>SSNS01000040.1:3064723-3230389 GCA_006937985.1 Aphyosemion australe
CGTCCCATCCACAAGGCAACAGTGCATAGAACAAACACGTGAACGAAAAAACGACGAGGGCGCTGGACGCGAGCAGTGGGCACAACGTATCTACCCCCCCTCCTTTTACTTCCTTATTTTGCTCCATCTCTTCATTTTTTCTCATATCATTCAATTCCTTCCCCTTCTACTCACCCCTGAGAAAAATTCCAAGGCTGCCTGACCCAAGGAAGGGCTGAGAACATCCACGAACACAAACACACACAAACACACACACACACACACACACACACACACACACACACACACACACACACACACACACACACACACTGAACCCTTTAACAGCAAACTGCCCATTTCTCTCCCTGCCAAGTGACCTGCAGCACAGCTGTGTATTTGTGTGGGAATGTGTTTGTAGGAGGGGTTAAGTGTGTGTATACCTGCATACTTTTCTTGTTTTATTATGTTGCACCTATATTTGTGTGTGTGCATGTATGTGTGTGTGTGTGTGTGTGTGTGTGTGTGTGCATCTCGTGTAAGCAGTGGAGGAGGGAGGTGAATAGTTCTGGGCTTCTGCTGCGCCTACTGTGCATTATCCCAAATAAACAACTCATTACACGTGTACTTAACCGAGGGGAACTGGCGAGCAGTGGAAGCTAATCCCCGTTATCGTTCCCAGCGTTTCTCTTCCGATTAGGCTGCAGGGAAGAGCAGCCCCAGAAGGTAGGCCGCTCAGTGCAAAAGGAAGAAGATGGAGAGAGAGAGGGAAAAAAGAGGGAGACAGAAGGAAGAAAAGTGTTTTAACTTCCCACAAGTGCCTCTTCTTACTTGTATAGCATTCTTTTTCACTTTGTCTTTCTCTCCTGGTTTTGTTTTCTCCTCTCCGTGCATTTCACGTTTCTCTTCCTCGCTTTAGACCACCTCTCAGAACTGGGTCATCGACAAGAACGTGCAGCAAGCATTTTGAAGAACACGGAAGGAGGAGGAAATAAAAAAGCATGTTCTAGGAGAACAATCTGAGGTCTCTAACAAGTAGCCTCACTTATCAAATTAAGCTGTCAGAGGCACATTAATAAAAGGTGGCACAATTCCCCGCACAGAGAAAGTGTGGGGAGAAGAGCTCATTTGGAAAAAATAACAGAATCCTTGTTTGCTGTGTGAAGAGAGACAGTCCATCCAAGGGCAGTAATGGTCTCTTTCTGGACCACTCATAATATGATTATCGAGGTCCTTTTATGAGGGACCGAGACGCAGAGTGTCACTCAATGACTTGGTGAATAACATCTCAGGCTTGGATGCAGCAGGGATGACACACCTTTGTTTATTTTTATAATTATAGAACATCTGAGGGTGATAATGTGGCTTCAACGATTAGTACAGTAGAGTTTCTGAATGATAACTGGATTAATCAACAAGGCTATCGTTTGGCTAGAAGATGGTTAGGTAAAGCCTAAAAACATAAGGAAGCTATGCGTGTTAGCTTACCTTTTTATTAAATGTTTTGTCTTCTAAAGGCTCTCCACACATTTGGAGGTAAAATCCTCAATTCAGAAAGAAAACGGTGAAGCACTGATTGTTCAGAAGTGAAACACCATTGTTTCAGATGTGAAAATTTAATTTACTAGTTAAAAACACCAGAAATGTACTAAAATATCAACTGGTGATCAGAATTGACCAATATTAATCTAAAAAGTATGATTTTGTTTTATTATGATAATTAAATTGGGTCTACTGCAAAGCAGCAATAAAAGAATCTGACATATTTCTGGTTAAGTCTCTCATAAATGCTAGTAACTTGTTAACTTTTGAATGGTTTTACTTCTCGAATCATTTTCTAGTTAAGTTCAAATAAAGCAAAGAATAATGTATTTTGGATTGATTAGAATTGGTCTAAATCAATATCAATAAGGAAGCACGATGTATACAACATTAATAAATCAACCCTCAAAATCTAAAAATGATGCTCAGTTTTATCCCGTCTTGTTGTATTTCTTTATAAAGGTGAACAGTTTTCAAGTTTAGGTCTGAACATAAATGAGACAGAGTCAGATACCAAACTCCAAGCTTGGATTTGATTCACACCCTTAGTCGGCATCCTGTTTTATTTTCTGTTATTGTTTCTTGGCCCCTGAGGGGGCGGGGGGTGAGGGCGGGGCAGGGTCTGCTAAGCCCTTACCCGAAGTGGGCCGGCGGGCGGTGGATGGATGTGACGTGGAGGAACCGGGACTCGCGACAGGTACACCCACTGCCCCCCAACACACTTCCTCAGCTATTTGAGTCCAGCACTGGTCCAAAAATAAAACAGGGGCCATTTTTATCCATACTGATAAGGACGAATAAAGTTTTACACCACACACACACACACACACACACACACACAGGAAACAGAAAAAAACATCTACACAGGTAAACGACTAAAAGTCTTCACAAGACAATGAAACCATCTACCACACACACACACACACACACACACACACACACACACACACACACACACACACACACACACAAACACAAGACAAAAGTCAATACCAAGGCTGAGCTATTTCTGTCCGGAGCACTATTTAGGAAGTGCGGGCCAGGTGCCAGTATTCTCCTCAGTATCGTCTGGCCGTCGTTGCAGTGGGGCTGTTATACAAACTCACCTCTTTCCTCTCTCACCCCCAGTCCTCACCCTTTCCACTCAAACCTCCACTCCATTGTCACTCCTCTGTGTGAGTGTGTGTCTGTGTGTGTGTGTGTGTGTGTGTGTGTGTGTGTGTGTGTGTTTCTCTCCTACATAAACAAGGTTATATTTGTTTTTCCACTGGGTCGAACCACACTGCCAGGTGAAAGCATCTATTGGCAGGATAAAGAGAGTGGCTGGTGTGAGACCACAAGGCCCCACTCTGCCCAGCAAACCTTGAAGAGAAGCGGCGGACTGGAGTTTCAAACAAAGTGCCCCCCTCATTCATTATACATGGAACTGCACTGAAAATCTCCTTCCGCAACGCCATCTCCTCTCCTCCTCTTTCTTTCTCTTGCCCTCTCTCCATCTTCCTCACTCTCCTCTCCCCTCTCTCTCTCTCTGTATCTTTTTTTCCCAGACAGAGCATCTATAAAGTATGAATAAAATTAATGACATCACGAGCTGCACTTTGGAAGAGCCACTGTAGGAAAAAGTCATACATCACACAGCAGAAAGAGTCGAACTGAAAGAAAAAAGAGAGAAAGGGGTGTTGGTGGTAGGCGTAGCTTCACTCCTCTCCACCCTCGGGGCACTTTCTTATTGTTGCTGTGTGTTATTGTGGTTATTACGTTTGAAGCCCTTTTTGTTAAAAAAGTTTAAACATCATTAATCTTTTAATCATTTTTTAATAATTCCGTTTTGTAGCTGCAGCTCCCTTTTTCTCCATTTCCCTGCCTTTTTTTCCATTTTTTGGTCTGCTTAGTGATGCATGTGGTCACAATGGGCCTATGCTGCATATTATTTTATACGCTGGCCTTTGGGCTGGGAATGGCACAGATGACATTGGAAAAGAACACTTGTGTGGACTTTGGCAGGACACCGTCTGGTTAAGATGAGTTGCATGTTTTTTTTTTTTGTTGTTTTTTTTGGAGCAGCAGTAGCAGATTTCCTCGAGTCCCTTACAGCCCAGACATCTGAGGTTATAGAACAGAGGTAAACAGTTTTATCAATAGTCACTTGAAATTTTCTGTCACATTGTTTCATGACAAGATTCACACAAAAGCCTGACTTGGTAAATTTCCTGTGAATTCAGCGTGTGAACACAAGACCTGCTAAAAATACCCAACCAGCAAAGTGAGGCTGAGATTCGGGAGCAGCCCTGGATGTGGAGCAGCGGCGGCGCCGCGGCGGATCGTGGCAGCCGACAGAGCGGCGGGGTTTCAGGTGGATCTGTGTGAGGCCACGGCACAGAGCTACCTCTGTGTCGTCTCTCTGGACTCTGTTGCAGAATGACTCTGCTATGTTGCATGTGACAAAGATAAATTGCAGCCGCTGGAAGACATTTCTACAATTTTTCTCCTCCTCCTCCTCTCTCTCTCTCTCTCTCTCTCTTTCTCTGCACCTCTTTTACTTTTTCGCTGGTACTGGATGCATTCCAAATGTGTCCCACACCAAAAGGAGATGACAACAGGGAGATATCGAAAATATCTCAAGTACAGTTTCCTTTTTTCCACATTTACGTTGATGCATGGCAAGTTTTTCTCCCTCGAATTTCAATTAATTTCTAAATATTTAACCTCTGATTCAGCTTTTATTTTGTCAACCAAGTCTTGATATTGAGGCTCTCAGTACGATACGAACCCTCCAGTGTTTAGACAAAGAAGTCCTACCTCAGCTCTGCTCTAAATGTTTCTCTTAGACTTATCATTCAAAGTCCTCTTGCTCCCTGCACTCCTCCAGCCTTCTCACCTCCCAGGACTCAAACTGTCCAAATATTTCCAAGAGCAGGCCTCAAGTATGGCGAGGTGTTTCGGGTGTCTCGTTAGGTGGGCTCCAGCTGACGATATGATTGTGTGGTCAGCACCGCTGAGCGTGGACCACCCAGAGTGCAGCTGCTGTAATAATGACCAACAGGCCCGGGCAGGAAACAGGAAACAGGATGAAGAAGAAGGCAGGACATCCTGTCCATCTAGAGCAGCGTGACATCACGAAAGCATCACTCTCTTAGCGAATAACCTGATGGGAGGCCAAACGTGTCGCCGCTCTGCTCTTAACTAACCCCACCTCAAAGAGTCTTCTGTCTACGTCTTCAGCGTCTTTGTCTAGTTTTCATGTGCATCACTCTTCTCCGTCTGCCTTATCAGCCCCTCGCATTGACACTGTTTTCCAGACTGCTCCATCATCCCAGACATCAAATCAAACCCAGAGTGAGAAGAAAAAGGAGGAAAAAAGGAAAAGAAAAACATGCATTTTCATTTGAATATACACCAGCAACAACCTCACAGACAAACATACACACACACACACACACTGACAGACAGACAAACACACAAAGCACAGCACAGCCAGAAGTCTACTTTATGCAGAAATATTCTAAAGTGTGTTTTACAATACAATTAAACATCAAAGGCTGAGATATTCCTCTGTGATCTTTAACACCCCAGCGAACATACCCCCCCACACACACACACACACACACCACATCCACTTACAGCATGCACAGAAAGTTGCTGAACGTCATTGCTAATTACTAGATAGAGACAGAAGAATACTTTGCATTATTATGCAAAAAACCAGGACATATTCAAATATATGCATTCAACCCACCATAAGCCACTCAAGGACTGTGTTGTTTATTTTAGATTATTGACACTTTTTCCCCCCTCAAAGTTTTATGTGTAATCACAACTCCTGTGAGGTTTGCATTTAGGCAAAAAAAATTATTTCTAACACGCTCAACAGTTTGGAAAATGAGGAAAAGGTGAGTTTGGAACGAGTGCATTTCTTGTGAAGAGGGTAAACTTCTTCATGTTTCACTGGAACTTTGACTTGCATAAAAACAAAAAAGAAACGACAGTATAAAAAGAGGAAAATGCATGCTTTGTGCAAAAATAAACAAAACAAAACAGTCTTGAGTTGTTAGAAGACAAGGATTTTCACTTGCTACCAAATAAGCAACAAAAAAAGAAAAGAAATAATAAAATCTGCACAAATTGCCTTAATATTTCTCCATTATTTTATCCTGGATACGCCCTCAGTGGTTAAAGTTATTATTCTCATAATCTTGAGCAAATATAATTGTCTACAATCGACTCTCGTGTTACCTATTTATTTGAGCCAAAGGGCATGAAGTCCAATTACAGTTCTTCGATATCTAGACCCAGATCTCGCCAACCGGCTATCTGCAAATAAATGTTTTACTGCTGTTTAACTGAGCAAACTCTGTAAACTCCTTCCAAAATATTTGAACCCATTAGTGAGGAAAAAAACTTGAAAGCAAAGCAAAAGGGGCTATTAAACTATTTGCTTAAACATAAATACATTTGGTGTTTCCCTTTAAGAAAAATGTTTTTACAGATCAGGGTTTCCATGAAAGAGGAATCTAGAAACGTGCCTTTGGTGCAGAATCAATGATTTACTCTTAGAAGTTAAATCTTTCTAAAAGGGTTTTATTTTATACCTTTTGGTGCAAAATGATTGAAGATATTTGTCACTATAAGTGAGAGCTCCTACAACACATGACAAAACCTTGCAAAAACCGTCGCCATGGAATTCAATGTGTCCCTTCCTTTCACTTAACTAAAGCTGTGCTGAGCCCCTGGTGTACAGCAAAGTGCCCTGACAATCGGCTCAATGCCCCGGCCAATCAGAGGGACACGTGACCTCCTAATCCCTCTCTGTGAGAAGGGTAAGAGTGTGTTGTCACTGTTGGTTTTGTGAATCAGCGCCCCAAAATCCCAAATGATTTGCCGAGAGGTAGAGGAGGACTTATGAGAATAAGAGAAACAAAAGCAGCGCAGGCCATGAGAGTGTGGGTGTCGGTGCATGCATGCTTCTAAAGGTGTGTGTGTGTGCGTGCATGTGTGTGTGTGTGTGCGAGAAGGGTCTCAGAGATTACAGGGCTCGGATGACAGAGCCCTCTGTGTGTGTAATCGTGGGTCCACATGCGAGTTGCTCACCTTCCTCTGAGCGGATTAACCTAACGCTAAGTCCCCAGAGAGCAACAGGCCAGAGAGCCACACAGAACAACTTCATTGACAATGGTCAGAGGAAGAAATGTTGAGAGTGAAATCTGTTTTTAATAGATATATCTATATACATGAGCACATTACTTTTTTAAATTAACAAGAAAAACACAAACAATGATCAGAACATCCTGTTAAAATTTGAAAATTAAATCTTAATGCTTCATTTAGTTCAAAAAAAGTTTTTTTTCATGTTTTTAAAAGCAAACGAGCTCTAAGTGACTAAACAAATGAGTGCGCTTTAGACAAGCTTGTGTAATTTAACATGTAATCATACTTTTATCACACTGTTTAATTATATTTCATCATGAATCCTAAACTGTGATGCATGATTCTATTAATTTAGGGGAAAACAGCGATACATATATATTTTTTAAATTACAAAATAAACCAAGTAAAACACTAAAATTTCAAACTCACATCTTGCTTCTTTTATTGTAACTTTTCATGTTTCACTGTTGGATTTAATTAAAAGGAAGAGTATTTTTATTATTAATATTATTAGAATCCAAAGTTGATCCTCACATTTCATCTCTGGGCCTCGTCTCCTCTCACTTAAAATGTGAAACTAATGATCTCCAGACTTAATTCAGCTCTAAATCTTCAGCAAGCTGCAAAAGTTGCCACGAGTTAATTATGTTGTCTCCTTATTAATCTTCTCACTGCAACAGGTCCAGCTGAGCCACGAGACTGAACTAAGCTGCACCTTGTAAATATGTGACATTTACAGTTGCACAATAAGTCAATCTCAATCACAAAGTCACGGGGAGAGAAGAAACTGTGGCTCAGCCTGAACAGGATGAAATAGTCTCTGAAACATTGATTTATCATAAGGTTCAGTTAATTGTGTCTGCAGAATAATGTCATTAAATTAAAAAGTGTGTGGGAAATTAGAAAATTACTGAATTATTTAAAAGACACAAAAATGTTTATCAGATATTATCTGTGGTGTGATTTAATTTGGATCTGTGCGTGTAAAAAGTCCTCCTTAAGTGGAATGCTGCCGCTTTTCTGGCATTTTACCTAATTATGTTAGAATCAGTGGGCTTTTATGAGCAATATAGACAAATATTAAAATGTTCCTAAACGGGAATTTAAAGTTTCTTTGCAAACTTTACGCAAGAAGTATGTACAACTAAACGTGTTGTTTTTCTTTCGCTTTTTACGCACAATCCTCGTGCGTAAAAGTATGAAAAGAAGGTGACTTTTCAGCGTTTTTTTGTGAGTTCCGGACTGCGCGCCTGCATGTGGACGTGAGAAAGCTGCACAAGGTCAACACAGCTGTAACACCACCAAAGACAATAAGAGACACATCTTCTAATAGACCTGCTATTTGATGTCACCTTGTAATTATAGTACACAGTTGTCACCGGCGTGAGTCCACAGAGGTCACAACAAATCGATACACGCGCAGCTTATTAAGGCACTTTATAGGCAGCGAGAATCTAAATAAACCCCTCAAGTTTCCCTCCTGATGAAAAAATAAATAAACTTTAAAAAATGATGGAACGTTTCTTGTGTGGGTGAGTGCCAAGTGTCCGAGCGGTACTTACTTTGTTTGGTGTGAAATCTTCTCTGGTTGAAGAGAAAAGAACGCAGAAGAAGAAGAGGAGGCGCTCCGCCGGCTTGTCTGGCCCGGCTGTTTGACAGGAAGGTCGGAGCCGCGCTGCCTGCTGGGGACGGAGTTCGCTGAGACGCACTTAAAATCCAGGAGCGCAACTTAGCAGAAGAAGGCGCCGGGAGAGAGGGGGGTGAAAAAAAGTAACGTACAGTAGCGACGTGGTAGGAGTCTGTATAATATCAGAGAAAACTCCCCTCTCTCTCTCTCTCTCTCTCTCTCTCTCTCTCTCTCTCTCTCTCTCTCTCTCTCTCTCTCTCTCTCTCTCGCTCGCTCTCTCGCTCTCTCTCTGTCACTCTCTCAGTCTCCCCCCACCCTCTCTGTGATCGGACAGTGTCTGCTCTGGAGGCGGTGAGGACGCAGCGCCTGTTCTCTCTGCGAGGTGCCGGTGAGCAGCGAGGGACTCGGTGGAGCGGCTGTGGAGGTGGAGGTGGTGCCGGAGCTTCAGAGTGATGTTCAAACGCTGTTTCTGTTCCGAGCGAATGTTTCCCTAAAGCCTCTCTACTCTCCCCTTGCGAGGAGCAATAATCTTTTTTTTCTTTACTCCTGAAAGGGGGCGGTCTCACACTTCCCAACTCTACTTTAATGAACGAGGCATGGCTCCTAATGCTTTATTATCGCGTGGACACACAATTAACTACTCAGGAAGGACCACTAGAGGAAGATGATGGGTTGAAGTCTGCTTTAACCAATGAACCAATAGAGCGCGCGCGCATTGAAGTCTGCAGCCAACTTTTTTTAAGCTGCCAATTTGAAGTTTTTGCTGTAGCAGATTTAATTTCTCCTTGTTATTTATGCATGTCACACATATTTTTGCCACATCTTAGCCAAAATCTTTGCCGTTAAAAATCCCAAAGAAACTGACTCTAAAAGTTGACATTTTTAGTATTGTCTAAAATATAGAAAAATATTCTTCATCAGGGGCTAAAATGAAAATACAGAAAAAAACAAAATTCAACCTCGTTAAAAAGCAAAAACCTCTAAAATGATCAGATCATCTTGTTTATCTAGTGAAGTAACAGTATTTAGGGTTTCTGTCTACTTTCCCAGACACTTTCCCTACACTTCCCCGGCTCTCTCGCACTGATAAGCCATGACAAAGACAGTAAGCATTGGAAGTCTTTATCCATCCAGCCAAATGATTTCAAAACATCCACTCTATTAGTGTGAAGATAACAATTAGAGCTGTGTGTTTGCCACTCCAGATAAGACAGGCAGTGCAGAGGCTTTCTGTGAAGATGTGCATCCCTGATAGTGTCTTGTAATACCAGAGTTCCATTATATCCCAATTAAACGGTTGCTGTATCAGTTCAAAGATTTTACTCGAACGACGCCTAATATGCTCGTTTGACTTGAGAACTTTAGTTATTGTTGACGTATCTTTGCAAAAAGACGTGAGTTTTCCCTGAGAGTGGTGAGGATTGACACAGAAATGATCCCTGTTGGAGATTACCTGTTAATTGGAAATTACAATCTGCCACGCAGTCGTAAACCAGTCAGTCGGGGTAGGAAATGAAGGAGGGGGTTTGGCAATGAGTTAATAAATAAATCAGGCAGGATAATCTGTTTGACGGGCGGACATTACAGCATGTAACTGAAGCCGCTGGTGTCTGATGACTCTGGATACCACCTTCACATCACCTGACCCTTTAATCTTTAATAGCGCTTCCTCTGGACCCCAGACCTCCATAACAATCGATAGGGTGTAGTCTGTTAGACACCGTCGGTTCATAAATGCAACATGGCAGATATGGCGTTGCATATCAGCGTGCACGAGTGGAGTTTTCACAACCCCGTTTATTTATTTATTTTCCCCTTCTCTGCCTTCTTACTGTGCACAACATGCATTTGCGTTGACTCTGCCGTTGACACATTGACACGTATGGGTGGGTTTGTGACTGTACCACATTCAGCGTTCCTTCGTTGTCTTCAGTTCTACCTGCACTGGCTCTCGACGCAGTCTGCCAGCAGCTCTTCAGAGAGATCCTTTTAGTCTTCGCAACGGTTGACTTTCATCGGCACCTATAGTAGAAGAAACAACATGGGAAAATGTAAAGAAGGATGACTCTAATAGGGAATGTTTGCATGGCACATATAAGGAAGTACGTCTAACTATATTGTAATATCTGCATATGTGTGTGTGTGTGTGTATTCCTATAGAGGAATACATTTGAATGTGCTGGAATCATTAAACAAGGCAAGTGTTGGGTCATGCATATTCATATACGACTGCCTGACTTGTCAGCTGGGATAAAACTATGGCAAAGAAGCACTTACAGCTTCATTCACTCCTCATATATTTAATGCAAAAGAGAAGACCTTTTGTATATTTTGCTCAGTCTTCCACTCAATCGAAATAAGCCAAAGCCTGATTATGTATGCGTGCTGCAATGTGCATCATCTAATCCATGTTATGATAAGAAAAAAAATATCTTTTTAAATAAAATGAAAAAAAAGGCCGATCCCAACCGAGCTCATTAGTCTCACGTTGCTACTCCTTAAACATGTTTAGTAGAATTTAATGTTCTTAGAAGTGTGTGTGCTAAAGTGTGGGTTGACAGTCACATCAAATCCTGTTGTTGGAAAAAAAAATGTTTTACAATTGCCAAGACCATTATGCAATTACAATATGTCACAGTGTGTAGACACACACGTTAGGCCGCTGGGTAAATGCAGTTTATTGTGAGGTTTGGCGTTTAAAGGGAACAGGGGAAGCTGCAACTGGATGTTAAGTCAAACACATAAGTGCGGTTTGCTGATATTGATCTTGCTTGGATTGTTTCTTAAGCCTCTCCTGGCAGCCGCTTTACAGCATGTGTCACACACAGATGCCGTCTCAAACATACACTCAGGATCTGAAAAAAGTGTGTGTGTGTTGGTTTTTTTTTTTGGTAACAGCGAGAAAGAGAGATGGAAAGGAATGCCTCTCTCAAGTAAAAAAAATGATAAACACAAACACATTTCCAGGGCAAACAGGAACAGCCTGGGCTCAGTGCAATCTGTTGTCGATCATGCTCACGTGAAAACACAATCTGCCTGTCACAGTAGATGATGTTGTCAAGCACTCTGCTTCACCGCTCTGGAGAATTAGCCAGCTATTACAGCGGCACGAGGAGACACGGAGAGTATTTGTTGTGTGTCGGATATGTCTGAGGATGCTTCCAGCTTTATTTGGTATTTACAGATTTCAGTCATTCTTCCCGCGCTCGCTCCCTAATGAATTTGGAAGACATTTGGTGTTGTGACAGTAGATTCATGCTACATGACGTGACGACCAAAGCCTTCACAGTGGGGACAGAAAGACCTGCAGGCCATTTTATCTCAGTGGCTCAGCTGGGAAGCTGTAGACTCCCTGTTTGCACGTTGTTTTGTACTTTCTGTATTACAGCTAGAGTTCTAATTGAGAAACAACCATAGAGTCTGTACTGGTGTTTAAATATAGATTAGAAAAAACAGGTACACTACACTTTTATGAACAACTTTCTACAGAAACTCATGACTTAGAGGAGTGGTAATGTAAATATTAAAGGTGTGGTTCACTGAAAATCAATTTTAAAATTTCTGATTATAATCAGTCACTCTGGGTTTTTCATGCAGGCTAAACATAAAAATATTCTCCTACACCTATCTCCTGCAGTAGCTTCTGATAGAAAATAGATGGTGAAACTCTAGGATTTGAAAAGCCTGACAGATCTACGTCACACTGTCACCATTCATGGACTCACCCATCTTGGTTCGTGATGGGGAAGGCTGTTGTTGTTTTAGTGTCCAGGAAAGAGCAGAGATTGTGTTGACCATAGACATGAATACATAGATGGGCTCTGGAGAGCGTAACAGCATCGCCGCCATATTGGATGGGTCCCTCACTCTCCAAACCCAACTGGAGTCAATGCAGAGTGAACAACTATGCCCATGTTTTATGCAGCCTACGATTGCAACAACCGGCGTACTATTGAAAACAGATCACGTGGGATTACTATTGACTTTTCTAGACTACCTGTTGAGATTTTATATATATTTTTTTTGTTAATTTTTTTTAATTATATTTATATTTCAATTATCATGCCATACTAAATGTCTGACTTTGTGAAAAAGCATAATAAAATGTGTTTTTTAGTTTGGTAAGCACCTTCCTCAGCAGAAATGAATGCACTGGGGGCGAATGGAGACCCATCCAAGATAGAAGCTAACCGTTAGCATTAGCAACACCACCATACAGAAAAGCTCCTCCAGGCTTGTGTTATTTGTGGAGATATAACATCCAAGTTGCAAGTCAGTGGTGGAGTTGCATTGTTGTTATCCAATCCGAGGCAAATCCTGCCATGTTGTGCCACTCTCTGCTGCAGAAGACTTGTCCGTGCTGATCCAAGCATTTCGGGGCTTTTTTTGTCATTCCTACCAGAGAGCTTTAAATGTATTGATTAAACGAGTGAACCACACCTTTAATGAGTTCTCTCATAAAATATGTTTTTTTTTGATAAATCATGATCAAATCTATTATTTTCATGTCACTGATTTTCACATCTAAATCCACGAGTGTCTTTTGTTTTTTGTGACCTTTTCTCTCTTTATAGATTTTTTTTGCACATAGAGGGAACAGAGTCTCACCGCATTATCATTCTACCACTTTTTGCTCAAGCATTCTGAACCTAAACATCTGACCTTTGTTCACAACGTACCTGCTTTAGAAGTCACTTCTTACTTTTCTGCATTCAGTATTCGTATATTTTACATGATCTGAAACTCCCTTTTAATAAGGTTGATAATGAAACTCAGTGGGCAATATCACCAGTAATTATGTCACAGGGATTTCACCAATGTATATTGTAATTAGAAAAGAAAAAATGATAAATCTATCATAATTAATCTAGATCACACAAATACATTCCTCTGTTCTACATTCATCTATTATTAACAGTATGAAAAAAGACTGTTGATATCATGAAAATGGTCTTTTTGTGCACAAATGAGTGGTTTTTCTCATGAAAAGGTGACAATCATTTCTAATTTAGGCTTTAAGGTGATTTTCTATACTTCTACTTGTATTTAAATGTTTGATAAAACCTAAAGATACTTATAATTCTCGCTTTGTTCGAAGACAAATTACAGAAATTACACTACACTTATTTTTCTTTATTTATACCTGATTACTTCATGAAACAAAGAAAAAAGTAGTCAAACTGACATCATTTTGGGATTAAATGGTCCAACAAGTGACCTTTGCAATTTTCTACGCTGCATTTTACAAAGAAGAAAACCCAAAAAAAGAACTGAGGAAAAAGTTCAGTCTGCTTATCATTGGTTTTTGTGGTCTGGTGTTTCAGTAAAACCTTACACGGCATTCGTTTCAATAACACAGTTTGTCTTTGTGTCCAGTCCAACGCAAACATCTCACTGACATCTCTCGTCAGCCGCCCTTACAGTAAAAGTCCAAACTGGAGTTGAGCAATAACAAATTCAAGAGGAATTCTGAGCTGTGATGGCTACACGATAAGCTCCTTCCAAGCGGTGTCACACAGGAGGCAGCACCAGAGAGATTTGCATGTGTTGTATTTAACAAACAGTACACCTTTTCTGAATTATGAATGAGGCACAAGCTCAACAACAAGCTCTTCTTTTGTTGTGTTTGAGGCTCCGATTACGTCCCAAAACCTGTCCTATATGGTCCTGGGACTGGCTCAGATGATCAAACATGTTGTTTCATCATATCTTCACAAACAGCAGATTAATACTAATGCATTCTCATCTCATATAATGATTTCAATAAAGATAAACAACCAAATAACATCTGGATTTCTGGAATTAAATAAGTCGTGTTGACATTGATTAATCAGGCCTGATTGGCTACTGAGTGATTTTGTTTACAATCAAACTACTTTAATTTCACGTGTATCATTAATGCACACACAGTATGGCAGGTGCCATCGGTGTGCCATCTGCTACACATGAAACACACACACACACACACACACACACACTGCAGTTAGGTGTGCTGCCTGCAGGGGAGGTCTGCACTCTTCTCAACACCGAATAAAGAGATTTAACACACAGAGTATCCCTCATGCACAGTTTAATGAGTCTCTTTAAACCTTACACATGATTTTATTAGGTGAATAGCATCATGCCCTTTTCATTTACTTCAATTATCTAAACATTTAAGCGAGGCCATTTTAAACAGAAATGAAATGCTGGTAACAATTAGCCCAACATTTTAATTATTTTCATTTCATTTTAATCCTTGACACTGGTGTTTCTCTAACCTCTTTCTTCTGTTCCCGTGTCTTCTCGATGAATAGCCAGCCTAACTGTCATGCTTTCTGTCTGTATATCAAGGGCTAAACGTTCTTTTTGTCTCCTCCAGATTGCTCTGAGAGGGGGGGGAGAGACTGACTTTCTCCTAATGATTTTTCCTCCTTTTGAATGGTTGGAAAATAATCCCACATGAACTGCTCCAGCGCAGGCACAGTTATTTCATTGTTCTGGCTTCTCTTTCTCTAATTGTGCACATAAAGGAAAGATGCCAGTGTTACTTTTGTTTTGGTCTCAGTTCTAGGGGTGTTTAAAAGTGTGTTTTGAAGTGGTGTTACAGTTGTCTGAAAAGGCATTATGAATTTTAAGTGTGCAGAAATGAAGTATATTTCCTGTCTGTGTGGACTCCATCAACACATACACTGCAAAAATGTGCTGCTGTTCAGTTACCTCCATCCTTTTGGTTACATAGGCAAACTAAAGTCAGTTGTGTGTTTTGAAGCAAAATAAACTTTTATTCATGTAAAGCACAATGTTTCATTCACTGGTCACCCTTACCATGGAATCTGCATGACTTAAAGTGAAAATGTGTAGTTTTTGCCATTAATCTCTGGAAATATCCATCAAAATTTTCTTGAAAATGAATAAACTGAGGTCCAGGCATTGAAAAATATTGGCGGTTTTGTAACATATAACCATAAAAATCGAGTCTAAAACACTTAGGGCGTGGGTCTATAGTCTTTGGCGGATGCCATTTTGGACGCTGTGTTCTCTTCTACGTGAGCCTACTCGGGGTCCTGTGCCTGCCGATGACATCACACTAGATGTTTGGCTGGATGGAAGTTACGTTACCATGTTAGAAAACATTTAGACTGTAAGAAACATGAATTTAATAACAAAACAGCTAAACCCTTTCTAGAACCTATGTGAAAGAACAGAATCAAAAAAGTGATGCACTATATTTTGGCCGAGTGGTATTGCCGTAGTGTGACGTTATCAGCAGGCGCAGGACCCCGAGCAGATCCGACACCAACACTGCCAGAAAACTAGCATCAGCATTGCATTCTCTTGATGAAATTAACTGAAGGACTGTCAAAGTCTGAGGAGTCCAGCTGAGGTTGCATGCTTTCTGCTCGACAGGTAACATTTACTGCAATGTTTTTATTTAAACTAGCGACAGTCACGGAGATGGTGTAAAACTACCCTGAAATGTATGTACTGCCCCCTATCGCCAGGAAAATACACACACTGTCTCTTTAAGTTGTAAAACATGTCCAAATGTAACCAAAAAATGCTTTTGACCTGTTCAGACCTGATCACACAAACTTAAGTTGCACTGGGGTGTTTGGTACTAGAGATATGCAGAAATGCAGAATTTCTCTTCTTTTAGATCTAACTTGATCTTGCACATTCTACATATGCAAGACATGATTGTGCAAAGACACATTTTACACTGAATGAAGACTCCACTGCAATGGTAAAACAGTAAGAACGTGGCTGGTCTTTGCAGGGTCTTGGCAAGGTATTAGGGCACATATCAAGATTAAGAACACTGCATAATGGATTAAAGGTAATTTTGAATATGCACAAAATGTCTGTAGCAAGGTTGTGGTTACTTATTACCTTCATTGCAGCCTATCGGGGTCCTGAGTAGAGCAATGGGCATAATGGTAGTACCGTACCAGTGATGAAGTGCTTTGGGCATTGGCTTGGCTTGGACGATGAGATTTTGAAGCAAGACTGTTGATGCTGGCCTTATGCCTAGGCTAAAACCCAATCACACCATCAGCATCATGCTAGTGAGGTGTGATCTTCTAGTACATAGTGGCATCCTGACATGGTTTGAGAGAGAGTCATGCCAGATTAGATCCCTAAGCATGGTGTGATCATAGATGTATGCAGAGGGATCATCATGGGAATGTGTGCGTCTCAAGGATGCACATAATATAGCAGAAAAAATAACTTTTTTGGAGAGTACTGAGAGTGAAGCAGAGCTGGCTTTCCACTGACAAAGGTTTTCCAAATTTGTTGCACTCTGGCCATGTTCTAAATCACTGTGTAGGTTATGGAGAGCTTAGAATTATGGCTTCTAAGTTGAATAAGATGTAGCCCTTCATACATTAATGAGCAGCAACTGATGCTTCTCTAAGATAGGCATTGCCTAAAGCCCAATTCATACAGTAGGATTTTTAAATTGTCGGCCAATTTTCAAAGCACAAGAGACCCCACACGTGGTGATAAACACATCACAGATAGGCCAGTCTATAGTGCCCAGGAACTGATTTCATTCATGAACAAGGGAAATCTTGAGATAAAATGTAACATAGTTGAGGAGGAGCGTGCTGCGTGCTTCTGTCACCTCGCTTTCTGAAGGGCTAGACGTTACATTCAACAGGCAACGCTTTAGTTTGTTTCCAGAAATCAGATCAAGACAATCAAACTATGGCGCAGTGTGGGGGCCAAAATTAAGACTACTTCCCTGCCGCAGCTACTGATCTTCGGAATATATATATAGCCTCCTGCGGCAAGGAAATAGTCTTAATTTTGGCCCCTATACCGCGCCATATTAAACATGTTTGAAAGCCCAGATTTATGATCAGAGCGGTCTCAACATCCTTCAGAACGGACCAGAGCACTCATGACACCACATACGGTAGGATTATACATTTATCTTTAGAGCTATTACTTTTGTGCGCATCCTTAAGATTTCCGGGATGGGAGGAGCGGGTCAGAAATCGGCATGTTTATTCTGCCGTGCAACCGTTTTTTAAGGTCAAAAGATTTTTCCAGCGGCCAAGTTTTGCATTGTAAAATGAAGAGTAACATAAACCATGTATAAAAGGTTTATGGCTAAAGAGCTTAAACTAAACAAACATCAGAAGGGCATCAAGCCCTATTTCATGTTTCTTTCTACTCTGACCAGGACTGTTTCTTTCACACAGTCATTTATAGTAAGAACATTATATAAAATACATCTTTTAGACAGGGAAACACAACAAAACAATTATTTAACTTCCTTCATTTACTTATGACTCACTTTGTAATGCTGCAGCAAATAGACGCCATTTTAAAATGGATCTACCGTCCTAACATAACATCCAGTACTGCGCTGGAAATTATGTGATGAAAATTCACCAACCCACCAAAATCTCACAAAATCTCTCTGTCATGTCACTCTGAATATTTTCAAACAAGGTTAATGATTCACTCAGACCTCCCTATGTTTTAGCTGTGGTACAGAAGTCTGACATTAGCGTGTATTCCTTTCCTAACCATGACACAGCAGAAGCTCCTCCTGCAGCTGTTGACCTCTGCCAATTCTCCCGACAATCAAAGATCACTCAGCATAGCGATGCAATTTCTCCCACACTCTTGACAGGCGGCTGATAACATCTCGCTGTGAAGGAAAAGCAAGCACAGTGGAATATATGTGTCTCAATGAGGATTCCCCAGCTCTGATGTGTGATCGCGAGGCCTAGCAGCTAAGGGCTCGGGCTTGTGCTACACGGTGGAGCTTGGCAGATGAGCGGCGGCCTCTAAAGCTCTTTGTGCCTCCAGGATCACCCTCGACTCATTCTTATTCATACATGATCAGAGGGGAAGCAGGCAATTGAGATTAGCCGCAGATCAAAAGAGCCGCCTAGCACCAGCGCTTGTGTTTTGTAGATCTAGGAGGCCCCAGCACACAAGTATTGTATCGTGGCGGCAGAGCATCATACTGTTTTCTGGCCGCTCAAGGGGGAAGAAGGAAAAAGAGTTATCAAACAGGAGGACATGGCACTGTTGGAAATCTTTCAGAGCTAAATAATAAAAAGGAGAGCAAATAAAAAGGATACTGGGAGCTAAATTACTATGCTGTTACTGTAAGCCATTACAGAACCAAAACACATCTGCTTTTCATACTGTTGCAATCAAAACTGCTCCCATATGTGTAATTTGTCAAGGTTCAGTTATAATTTGTTTAAAAAATTAAATAGAACTTCTCCAGTGACACAAATTTTGTAACCTGAGAGCATCTGGATCAGCTGTGCCGAGCAAATAATCATGGAAACAAAGTAATAGCGTGGTTTCTGTCAGAACTGCGCTGTGTTAGAATGAACTAAATAGTAAACAACACTAAACTTTTCTGGATATTTGTGTAGCAGATTTCTTTTTGACTTAAGAAAATAAAATAGAAAACCTACATTCTAGATTTCTACTGTATTGAAGCGATATGAAAAAAAAACAATGACAACAAAACACATGCTGTCAGTTCACCGTTCAGCTCTGGTGAAAGACGAACTGACAGGATGAGGTGACTTTCAAAGGCAGAGAGGCAACTGTGTGAGAGCGCTCACTGCCCTACGGAGAAGGAAAATAACTTGTTTCCTCAGCTCCGACCATCAAAGACATGGAATTTTAAGGGCAGAAATGCTAACAAGTGAGGACTAAGCTGTCCCTGTAAACTGGATCAAAGTTTCTACGGTTCTGCTTCTTTGGTTGTGTTGAAAGCAATTCTGTACAAGTAGATATAATAAATAAACTAATGAAATTATGCATATACTGGACCTTGTAGTTTCAGGCTAATATTTTGGGGTAGGGTTAGGGTTAGGTTCTTTTCAAAGTTTCCGCATAAACGCCAGCCTGGATAGCACATTTTCTAACAGCGGTGGACAATTACTATGTTATTTTTTCACGAGTCATTTTTTAAACCTAACTCTAAGGCAAACTTTTTTTTTCTCACTGATAACTGTAAATAATTGCAGAATAGTTCCAACTGAGAAGCTCACATATTAAAACGTATTGCTCAATTTGTTAAACTTGCCATGAACTGCTTCACCGAGTATGGTGTGAAATCCAGGAAGACGGGTCGGGAAGGGAGGGATAGCCAGGGGAGGGAAGGGGGTCGGCTTTTCCACTGACAAAATAAGATTGAGAGAAGGAGGGAAAAGGAAAGGAAAAGGTGCACTGTTAAAACTTACCCGTGCCTTTTTTTTTCTG
Source organism: Aphyosemion australe (assembly GCA_006937985.1). NCBI lineage: Eukaryota > Metazoa > Chordata > Actinopteri > Cyprinodontiformes > Nothobranchiidae > Aphyosemion > Aphyosemion australe. Next base: position 3,084,246 of record SSNS01000040.1, read on the forward strand.
CTTCTCCAGGAAGTCACACCCTGTGGCACCAGCTGAGGCCCAGCTCAGGCAAATGGTTTAAAAAAGTAGAAAATAAAACAACAAAAGACAAAAATAAATAAAGAAAATTAGCTTAAAATAAATGCCCTGCACATCTTAAAGCCAGACCAGCTGGCTTTGAACAGAAACCCTGGTCTGGGTCGTGTGTTTGCACCCGATTCCTGCCTGAACTGAAATCAGGTCTGGGTCTCTCTGACCACCCCCTAACCCCCCCGTCCGGGCCGAATCCACCTGTTCCTATCAGTCTTGGGTAAATTTAGCCTTTGGACAGATCAGTGTCGCTCCCCTCCCCTCACCCCCCTGTTTACCCCATCCCCGTACACACATTCCCTTACCTCAGACCCCTGCTAGCACTGGCATTTGTGCCCCCACCCCGAGAATACTGCCACCTTCACACTTACAAAAAAAGACTACCTTTGTCCCTCTACACATCCAATACTCAAATCTAAGGATGAGTCAAATGTTTAATAATCATACTTGTATTCGTTTTAGAGCAAGAGCAACACTGTCCCTGCATCAAAGTTCATGTAAACAATAATGATTTGGGATATTAAACCTGCAAAACATGCTAAAAATAAAGAAACTTGTCTGCAACTAATAATCCAACCTATTTTCATAACCAGAATCAGTGTACTCTGTATGAATCATAAATAAATTAGCCACTGGAAGAAATTAGGTAGCATTGATACCATCTTGTCAAATGTCAAAATACCAGGTGCAGCGGTGTACACCTATAATTTGGTAATTATAAGCTCATTTATCTGAGTATATCCATGACTAAAATCTGCCTACAGCTTTGCTTTTTCAAAGAACGGAAAATGCTCAGGAAATGTTGTTTTGTCATTACGTACCTGATAAAAATCATACATTTCCATCCAAAGAAGATGAAAAAACAAAAAAGTCTGGTTACCCTAAGCTTCTGGCATCATGACTTTAAGTCTTTATTTTATTTTTTCTTCTTAATGACACATTCAGTACATTGCAAGAATCAACAAGCTTAAATCGTAATATCTTGTGAGTTTTGTGCGGGTGGCACGGGGGTAATTTCATCAAATTCTTTCCAGTCACGCTCAAATATCTGATGCCAGAATCTAATGTTCATTATGACACAGAACACACAAATTAGTGTTTTGCGCATCAACGGAATAACTTAAGTGGAGATTGATGATATTAAGGAAAGACGAGTGGGATATAGATTGATGTTTTCCCAGAACACACCCAGAGGAGTGAATTTACGGTGAGAGGGAGTGAAAGGGTGGCATCAGTGGCCCTGGATGTTAAATGTTCTCACTTCTGATGGTCAAACATGTTTTGCATTGATCTGGCTGTATTGTTTACAGGTTTCTGGGCAAAGATACTAATCTGTTTTGGTTTTTAGGGTAATTCCTAACCTTCACCCCAACACACTGAACAATTAGTGAATGCCCCGTCTATTTACATGACCTCATGGTGGACTGGAATCCAGTAATCTTTCTGGGTGGGAATGGAGGTGGAAAGTGAATCAATGGTGGTTGGTAAGAGTTTATTTAATTATCTTCAGCATAGATGAGAGATGGGATTTGGTGTTTAGGTCTGACCCCAGACCCAGGTGGTGAATGTGAGCGCTGCCTGAAGAAATCTGCTAAATTAAACTAGTTTCAGAGCACTGTCTTATCTTGAGTGGATTAGATAAAAAACAAAGAAAAAGGAGAAAAGTTCTAAAGAAGATCAGCAATTGGGAAAAAAAGAACAGTAAAAAAAAAGTCCAAAATGGTTACAGGTAATTGTGCTCTCCCATACTTCAGGTCATTTAAGCCAGTATCTCACTGGACAGCAGCTAATGGAGACAAATTAGGAACATCATTTATACCTGAGTTTTAGGAATGTCTTTATGATCCATTTTAAATTATTTTCAGTTTCACTGTACTTTGAAACATCAGAGGACAATTTCTGTCTCAAAATAGTCACCCAGTCCTTGTTGACGTTTGGATTTTTTTCTCAAGTGAGTCCTGAGTTCTTCACAAGTTTGTTTCCACAAGTCAAAGATTAAAGGGAAAATAAGTAAGTTTTTCATATTTTAAATAATTTTCTTGAGCCAGTATGTACTAAAATGACTTGTTACAGAATTATTGAAAAGGCAATCAGCTCCCTCTGCCCCTTGTGCCCAGAATACCACACTTGCAACTTCAGAGCATCCGGACAGCTCCCCTGAAGTCTCACAAAGTCATACTTTACGGAAATCCATGTTTACACCTCAGAACAGATGAGCTACACCTGGTTAGCATTTGTGGTAAAGTGTTTATCATGGCGTAGCCTCAGAAGAGACAAAGGAAACATTTATCTGATGAAGCTAAAACAATAAAAAGAACATCAGACCACAATAGGAGTCAAACGAGAGTCAACATCAGAACTTTTCTGAATCACGAGAGCTCAGAGACAAATAAGGATTCAAACTGGATGCAGACCTAACAATCATCCTATTGTAAGTACAACTTTAATATGTTTTGTTTGTGCACGTTTTAGCTTTCCCTGGGTTTGTAATTATTTCTACATTATTGTCAGGTGGTAGTGATCACGTCCCATTCTTCACCAATCAGACTTACCCTATGACCCACATAAAGCTCTCTCCTTACCTGACAAACGCTCAGTCATTGATGCGTTCTCATCTCTACCCAAGGTCCGTGTATCCTCACATACAATCAAACCCCTCAGCGTGCCACGCAATCCCGGTGGCCACTGAGCAGCGCTGCCCACTGCCAGCCGCCAGCCGGCTGGTGCCACCGGCCGCGCTCCCAGGCACGGTCCTGTGGGCTAGCTGCTTGTAGCTTGTCATGTAACTTCCCTGTATGATCACTCAGTGCTCTGAATCAGTGTTTGGGTTTGCTGACATGCTTCAGCGTTTCCCTGTGGTCACATGATTCCTCCTCTCAGGATCTTGATCATATTATTTACCAGGAACTCTGTTAGTCAATAGTAAAATGGCTAGCTGACATGCTAGCGCTGCAGCACGTTTCCTGCATGTTTTAGATAAATTTTGTGTCTTACCAATAACAGCACTCTACGTTTATTGTGTGGTCTTCACTCCAGAGTTGTAACTTAATTCAACGTGAGTACTAAATGCTAAAATCCCTCAGCATCGGCACTTTCTCTGGCGTCGTTTGATGATCCGCAATAGCGTATTCTACAGTAGCTAAAAATAGATTTTGATGTAATGTCGCAATGCATGGTGGGATGTAGCCCTAGACAAACAATCGTGCATTTTGCATGGGTGCCTGTGGGTCTGATTTGCTCGGCTCATCTCAAAGTTGTATTTTCATCTCCTAAAGATGTTCAAACAGGATGAATCTAAGCACTGTTGTTGGGCGTGTTAATCGGACTCTAGATACCCAGATTGAATGTCAGAGGTGACATTTTTTATCCATTTTCCAAAGTCGGGTAAGGTCCATGACCACCTGAAACATCTGGAAAGGGAAACGGGTCAAGCTAAAGACAAACAAAGATAAGCGGTGGCAGTATTTATGTGGAAGAGCAGATTTACAGTGTGGAGCAGATCAAGGGTTATGCGTATATTTGTTCCATACATATTGCCAGTGGGAAAGTTTCTACATCCGAGAATGATGAGCCGATACAACGCTCTCAGATGTGGAGTTACCCAAGATGCAGCGGTGAAAACAAAGGGGCCCAGCTGAACGTCTTGGCCAAACAGAATCCAAACGTGGACGAAAAATGTTTCTGACCAAAGGTGGGTGGTATGTAAAAATTAGTGACACAAATAATAATCTAAGAGTAAATGTTACTTGAGCACTGTGAGTAATGAGTAACTGTCTGAGCATAAAAGTTTGAATTTTGTTTCTGTCGATTTGTTTTTATCGACATCCAAGTGCTCCATCCATGTTTTTTCAATTGGCAAATGCATTTTGTTTGTTTGTCTAGTACCCAGCAGGACTTGTGCGGTGACGTCAGCTGCAGAATACGCTATTGATTTGCACGTTAACTGGCCAACACAATAGCATGTGCACCTGCAAACTGTAAACAATATTCATTTTGAAATTTTGCATTGTAAGCACAGCAATTTAGTATTTTACAAGTTTATTAAGGGCCATTTTCAATAAACACTTTCTGATGGAAACATTAAATCTTTGTGGCACAGTGGTCACAGTAGGATGGCTAATCTGCAACCAGGTTACAGGAAGATGGGTGGATGGTGAAAAAAACTGCCACAAATGCTTACAGACCAGTGAAGATATATCTTATAGATAAATACATTTGGTATCCATAAAGGTTTAGGTCAGAATGGACTTCTCACTTTGCATTTTACAAAAATACTTGTATTTTATTACTTTGTAATTTTGCAGTGTACATCAGAGAGAGAGAGAGAGAGAGAGAGAGAGAGAGAGAGAGAGAGAGAGAGAGCGGGCTTTGGCTCACAACACTCTGGGCTATGCCAGTGGTGAAAACACAAAGTGATCTGTCAGCTGAATAGGTGACAAGCACTCAACCGCAAATGTGGCATGGCGTGTCTTCTGAAAACAGCTCACACTCTGTTTTCTTTTTCCTTTTTTTGTTGCTTTATCATTAAATCATCAACAAAAAATTAAAATAATTACCGTAATGAACCCAGTGACAGGTTGATTTAACTCTGGGCGGATTTATGAGTGTTTGTATAACAACTCTACAGTAGCCCTGGAGAACCCCACAGTCTGGCTCGGAGGTGCTGATTATGACAATTATTTATGAATGCATGTTTGTGTATGTTAAGTTTCTGAACTTCTTTTTGAATAAAGATAAATAAAATAACCGCAGCAGAGTTATGCATTTTGGTTTGTAGCCCGATTAGAGTTTTTAGTACCAAAGTTTGATCTGAGAGGTGGAACATAAACGACTTCATTATAACAATTCTGCATGAATTAGATTAACAAGTGAGAGCACCAATCTGGTCCAGCTGATATATTTTTGAATGCAATGTCATGAGTTTTTTTGTTTTTTTAATGCTGAAGCATTAGTGTGTCTGCAACAAGATAGTGTTGTTGCTGCTAGAGATGATTGAATTTCTACAGATCTAGTTTTGCAAACACAAGAACACCTGATAAATCGTATGAATTCAATGTTGATTAATGGGAAAGCAAAGTGCTGATGCAAAAAATGGTTCATCGTATAAATAAATAAATAAAAATGAAAAAAAAAAACACGTTATTGTTGTACAGAAATATGCTATGGCCCAGCCAGCACACCTAGGTGGGTCCCACATAGAATATATATGGGCAAGCCATATGGATCCCACCAGGGTAGGACCACCATGGAAATCGCGGACAAACCCTGGTGGGACCCATATGGCTTGCCCATATATATTCCATATGGAGCCCACCTAGGTGTGCTGGCTGGGGGTTTTAAGTCTTGCATAATTTCTTTACTGGTAATTTGCATGTTCGAAATATTTGTAAAGAAATTAAAATTCTTTTTATTTCTGAAATTTGATCAAAGAAAAATTTGGAGAGAAAAAATAGCAGTATGGCATCAAAATTAAGATTTATTGTAATCTGCTGTGGTTTATGGAAAACCACCTTTTGCCGACTGGTATTTTATAATTTGTTTGAATCTGGCTGGTTTGAAATTTATTTTAATAGGATTGAAAAAGAATGCATTTACTTGAAATTGGAGTCTAGATCTGTCCTCATTAAACTGAATTTGACAGCAACAAACTGGGTTTAAATTAAATCTACTTGCTTTTATTTAGTGTGTTTATTGTTTCCCATTAGCTATAGATTGTGAAAAGCTGTCTACAAATAAAAAAAGCTTTGAAAATCAGTCTTTGTGTTTGTGGATGAGTATATTCTTTTGGTAACAGTCATGGCATGGCATGCGCTGACTTGGTGTGTCTGCCCACCTCCTGGCTCCACACAAGGTCACTCTGTGTGTGTTCAGCTTCAGAGAATGATGGGAGTTCTGGGCACACAATCACCACTAAGCACATACCTCTCTGCCCCACAGCCCCAGCAGCCCAGACACAAACCTATGGGCTGTGTGTTTATCAGACGTCTCTGGGTGAGATGGCTGATTTAAGACCACCACTCGTGCCTTTAACCATAGTTTTCATCACTACGTCACTCTGGATGAAATAGCCTCAAAGTGCTGACTGTGAACACAGACACCAAACAGAAAACTTTTCATTAAAACAAAATCTTACCTAATCGTGAGCTCAGTGATTTAACAAGAGACCAGAGTGGTCCTGTGGTGTTTTGTCATGATGAGTTTTGTTGGTTTTGCAGGAGCCTCACTTCATGACAGTATCAAATAAAGCAAAATGAGCGTTTGAAGCACACAGAAAGTAAAACAGAGAGAAACTGAGAGAGTGCATGTCTGAGAGTGAGTGAGTACACACCTCCATCCAAAAACAATATTTGGACTGAAACCTTACCCTTTCCATCTGGCTCTTTTGAAGGCTGGATTATGACTAGTGCCATGGCTGATTCTTCAACATACAGTTCTCCTTCTCTAGGTCCAGAATGACATTTTTCCAAATATGGTGATTGGTAATATGAATCCTGTCAGGAAATTCTTACACAAATCATGAATGATGTTTGTTAAATCTCTAAATGAAATAAAAAAACGTTTAAATGCAAAGATATATATTTTTTTTCTATAACATTTGCTGTCCTGAATAAATCCACCTAACATTCAGATCTATCAAAAACATATTATGTGCTTGCTTTCCTGTAAGTTCAGCCTCTCTGAAGAAAAACAGAAAGCATTTTCAGGTGACCATGGTAACAAAACGAACCAATTTCCCATGCTCTTACTGCTGTGTATTTGCTTCAACTTCCACACAAATCTCCTTCACCCTCTATTCACCCAGTTTGCCATGGACTGAGCACAAATTGGGATGAGGGGCTTTATTTTTCTGTCAGCTGTAACCAATATATGATAAATCGAGTGTACTGAGTCTGAAACAATAAAACCTCCTATTTGCTAATTAGGAATAATGTTAGAGATGTTGCACCGAAGGGAAGAAGAAAATAAAACAAGTTATTGATTCATTTCAAAGCCTGCTGCAAACAGTTTAAAGAATCACACTTGATTAGTATTATAACACTTCACCTGTTCGTTTTTGTCAGTGAAATTAAAAATTGCATCTCCTATTGTTTCAATATTTTACTTCTGAGTGAATCTGTGTGGTTGAAACACATCAAAATGGTCAATCCATCATCCTAGAATAAAATAACAGGAATAGATTTGGATATTTTTGCATTTGCAGAATATAAAATCCTTAACCAAGACATCACAAGGAATTACAGTGTAGAGGTCAAGGGTGCAGCCCAACGCTAACAACATAAAAGAAGCTAAAGGCTACTTTTTTGCAATGTGTCTCAAATTCAGGCAAGAAAACAGATTAAATCATCTTCGGTATGTTCATTCTGTGTATGTGTTTTAATCTTTTAACTTTGGTTCTTTTTAAAACACAAGTAGGAGATCTTATTACCTTTTTATGCTGACGTTTCGGCCATCGATGTGGTCTTCTTCTGAGCTCAGAAGAAGGCCACAGCGTTTCGGCCATCGATGTGGTCTTCTTCTGAGCTCAGAAGAAGGCCACAGCGATGGCCAAAACGTCAGCATAAAAAGGTAATAAGATATCCTACCTGTGTTTTAAAAAGAACCAAAGTTAAAAGATTAAAACAGATTAAATGTTTTAATGCAGTAAAATGAAAAATGTAACAGTCGTACAAATCCAGTTTCCATGTATTACCCATTTTTTATTTAATTAGAGTGGTGGAAATTAAAGTGTTGTCAGTGACTATGTTTGTCACATCATCTTATTTCATGATTACACTTCCTTCATACAAAAGTTATTTGTTCAGTTCATTTTCTCTTTATTACACACCTGGCAAGAAAATCACACTCGTGTGTTTGCATAAACCTGTCATTTCCTCCAGCATATCACCTTGGTAGCTCGTTTTAAACTTACCTATATATGCAGCCAGTGAGACAATAGCAGCATCTTCTATCATCTCAACAGACATGTTCAATACATTTATCAGAATATACATTTTATTTGCCTTAAATCTCAATATAGCATCACAGTTAATAGGTTTATTAGCAGAATAAAACAAAATGTTAGTTTTAAGATTTTTCCACAGACCACTGATACCCACAACACCCAGTATAAATGGTAATTTTACCTCAAGAGCTAATATAACAGATGTTTTAACAAATACACTTGATTCTTAGTCACTACTTAACCCTTAAAACAACTTTCTCTTGGTTTAGGCTGCATCATGTGTTTTGCACAGGAACAATAATAATGACCAATCTTATTTTAAAGGATTTGAGGTAAGCAGGAATGATTGACACTCTTATTGTGAAAATTTAAAGGAGACATATTATGCAAAACTCATCTTTTGCATCTTTTTGTGCTGCCATGTGGGTCTTTACTGCCTCTAAACCCTGTCCAGCCATTTTCTGTCAATGTTTAGCTTTTAGAATTATTTGTCTAAAATAAGCTGTTTCAAAAAGTCCCCGTTTGTGAAACAGCTTGTTTTAGATTTGAATTTGAATAGAACCACCACTCTCACAAGCGAGAGCTGCTACTGGATAAGCAGTGGTTCTACTCCAAGCCCCACCCACATATTGAAGCTTCTCAGCTTATAGCAGCCTGGGCAGGAGATGGGTGGGCGTGGCCAGCTCCAACTTTTTTTCTTAAAGTGACAGAACCCTGAAACGGTTCACTCTGGAAGGTACTGAAAATGTCAAGAATAAAACAGCTGAAATTGCTTTACGTGAGAGGGATTTAATGCAAAGAACTTTATGGACATGTGTTGTAACGACCATAGAACTATTATAACTATTACAAAGTCATAATTATGTCCCCTTTTAAAGGAGTTTTTAGTGAACTGTGCTGCAGAGCTAAAACTGAATACTGATAAAACAGATTTGATATTTCTCCGAAATTGAATTTTAATTTTGTCGGAATGTTCTTCAAAGCACTTGATGTTTACATTTCACAAAGTTAGTTTGAGTATTTACACTTCATGAATTAATCTAGCTGAGGCAGATCCATATTTCTTGAAAGTCCCTTTGAGGTCATGTCAAAGGTATGAGTCCACTGAAGCAGCCGCAGTCTGCAGCTCGCAGACCAAAGCCTGAGGGAGTGAAGCGCTTTGGTGCCCAGGGAAAACAAAGTCTCAGGCCAGAGGTTTAGGGTGTTGCCTGGCTCCCCTGTCAACTGTACTTAACATGACAGAACACAACTCTGACTCAGACCGCATAGATAGAAAACGTCTCAGTGTGGCAGGGGAAAAAAAAGTCATGTGTCAGATGTTTTACTGTAGCAAATCATAAATGACTGCCACGAATTCACCGGATAATACAGAATTTCCCAAAAACCTTTTGGGTGAGATTTCAAATAAGAGTCCAAGATGTATAAAATTAAAGTAATGAAGAGAAATGCTTGAAGGTAATCTCATATAACACCAAATAACACCCATCACCCATGAATAAGTTTCTTAAATGAGCAACTTCCTTAAAATATTTAATTTCATCATTCAAACTGTGACATTTTATCTACTCTATAAAAAGTCTGATACCTGCTTCAGGAATAAGAAACTTCAAATATCTGGCAGATGTATCACACACAAGTTCATACACCCTGACGAGTGCATTAAAGCAAAGACACACACACACAGACATCTGAGTGGAACACAAACACACACACACACACAATCAGCACAAGCACGCATAAGTGCATGCTCGTCGTCCAAGTTCAGAGACAGACACGGTCAGAGCGAGACTTGTCATCCACCTGTCAGGGGCAGCGATAATTTCAAAGTGTTCTCTCCGCGGCCTCTTCCACACGCCCTCCACGTTCAACACTGTAGAATAATCATTTAAATGTCTCCCAATCAGCCCCTTTGCCATTTTCAATTACACCTTTCCAACCTTACATTTGTGTAATTTTCTAATCTAGATGAGGCGTGGGGCTGTCAAACGTGGCAGAGAAAGCAGCAAAGTAGCAGCAATGACTGATAAACGAATCTACACAGACAGAGGCATGTCTGTTCCAGCGTAGATGGATTGTGTTATGGAAGTAAAAGCTGCTGAGATGCATGGTTGCAGGAGAAACCTTCAGAATAATAATAATAAAAAATATATTTATCATCAATATGTACAGATTGATAATTGTTTAGCGAGTTTGACGGCAGTTTAGGTTACACCAGTCGACTAGCTAATCTATCGTTTTATTTGTGCCTCAGTGGCTCTAATTCTGCTCAGTATTGATTTTTCTACAAGTCCAGAACTCTCTGCCTTTGTGCTGAGCCTCTGAGGGGGTAAAAGCATTTTCTAAGGGCAGCTTTTGGTTGAGCTACGTTTCTGCTGGTGCCGCTCCGTGTAGATGGATGTGGAGTGCAAGTATAACCTGAGTCATCACCCATTACAGTGTTTTAGGTTAAAGTGCCCAACTGCCCACCACTCTCCTAACAGAAAAAAAAGCACCTAAAAGGACAGTGAATGATGCAAGCTACCCCCTGCTTTCTTTCATTTTACAGTTTTTTATATTTATTTATTTATTTATTTATGGAGCAGAAATTATGGTGTTATAGAATAGGCACAAAAAATCCCTTGATGTTCATGTTGTATCTTATTCTTTGTCCCTTAGTTTATTAAATTAGATATTTCATCTTAGTGACACTTTAAGTGTTATTAAGGAGATTAATCAACTAAAGAACACATAAATCTTTGAGTTTTCATTGAAACATCAAGAATTACATATTTAATCACAGCGACACTCGGGCAGAGATGATGTAAATAACATCGTTCCTTCAAGGATATCGGAGGAATCAAAGTTGCTATAAATGTCTATAAGTTCAACAGATCTACTTCAGGCAGTCAATATTTAGGCTTATTAGCTAATCCTTTCTTATTTATCGTTGTCAATGAGCAAACAGTGCAGGTTATCACTGCAAGAGCTCTGGTGAAACTTGAAAAATTAGAATATGGTGCAAAAGTCCATTTATTTCAGTAATCCAATGTAGACTGAGAGGCCATCTAAAGGCTCAGGAACCCTTTGCAGGTATTTTGGATGAATTAGCTGATTAGAGTGTGACACTTTGAGTCTAGAATATTGAACCTTTTCACAATATTTTAATTGTCTGAGGTTTTGAATTTGGGGTTTTCATCTGCTGTAAGCCATAATCATCACAATTATAACAAGTAAAGAATTGAAATATCTGGCTTTGCCTGTAATGAGTCTATCTCATATACAGGTCCTGGTCATAAAATTATAAAATCATGATAAAGTAGATTTATTTTAGTAACTCCATTCAAAAAGTGAATATTGTATATTATATTCATTCATTACACACAGACTGATATATTTCAAATGTTTATTTTTATTATTTTGATGTTTATAACTGACAACTAATGAATATCCCAAATTCAGAATCTCAGAATATTGGAATATTGTGAAAAGGTTCAATATTGAAGACACCTGGTGCCACACTTTAATCAGCTAATTAACTCAAAACACCTGCAAAAGCCTTTAAATGGTCTCTCAGTCTAGTTCTGTAGGCTACACAATTAAGGGGAAGACTGCTGGCTTGACAGTCATCCAAATGTCAGTTTATCATATTAAAATTAAAAACCTTTCCACAAGAATGTGTTGGATCACTTATGAGCTTTTAGAATAACTGAGATTCATTAGGTCTGCTGTATCTAACATAAATTTTATCTAAAACTTAACTAAGGCTACAAAATCAATAGCTATCATATTGTGCAAGGCATATCAAACAAATAATCTTTTCTTGTTTGTTGGCAAAGACTAAAATACTTTCCATCTACTTTGTTTAATCAGGGAACTTAAAAAAATAATTGCCTCTTGTAAATCTGATTCTTCTTTTCATTTTGGGAGTTTGGTGCAACTGTTTTTCCGTACATGGAGGACATCTACTTAGATTCTTACATCATCTTTTCCCCCATCTGAATTTAATTTTCTTGCGAGTTTAATTAAATTCCAAGAAGCTAGGCTGGCTGCAGCTCTACAACACATATGTGACAATTTAATAAGGCAAAAAACAGAAACCAGCCGTTCTTTTGTAACCATCTGTTTAGAGTTCCTTGAACAAGTGCTTCATGTGATATTTAGTGTCCTCGTTTTTCACCATTTCTCAGAAGTCCTATGGTATTGTTGTGTGACAAGTGGATTTCTATGGGTTTTACATATTTTTTTTTGTTTTCACCAATAGGTCAAGAAATTCATTTAAAATGCTTCTTTGGTTAATGTAAAAAATTTATTTACGAAGACAAGCTGCTTTTATGACCATTTAGTACCAATCTAAAAACTTTAAAGATGACATTCATGGCTTTTCCTTTAAACATGCAAACATGGGTCATCTGATAATTGGTGCTTCCCATCGTGAGTTCACCGTGTTAAACAGCCTTCTGTTTAAAGACAAGTGTAGCTTTTCCTGTTGGACTTCTGACAGATGATTAAACAAACAGAAACAAAACACCTCAGCATCAGATTCCTCACCTCAGCTGAAGGGAAAGAGCAGCAACAAAAGTCACTGAGTGCACTAAGTATGGCTCATCAAGTCATGATGTTAACATTTTTATTTTAATATAAAAAGAGAATAATAAAGACAATCTGGTTTTAAATTAAAGGTGTTGAACACTTGTTTAATCAGCGCATTTGCAATGGTCTCTGGTAGGAATGAATGCCTTAAAAGTCAAACTTTGGACATCTCGCTTCAGACTGGCTAAGAGCAACGCTACCACTGACTCTGTTTGCTCTGCAAAGTTGATGTTTTATCTCCACAAATAACACAAGCCTGGAGGAGTTTTTGTTGTGTGGTGGAGTTGCTAATGCTAACGGTTATCTTCTACTAGTCGAGACGTTCTCTGCTGTTTTCTGGGCCTTCCCCGTCGTGAGTCAAGATGGGTGAGTCCCAGGCTTCGAATCATGGGGGAGCTAAGGGGAGCCCTGCTCTCCTGAAAGGGTGAAAGGATCCCCTAGAAGCACTCAGCTTACACACCCATGGGAAGCCCGAAAAAAGAATCTATTTCTACTTATATTACATTATTTATATGGACTCTCAGCATACCGGGGATTTTTACGGGAGAGGACGGAGAGCGCTGATTATTGACGGGCTCCAGGTATCTGCATCCTGCGCACAGCAACAGTAACATTTTCAAAGTGGCACCACCAAAAAAAATATTATTAACATGCGATTGTTCATGTCCGCTCATATTCTCTGGTACTTTCTGTCTTTTATTCGTGCCTGACATCACCCGTGTTCAGGTGACTCTTCACCTCACTGGCGCAGCTGCACAGTGCGAACTCCATTTTCGCTATGAATTCCCAAAGTTTGCTATGAATTTGAAGCAGGACTCAGTGGCTTCATGCCAAAGCTACAACCTCATCACATCTTCAGCCTTTAGCTAGCATGGTTTGACCTTCTAGTGTGTAGCTGATGTAATCCAAGAGAGCATTGCCCAGATGAGGCCTGTGATATGGTGAGATAGTGGACACAGTATATGAATGGATTATTGTGCAAAAGTGATGCTCACAGTGTAGTGAGGGCACAAGAAAACATCTTAGTGTGGAAAAAACATGAAAAAACACGTTTGATGAGTAGCATAGATATATTTAATAGCTACATGCAGGAAACAAAACCTGCAGCAGAACCTGCAGTAGTTCAGGAGGTAGAGCGGGTTGTCCAGTAATCAGAGGGTTGCAGGGTCAATCCCAGCTTCCCGCAGAGAATGCTGCTGTTGTGTCCTTGGGCAAGACGTTTAACCCACATTGCCTGCTGGTGGTGGTCGGAGGGACTGGTGGCATCAGTGATCGGCAGCCTCGCTTCCGTCAGGGCAGCTGTGGCTACAATGTAGCTCATCATCACCAGTGTGTGAATGTGTGCATGGGTGAATGATTGTTTGTGTTGTGAAGTGCTTTGTGGAGTTGTAGAACCCTAAAAGGTGCTATACAAATACAGGCCATTTACAATTTATATTCCCATGGCAGTTATGCACTTTTGTCTATTTTGTGTATTTCTTCACTTACTGCTGCAACATCTGATGAATTTTCTTTTTTTCTTTTTTTGATGATTGAAACAGAACTTTCAGTTCCACATCTATAGCATGCAGACTGGTTCCAAAAATACAACATGGCAGCACCAGTAATTCTGTGGCTTATAAAAAACTAAAATAGACAGCTGTCCATATTTCTCTACAGCCTTTGCTGAGTACTAAGAGCGCAGCAGAATCATGGATGAGATTTTATAAATTTGCTTTTTAATGGGTTATGGAAAGCACATGGGGTCTTAATCTGGTCTGAAGGGAGCCCTTCAGGGGAATAATGGCCTTGTAATCCTTCCAGATTGATGGGTATCAACTGTTGCTTCTCTATGATAATAGGTGTCTTTCCTTCTGGCAGTGTGTTAAAACACCTGAATGCTCCAGACCAGCAAACTGCCAAAATGTCTGCTTTCACACAGGTGCTCACATTGGTTAATGTTAAGTGTTTTTGATAAGCAGCTGGCTGCTACTTACACTCCTGATTCTCATGGATGAAGTAAGGTATGCCACTTCTGCAATCTGCCTGAGTTTTATTTAATAAATAGCACCAGTGTGTAACATGCCATTTTGTTATTCTAATTATATAAACTCATCCGACGGACTCTTCTTTAAGTATCCAAACTAAACTGAGCTTTCCTCTTAAAAACCAGGGGAGAAAGCCGACACAAATCACACAATATAATCTTTATGTTTGAAGACAGCTGTACTAAATCCTTAATTGAAAGAGGGATTCAAATGTGCCATGAATGATCTGCTTTAGAAGTTTAAGGGCACATAGAAATCCTGAAGTAATCCACCAGAGCTGGTGTATGTGTTCCAAGCATAGCGAGGCACTTTTATGCTTCTCCAATAATTTAAAATGACACTAAAACAGCAAAACTAATGTTTAACACTGACATGTGGAGGCTGAATATTGTTCCTTACATAAATTTTCCATTGCAGAGTAGTCATAGTGACTCATCAAGCAACTCAGTCTCCTGCTGGTAAGCACAAAACCTGTCAAACGGGGACTTTTTCCTAATCCATAGATTCATAAGCTTTACTTGCATTTCCATTCATTGGCTTTATAATGTTCTTTCTCATTCAGTCAAAACAGAACTTCAGATTTTTTGCAGAAAATGCTGGCTAATTGTTGATGGTTTGAATTCATAGACTGAGTTATGGAAATATTTTTCGTATTACATTCAAATCATGCCGTACGTTGCGTGCATACCAGGAAGCCAAGAGTTCCCAGAGCTGTCATCGAAGCAATATTTGTCTGTAGAAGAAGCTGATTTTTATTTCTTTTGCCCTTTTTCCTACAACCATATCATACATGAGATTTCACATGCAATTTACAAGATCTAATTGTTCCCATTGACAATAAACTAAATTTAAATGGCTTCAATTAGACTAAGTGTAATTGATTTTGGGGTGAGCAGGGCAACTTTAGCAAGGCTACAACCAGTGTAAAATGCGGCTGCAAAAAGTTTTGTGGGCAAAAAGAAATTTGACGATGCTACTCCAGTCTTGTTTCTGCACTGGCTGCCTGTTGATTTTAGAGTTCATTTTAAAATCCTTTTATTGGTATTTAAATCGTTGCATGGGTTGGCACAGTCATGCTTGCAGACGCTGATACAGCCATACACCCCGGTACGGGCACTCCGCTCAAAGAATCATCTTCTGCTCTCGCTCCATAGGACTCGCTTAAAGACAAGAGGAGACAGGGCGTTCTCTGTGGCAGGCCCAAAACTATGGATTGAGCTAACTTATGGGCTCGACACACGGGAGGCAACAAATGGCTGCGATCAGCAAAACTCATCACTATCACTTTGATAACCTGACACATGGGAGGCAACATGTGGCAGTAGGCAGTGACAAAAGCTAGCGATATGCTCTGTTCCAGGATCGAATAGTGAGTCTTCCGTTATTTTTGATTGGCCGTCAGATTGGAGGGAATTTTGGGTTATTAAAGCAGTTCAGAGTTGAAAAAGCGGTAGATATGAATTCTCACAAGGTTTTGCTAGAGTTAATTGAAGTCTTACTTCTGACTTTACTATATAAACCTACTATATATATATATCATATATATATATATATATATATATATATATATATATATATGAACTTTTCCTCCATGCATCCTGTCCCCTTATTGGTCAATCAATGAAACCTCCGCTGATTGGTCCTTGTCCGAGCGACAGCGATGAAAAGTTGAAATTTTTCAACTTTCTGGAATCGCGTCGCTGGCTCGCCTGTGCACGAGACATGCATGAGCAAATAATTTCACATGCATGTTTTTTGCATGTCACTTAGCAGGAGGGAGTCCTGCGATTATCTCTTTGTCGCTCATGTCTCATTGAAAATGAATGGAGGAGAGGCGATGTCGCCTTCCGTTTGTCGAGACCATTACTCTGTAAGGGCAGTTTTTAAAGAGTTGGCTAAAGACATTTATATTGGACATGGTTTTTATCTCTGGCCGTTAGTATGTTTTTATTGCAATCTGTATCTTGTTTTACTTTTCTTTAATTCTTGTTTTTACATCTTGTTCTGTTATTTTACTGTTTCTCTGTACAATGCTTTGTTGTCACCTCTTTGCCTAAAAGGCGCTTTAGAAATAAAGTTTGAGTTTAGTTAATTTTGAGCTGGATACATTTGTTCTGTTCTATAGAACCTTGAACTAACCTTTCTTGTTGCAACATATTAACTAACTCACAGGATCAAAAAGGCATAGAAATGGATAGATGAATTAATGAATGGCATTCATAAGCAGCATTTGAATGTGCAGTAACTTTCAGAAATAAACATTTATATCCATTATCACAAATCTTTGTATTTAATTGGTTTATATTGTTGGATAAGTGAGCAAATTCATCATTTACTTATAAACAGCTGTTTTTATGCATGCAAGTTGTGTAATTAAAAGGGAATGCTGCTTTTTCACAAAGTTCTGCTTTATAATAATGTTATCTAAGCTCCTTTTGATATTCCTTCTTATAACAGATGTGAGGCTTAGATTTAAATGCTCATTTTAACATGGAAAGTAAATTTAAAGTTATTTTACTTTGCATTTTTTCTTATTTCTGTACCTTATAAAAACTTTGAACTTTAAACGATGTGAGAAAAACCTACTTTGACTTCTGCAAGCTATATTTTGAAGGTGTGCAATAGTGGAATTTTGTCAGTGACGACTAAAAGTTAAGCAGTTATGTGACTTAGGCATTGAGAAACTGACAGATCAAATTAAATATGTTTTAAGTTATTTGAAAATTATGTAAACATAATTCATTTAAGTCAACAAAATCAAACACATTTAGTTGAAATGGTAAGTTTTGCATCATTATTTACTTTTGTTTTTATTGGGACATTTAAAATTATGGCTTAAAAGCTGAAATTCACACACAAAAAAAATCATGTAAAATTGTGCTTCACTCAGATTTTTAAGTTATATTTCAGACCACACTAATATACAGCAAATATGATGGTTAGGACCTGTGTTGCAGCCAACAAAACAATGTTGAGTTTGTTTATTTTAAAAAGGGTGGGGCACAACCCGACTATTGATTTAAATTAATTAATCCACTTACAGAGGAAGGGGATTCTGCAGCTCTGCCATGATTTAAATAGTCCACACAAATTAAAACAGTAGATTTGTTGCCTTTAATGATACTCCCAAGTAATTGAATTGCCGGATTTTTTTTCAAAATATGTTACATTAGCATGCAAAAACCTTGTGTTTTAGCTATGGATAACCCAAATAAATTTGAAATTAATTACTTTTTGATACGGTGCAAGCCTATTTAGTGTGATTGTAATTGCCATCTCTGCAGTAGAGTAATAGCATGTGGATTTTAGGAAGGAGAGTAGATAAAGCTAATACATATTTATAGTTCAGATGTTAGCAAACAATAAAAAAGGGGAAAAATGTGAGAAAAAGTTCACTGGGTAGCACATAACAGGTTCTGTTTAACATTAATTTTTAACACAAGATATCATTTTTTTAAATGATTTCACTTGTGTACGGTCAAATTTAGAACATGTTTGAGACATTTTTGTGTGTTTGAGCATGGATGAGAGTCTCTATTTAGTGGTTTTTTTTTCATATGTTCCAATATGCCCAGCGGGAATGTTTTGAGAGTTCATTCCTGTTTTTCCTCTCTAACACCTTGTGATAGCCATGGGACAACATCTTTATTTAATCCCAGCAGGGAAAGCATAGATTACACATTTTATACCTGCACACATTACATTGAGGCTGTCGCTATCCATGCCAAAAACAAGTGACAAAACAGACATGGCGGAAAAGCTGGAATGACGTCATTATCCCTTTTCAATTTACAGAGTGTGGTTGGGGGTCTATATTTGAAGTACCATGGTTAATCACACATCTGTTTCCTGTGACAAATGTGTGTGTGTTTAGCGATGTCTGCACAAAGGTTTGGCATGCTTTGAACTTGAGACAGGTGAGAGTGGCTTCACACCTTTCCTGTTTTAGAAAGTCTGACACAAAGTACTCACGCGGCTTTGCATTTAGAAGGAAATTTGATCTGGAATTACTAAAAAAGAGAACTTAACAGCAAAAACTGGACTTCATTATGGCAAATCAAAGTAGGAAAATTGGAGGTAATTTGTGCATAAAATGACAGAGATTCTTCAACCAACACAAAGGTCTAAGGACAGGAATATTGAACAAACATGGATGGGATGAGATATATAATATACTGCAGATTAGACCCCCAAAATAAAATATTTCAGAGTTTTTCTCAATCAGATATCTCATTTCATAAGGATATTCAGCATTTTTGGTAAAAATCCATTTTCATTCCTTTTGTGCAACTACAGTATGCATAAAGAGGACAGGGGACGCTGCATTTGACACCGTGGACCATCAGATCCTCCTGAACCGTCTAGAGCGGTGGGTGGGATTGTAACTTATGGGGAGAACTATGAGTGTGTCCATAGGCACTTACAATTCACATGATGAACAGCTAAGATGGAGGGGTCCGCAGGGGTCTGTTCTGGGACCATTGCTGTTTTCTATCTACCTGCTCCCACTAGGGATGGTTTTTCAACAGCACATTATCCGTTTCCATCTATATGCCGATGACTGCCAGATTTACCTGCCAATAAAGAAGATGTCACTTTAAATTCACATCAGTTTCATCTCTGGTGGAGTGTGTGAATGATGTACACTTATGGTTGGCAGCTAACTTTCTAAGCTTCAGTGAGAACAAAACTGAAGCTTATTGTGTTTTCCCACAATAAGCGACAACCCAATGCTCTGGACCTTTCAGCGTTGGCCCTCTTAACCGAGACCTGGTCACAGATCTTGGTGTGCAGCTTGACTCAGCATTGATGTTTGATGCACAGGTGAATTCAGTGGTGCGATCCTGTTTCTTTCAGCTTGGGTGCATGTCCAGGATCAAACCTAAAAAGAATCTAGAAATTGTAACATCTGCATTTGTACTATCCAGACTTGAGAATTAATGAATGTTATGACTTATTTTCTTAAGTTATAATAGTTCTATGACTGAAACAAAACATGTTCATGAAGTTCTTTGCACTAAATCCGTCTCACATAAACTGACTTCAGCAGTTTTATTCTCGACTTTTTCAGTACCTTCCAGAATGAATAATTTCAGGGCTCTTTCACTTTAAGAAAACAAGCTGGAGCTGGCCACGCCCACCCATCCACCATTGAGGGAGAACTATGATAACTGGGAGGGGCTCAGAGTAGAGCCGCTGCTCCTCAAGCTGTCGTTCTCTCTTTCACATTAGAAGTAGTTCTACTCTGCTTTCTCCATTTGTGACATCACAAATGGGGACTTTTTGAAACAGCTTGTTTTAGGCACATAATTCCAAAAACCAAACAATGACAGAAAACAGACTGATAGGTTTTTCATGTTTGGAGCGTTTATAAAAGCAGGAGAGACCCACATGGCAGCACAAAATGTGCAATAACTGATATTATGGCAGAACCAACAGGATGACCTCCCCAGTCACCCACCCCTCCTTTGATAAGGGCTAATGAAATACATCTTCTCCCCTGCTCCCCTGTGAGTGGAGGAAGATTTTTCTGATTGAAAACTTCCTGGTGATGTCTTGCTTGGTTTGTGAAACGTTATAATTACTGCTGGGGGGTCTCCTCCTTCTGTTTGCAGGGGGGCTGAGCAACGTTTGTTTGCGCTCCAGGGTTCTCCCCCAGTTCAGCACACTTAGGCCCATCTAATTAGAGTCTCTGCCACATCTCCTTACTGCTGTCTCCTCGCACAGCTGGGGACAACCCCCAAATCAAGCTGTGGTGCACAAACACTCACCGACCCGTGTTTTTGTGAGCAACAACAGGCAGCACTGTCGGTGCAATTTGAACATTAGATGCTTTCCCTCTCTTTTTCATGCATCCCCAACCATCTCCTCTTCTCCAGCACTCACAACCACCGTTCTCTCTTCTCTTCATCCTCCTTTTTTTCCTGACTTTGTTCTTGCGTGTTCTCCTCACCGAGCTCAGGCACAGCAGCTACAAAGAGCCCCACATAGGAAGATGAGAGGGAGCAGAGTGAGGAAGGGTTCAGATGTTGCGCAGGGCCTGTGTGTTCACATGTGCGTTTGTGTTTCCGTGTTTGTGAAAACTCTGAGAGTGTGAGGCGGCAGGAGATCGCCAGGGTAGTGAGAGTCGGCAGCACGCCCAGAGGCGCAGAGAAAGAACAGAGAGAACGCTTGCCCCCCCATCAAGAGCAGTTGTTCAAACCCCCGAGGCAAGGTGATGCAGGGATGGGGGAGGCAACAAAGGGCAGAGAGGTGGCAGGGAAAGCTGCACTGCCTTGCTTTTCTGTTTCACCTGTTCACCCTCACAATCTCTTCAAACTCTCCCCCCCCCACCCCCCATCATTTCTATATACCCAGTGGGGTCATGGATACTGGTGGAGTTTTTCCTTTTTTTTTTTTCTCAGTCTTGTCTCAGATAAAGTTTCGAAAACAACGGCTTTCTCAACTGTTTCTGAACTACTTGCCAGTCTATAGGATGAAATCCTGCATCTGCTGAGATCCCATACAGATTACATTTACACGTACTTTAAATAACACTGCAGGAGCTCCAATTCACAACAAAAGTCATCCCAGGACGCCATACCAAATATATATATGTGTGTGTGTGTGTGTGTGTGTGTGTGTGTGTGTGCGTGTGTGTGTGTGTGAGCATGCACATGGTGTCTCTTCCACATACGGTCTTGCACCTGGAAGGCTGAAAGTCGAGGAAAGCGACACTCTCAGTTCTTCTCTGGTTTTCCCTCCATCCCTCTTTCACTCTATGCTGAGAACACACACCTGCAGTCAGCCTCTAACCACATGCCACGCTCCAGTGATCCACTGACTCCCTCTGATTTACAGCTTTATGTCTGGTGATTAGCCAAAAAAGCTCTGCGATAGCCTCGTAACTACACAGAACGCCATTCATCAGACCCGCTCGCCTACACTGGGAAGCAGCTCCATGAGGAGAGGAGCTAACAGCTTGTGTTAGGATGAGGTTTCTCAAACTGAAATGCTGTTTATGTGAATGTGTGATTTAGGGACAGGAACGCTGCAAAATGCCACACTTTCATACATATGGCATTAAATTATTATATATGTACAGCATACATATGTCTTCCTGCATTTATTTTCCATTCCCACTCTATCCTGTCCTGGGTCACGCCAGGCTGGAGCCCGTCCCAGCTGTCTTGAACAGTTTGTCAGTCCAACACTGGAGGATTTTTTTTATTTTGTGGGTTATTACATAGTTAACCTTAACGGCTGCCAAGGTCTCTGGATGTTTGTACAATAGTAAACAGGCTTTATTTGGTAAGCCTTGCTAAAAATACTGCTTGCCAGTCTGATTCAGTGAAAATGTATTTATTGACTCCTCTTACTTGGAATGAGTTGGTTACTGATCCATTAATAAGCATAAACTGGTGCATTTAAGCACAAAAAAAAGTTGGTTAAACTCCGGTTTTGGTATGCCAAACCTGTTTTGTTCTGAATTCATGTTTTGGTTTGTTTTTTCTCAAAAAACGATCTTCTAACAGCTGCTTCTCTGACCAAGGACTCACTTTTGTTGCGGTCACTCCGTTTAACCCAGCAGCCAATTCTAGAAAAAGTCCTTGTGGTTTAAAACCATTTCCATTACACAACCAGTGTTCTCTTCTGGCTTTAGAAACCGATTTAAACTCTTTTCCTGCTTCATGGAATCTCACTATTTAATCACAATGAGCTCAGTCTTATTTGTATGGGTCAAATCTGTTTACCTGCGTGGTCCAAAGACTTCAGCAAGTAAGATGTTTCATTATTCTTAAAATAATTTTTTTTTAAAGTATTATGTTGTTAATCAATTAGACATGAGTGACAAAATACAAAACTGACAAATCTTTTCTTAAACCCTCTAAATGTTCTTGTTTCTAATTCTAACCAAATCATCATACATCTGAAATACATGTTCTGTTGATTAAGGTCAAGGTAACTTTGCATTTTAGCCATGGTTGTTTTCTCATCATAAATAAACTATTATTAGCTAACTTTATAGCAATTTGGTACTCGAGGATGCAACATTTATCTGAAAATAGTCTTGAGAAACATTTTTTATAATGTAAACATTTCAGTTTTTTAAAATCAGTTTTAGTAATGTCTAAGAAAATAAGACTGTTTACATTATGTTTCTGTCCTCATATAGTTCTAAATATGACCTGCTGTTCGTTTAAACACCAGAACATCTTTTACAACCAGCTAAAGTCTCTTCAATTTAAAACAGCTTTTGCTTAAATCTTGTGTTTTTTAAATTATATTATGATCTTTTTATCTGTTTCATTAGTATTTAATGATCTTTATTCATTTTTCTCAACATCATCTTTTAATCATGCATCACTTGGTTCTTTTTTTAACACAGAAAAGAGTTGTTTTTGCCTTTTTCTTGCTGACGTTTCAACCGCAACTGCAATCTTCCTCAGAGCTAGCTGCTGTTGGTGGCATCACTTCCTTTTACGTTTATCCATACATAGGAGAAACCGGACACCAACTCAACACACGAACAAAAGAACATAGAAAAGAGAGTGAGAAAGAAACAAGACGAAGACACACAAGAGCAGCGAAACAAGAAGCACAAAGTACAATAAAAAAATCAGCCATAACAGATCACTGCACAAGGGAAAATCATATAATGGACTGGGACAGAACAAGGATCATAAACACTGAACAACAAAAATACAAAAGATGGATAAAGGAAGCCATAGAAATAAGGAGACGTGGACACACAACCATGAACAGAGACGATGGGGTTTACACACTGGATCACGCATGGGACTGCGCCATTGGTGAGGAGAACACGGGCAGCAGAGGGCGACACCATTCTTTGCTGCCTGTGGATAAACGGAAAAGGAAGTGACGCCGCCAACAGCGGTTAGCTCTGAGGAAGATTGCAGTAGCGATCGAAACGTCAGCAAGAAAAAGGTAAAAACAACTCTTTTCTGTGTTAAAGAACCAAGTGATGCAGTTAGAAGGAACAAACAGAATGAACACTCAAAAGAGGTCTTTTAGTCATGTTTTGATTTTTCATGTGATTTAATTTTTATTTCTGTATAAGATCAAAATAAATCAACGTTACTTACTTACAACTTTATTTGCTTTATTTACATTTTGAAGCCTTCCAGAATATTTGATCTAAAATAAGGGACCAATAGCTGAATCTAGTTAAAACAAACTTAAAAAGGTTCACATTTTGAATTAAAAAGCAAAAGAAAATTAGACTTGCTTCTTTTTTACTCTTAAAATCTTGATTCTGAACTTTGTCAAAGACTGAAACCTGATTTTCAGGATCTAAATTAAGGCAAATGAATGGAAAATATCTGAAATCATCATTGTTTTAGTCATGTTTCAACTTTTATTGGGTAAAATATTTTACTAAAGCTTTAGAAGTAACAGGTTTGACTGTTATTAGAATGCATCAGTAACTGAAAAATGTAAAAAGCAATAGAATGTCATAGATTTGTTTATATACTAGCGATCCCTTAAATCTCCAAACAACTGCTCAAAACTAATCATGTCTTATTTTTTCTCTCCAGTTTGCAAATTGTTGTCATCAGTTTATTCCTGACTCTTGTTAAGAAACATCTCCAAGGCCCATTGCTGCTACAGACATTAAAATTCAATGTTTCATTCTGATTTTCTCACTTCAAACTCAGCTCTGAGGCAAAGCTGAAGATCGTTTAAAGAATTTACTCCAACGATCTGATCATGAAATAGTAATCTGGTGATGTTGAACATACTCTGATATGACAACAAGGAGACAATTACATGGAGTATATGAATGCCCAGAAGAAGAATAAAACCTGAGCAGTGTATTTGGAAAGCATGTGTGCAACTGGAAATAAAAATGTTGCAGACAAAGACACACAGACATGGCCTCCACTCTCAACGAGGGGGGAGAAAGAAATCCAACTGAGAAAGCAGGAGGATGTGGGAGGCGATCGGGTGGGTGAGGGGTTAAAAGGAGCCCATCTAAACTAATTTTGAAAATCAGAACTTCTTTTCTTAAGTCAGCATTTCAAATCAGAGTGTGTCCCCTCTCATTTAATGCACCATTTTGCAAAGTGATAAATTTGTGAATTAGACATACATTCTTTTTTTTTTTTTTTTTTTTTTTTTTGCTTTTAAGATACTGGGCCTCATAAGTGAGCGAGGAGCTAGTGTGGAGGATTTAAGAGCGTTTTGCCGTGTCAAACATTAAAACCCACAGGGAGAGGAGCATCAGCACAATTAGACTGGGGTGAAGCAGAGAAAGAGAGAGAGAGGAATAAATTCACAGACAAAATCAGGATCTTAAGAGAAGCAGCGTTCTTCGTCTGTACAGTAACGTGGTTATCTGTCGCGGGTGATCCTTTTAAACGCTTCGTTTGCAGGGATAAAAGCAGAGCTGAGGAAATAAACTTAGTTCTGCCTCCAATCTGCAAATCCTTGGTGGTCATGGAAGATGATCCCAATTTGCTTCTGAGCAGCACTGTCAGATCTCACAATAATAAATAATTTAAGACTTTAAGCAGCAATTATGTTTGATAAATGTGGAAAGCCTGTAGACTGCTGCTCACTACAGCTAAACAATTCCAAGGTTCCTGCAAAAATACACCAGTCGCTACGTCATAACCAATGCATCACACTGGAAGGTTAATGAGGAAATTTTGATTTATTATCAAGAGCAATTGCTCAATCTGGTGCAGGTCTTTAACCTTAGACGCAGAGTTTAGAGGCTTGTTTCAAGTTTTTTTACTCATCTTTTGTGAAGTTGAACAATAAATCCACTTTTTTGTTTCAAAACATTTAGAAAATCAGAAACAGTCAAGAAAAAAAATGAAAATATAACATAATTGGAGGTACTATTAAAACAGCCAGTGGTGTCCCCAGAAATTTTTCAGGGGGGGGGGGGCAGTGAAAATTTTAGGGTGGCACACCAAATTGGTCCTTGTAACTCTGTAACTCTGAGAGTGTTTAGCCTTCAGCTATGCATTGCTTCTCCAATTTTTTTCATTAACAACAATGTGCATCCAACACATTTACCTCAAATAAAAAAATGTTTCAGGAACAATCCACATTTATTAACCATTAATTTCAATTAGTTTAATTTCTAAATTTATTGTTTTAGCATGTAAAATAATTTAATTTTCCTGCTGCTGTCTTATCAAAAAAATTCAGGAAAACTATTGATAGTTATATTTAAAAATGGCAATCAGCAGCAACATATCTTTTTAAATATGCATTAGTGTATTTGTTTATTTATTTATTTATTGGATTTTACATGTATGTCTTGATTAAAGAAAATGAATGTATGGTTTGAATAAACATGAATAACATCTATTAAAGTGGGATAGGTATTCACAGGGGGTGGCAATAGGGTGGACAGCATTTTTCTAGGAGAGGGGGCTTGGGCACCTCTGGCCACCCCTTGGGGGCACCAATGAAAACAGCCATGCATGTTCTTGATCCAAAGTCAGAGTGTTTGCCCTTTTTTGTTTTAATAATTGGCAATTTGGCAGCACCGATTGTGACAAATAGTGCTTTTATTATTTGAAATGAGGTCTTATAAATAAAGAATCTATTCTTGCTGCGCTTTGGATTATTCTCACATGAGCTGTCTGCTTTTAGGGTCCTCTTTTGCCCTTTGTTTTCCTTCAGATTAACTCAGACAAGACAATAAATATTGAACAATACTTCCACAATTCAGCAATGAAGCATGTGAGATCACTCCCTGTTGCTTAACATGTTTGTTCTTTTAGCAACTTTATGTCATTAGATTAATGGTTTTTATTTTTTACGTGAACGTCGATTTGTAAACCTCCCCCCAAATCATCATTAGTGCCTTTTCTTTTCCTCCAAAGAAAATAGCAGCAGAACAGCATTAACGTTTATTACTGACTGGGAAGCATTTAGTTCCAGGACGAGAGCTCGGAAGTCTGTTAAACAGCATGCTCGTTTTCATTTTTAGACGAGTGAAATCTGCTAAGGGAAACAATGCCAGAGACCAACATAGACTGAGACAGATCTAAAAAGGAAAAGAGGCCAAACTGTTTAAACGGTGGCTCAAATGTTGTGTTTACCTAGAAGAGTCATCCTGTACCTTTGGATTCGATGCTTTGGTGGCCACTGGAATCCAGTTTGTGAATACCTGCATTGAAGCGCTGGAGCAGAGGAAAGGCTGTGAGGCCACGGACAGGCAGGAGCCACCGGTCACCACAGTTTGAACATGGTGGCCCCATGCTGTTTGCTCCTCAGCCGCCTCCTCTCCTGTATACGACCACCACTGTTCCCTTGAGTGTGGACACAAGACAGAAGCAAATAGGATGTGATGTGTGGACCAAGTGCCATCTTGCAGAAACTGAAACGCCTGTTTACTTTATCTTATGAAGTTTTTCTAACATGTTTGTTTGTCTAACGGCTGACAAACCCAATTTAAAGGAAATGTGTCTATAACATATACTTTTTCTTAAATTATTCATTTATTTTGAACATTTTACCTATAAGATGAAGCAATTGACCAACTGCTGTCTTTAATATTCAATGTAGTTTTTAGTTTTAGACTCTCTTAGACTCAAAAGCATATTTATTATGTTAACTAGCTTTAAAAAGATCAGAAAAATATATAAATGAAGATTTTTTTAAGTTTTATCCTTATTCTTAATATTAATATGATCCTGTTGGAATGGTCAAATACTGCTATATATAACCAAATATTGACCATACCTACTACTGTGTTTGCATTAATACCTTCCATTAAAAGACCAATTCAACCAGTCGTGAGAAACTCTTCCTGGATTTATTCACAAGTAACAAGGAATTCCAAAGTAAAGAATTAGGAAAAACCTGAATTCCATTGTTTAAATGGTACAGAGACACACTCTACTGACAGAATCACTTTAGGTTAACAGGCTATTCAATTCTGTGATCCCTATTCCCACATTCTGGAGTGACTTTATGCTGAGCTTGAAGGAAATGGTTGTTGTGGTGTTTTCTTGGAGAAGCTGGAATAAGCTCATTATCCGTTTTGACTTAAAAACTGCTCATTTCTTGAATGCATAAAATTTCTTGTCTCCTCTGTTACAGGACGGCTGGTAATGCTGAATGACAGGTACTCCGGAACAGCGCCAGGGCCCACTCTGTATAGCCAAGGGGATGACGTTATGGCAAGCAGCTGTCAGACCGCTGGATAGCCACCATCGTGGACGAAAACGCTCACCAGAACCAGAGGCTGCTTGCATTTCCACCAATTAAGACTCAGGAGCCGGGCGCCTGTCGTAGGAGGACAGCAGCGAATGCTGGAACAGAACCCATCAGTGTCAGACATGGGGCTATGACCACTGAGGAACAGCAGAGCTCCAGAAGAAAAAAAAAACTGAGGGAAGAAGAACAATAGTAAAAAAGAAAATAGGAATTTGATGATGAAAGTTCATGGTGAACAATAGTTAACATCTCCCTCCCTTCTTACAACACTTACTACACTCTAAAAAGAATAATTTCATTCCAGTGTACAGCTTAATTCTTTACTTAAGTAATCAATTGATAAAGCAGAATTTGACCCATTTAAATATTTCAAAATTTGTCTAAAAATCAGAAACTAATCTGATATAGAGAGATAGTAATAGAAATAGAGATAGATTGAGATATACATAGATGATAGATAGACAGACAGACAGACAGACAGACAGACAGACAGACAGACAGACAGACAGACAGACAGATAGATAGATAGATAGATAGATAGATAGATAGATAGATAGATAGATAGATAGATAGATAGATAGATAGATAGATAGATATGTAGAAATAGAAAGATTGAAATAGAGATGTAGAAAAAGAGAGATATGTGTAGAAATAGAGAGATAGATATAGATAGAAATGTAGAAATAGAAAGATAGAGATAGCTAGAGATGTAGAAATAGAGAGATAGAGCTAGATGGAGATGTAGACATAGAAAGATAGAGATAGATAGATATGTAGAAATAAAAAGATAGAGATAGATAGAGATGTAGAAATAGAGAGATCGAAATAGAAATGTAGAAATAGAAAGATAGAGATAGATAGAGATGTAGAAATAGAAAGATAGATATAGATAGAAATGTAGAAATAGAAAGATAGAGATAGCTAGAGATGTAGAAATAGAGAGATAGAGCTAGATGGAGATGTAGACATAGAAAGATAGAGATAGATAGAGATGTAGAAATTGAAAGATAGAGATAGATAGATATGTAGAAATAAAAAGATAGAGATAGATAGAGATGTAGAAATAGAGAGATCGAAATAGAAATGTAGAAATAGAAAGATAGAGATAGATAGAGATGTAGAAATTGAAAGATAGAGATAGATAGATATGTAGAAATAAAAAGATAGAGATAGATAGAGATGTAGAAATAGAGAGATCGAAATAGAAATGTAGAAATAGAAAGATAGAGATAGATAGAGATGTAGAAATAGAGAGATAGAAATAGATAGAGATGTAAAAGTAGAAAGATAGCGATAGAGATGTATAAATAGAGATATATAAAGATAGAAAGATAAAAATGTAGAAATAGAAAGATGGAGATAGATATAAATGTAGACATAGAAAGATAGAGATAGATAGAGATGTAGAAATAGAGATAGAGATGTAGAAATAGAAAGATAGCGATAGAGATGTAGAAATAGAAAGATAGCGATAGAGATGTAGAAATAGAAAGATAGAGATAGATATGTAGAAGTAGAAAGATAGAAAAAGATATGTAGAAGTAGAAAGATAGAGATGTAGAAATAGAGAGATATATAAAGATAGAAAGATATAAATGTAGAAATAGAAAGATGAAGATAGATGGAGATGTAGAAATAGAGATAGATATGTACAGAAAGATAGAAATGTAGAAATAGAGTGATAGAGATAAATGAGATGTAGAAATAGAGGATGAGATAGATAGATAGATAGATAGATAGATAGATAGATAGATAGATAGATAGATAGATAGATAGATAGATAGATAGATAGATAGATAGATGATAGATAGATAGATAGATAGATAGATAGATAGATAGATAAATAGATAGTCTTTGAACATGAAGACCGTTGTCATACTGTCTAGTGAAAAACGTCTGAATGAAAAGTAATTTCTTGTCCTCTTGTAAAAGTATACCCTATTGTTTGACAATTAAGCGCATGTATGGGTCTGTAATTATATCTCCACAATAGTGGGTTTTCAGAAGAGGGCTGGAAATAGCTTTGGAGGGTTCCGGTCTGCGCTTCAAACTACAGAGCCACTAACGGCCTGACAGACTGTAAAATGGCCCAGAGCAGAGAATAGAATCAGAGACTGCTATCATTTTACTGCCTGTGGATTGGAGGGGCCCTTACCACTGTCCAGAAACTTCCTGAATTGCATTGTGGTGCACGGTTTATGAATCTAAGCGCAGTCTGTTGTTAAATGCAAATCTATTGTAAAGAATAATTAGAAGCAAGAAGAAAAAGGCCATAAAGTAAGAGATAAAACAGGACTCTAGTAATAATGAATAGGAGAGAAACAAAACAAAGAGTCAACATTGGCCCTCCATACCTACAGTAGCAAAGCATTTAACAGCCTGAAACATTATCATAATGATACCCTAATTTCATAGGTGAAGCACTTGGCTTGATGACTAACTATGCAGCAAATCGAGGGAATAATATCATTATACCACATACAATAAGGGGAAATCCCAGAGGTGAGTAGACTATATGAGCAGCTGTCTGAAAAGGATGGTAAGCATCCAATAGTATGCATCTGTGTTTGAGTGTGTGTGTGCTTGAAAAGCACGAGAAAGGTGTGCAGTAGTTGTACGTGTTCTTGTGAGAAACGTCATTGACTTTGGCTCTATAGCAGGCTCCCGGGCAGTGCTTTACCTGGGACCTAATCAGTCAGCGAGCGTCACAATCTCCTGGGACCTCCCAGCTGGAGGGGGTGTGTGTGTAAGTGTGTGTGTGCTTGTACGAGATAGAATCAGAGAAAGCAAAAGCAAAGGGAAGAAAGCAAGACAGAAGGAGAGAGAGTCCAAAGGGACTCTGCGGACGGCTGCGCTGAACAGAACAGCCCTCTGGGAGCCAGATGAACCTGCCTTCTCAATTTCAGTGCCCACGGCTCTCTTTGACTGGCCACTGTCAAGGTGATCTCCTGTCCGACAATACACACCTAAACAGGTACCCACCAGAAATGTAGATGTGCAGGAATATTAAAACATCATACAGAAAGATTCCCAGTTTAATCGATGTCTAGGACACAAATGTCGAGCGTCGGTCCCTAACACCCACGCGTGCAGCACACACCCAGACAGAGACTGTAGAACTGCTGAGCAGCAGAATAAAGATGTATAATTTTCTTCCATGGGCAAAATCTGGTTTGCACCCAAACTTTACGGGAAATGACTTTTGCAAAGAGAAATTTTAAAAAAGACACCCATCATTGCAATTCTTGCTTTTGTCAGAATTTACAAGACATGGCACAGTTTGTCTGGCATTGGGTGCACCTAAGCATAGCTAGGCGGCAGTGCTCCTCTATGAGGAGATGCTGGACTTCAGCCATTCTGAGCTTCAACAGCACCCAGGCTTCTGTCTCTGGGGTGAGTATGGGTTCAAGGAGAAACCACGCACCAGATATCTGCCAGTCCACAAACCTCCAAATGGCCAAAGTCCACCTGGAGAATCGCTTTACGCTGTGAAAAGTAGGTGATGAGGTGAAGAAAAGAGAGACCAAGAAGAAAAAAGAATGGTGAGTGGTGGAGGAAACCGAGCAGGTTGCCATGGCAAAGGAAAGCGGGGGAATAAAACACAAACAAAGTCGGGTGGCACCAGGGTGGTGAGCTGTGAGAGCAGGGACAGTTTTCCTTGGCAAACTTGGCACTCTATTGTGCAGGTCTAGTGGTTACAGAAACTCCGAGTCATTTCTTTTGCTTTTATTGTAACTTGAGCTTCTCCTGCTTCCACATTGAGTCTTCACAAAGAAAACCTCATTTTCACAATCTGCCAATTATAATAGACCACCTGTGGCAAGAGGAACTCCAACCTAACTCAAGGTTAATCCAGATTGTTGTCGTCGACTGTTTATCATTTATGTCTTGAAGACAAAATTATCTTTCTACACTCAAGAAAATTAAAATGTGAATCAATCAAAAAAGTGTAAGTTTGGTGAAAAACAAACCACTGGGTGTTGGTTTATTTTATGATCAAGTCTAACACTTTTCAATAATGTGTTGACAAGACATAAAATACACACGCCAACTTTCCACACTTGTATATTCATTTCTATCAGATTTCTTTCAACCAATGACCTGGATCGAAAGAGCTGTTGTTTTTACGTTAACTGGGTTGGTTCAAATAATTTTTTTAAGTTGAGTGAACACATATTTTATTTGCCAGGTTTGATCATGTCATAGATCTGTCTGATAGGAGTACCACTAACAAAAACAAAATATTGTTAAAGCAAATTCCTTCATTCATTCAGCAGACTTGTTTAAAGTGACTGTATTTTCCCTGGTGATTGGGGGCAGTACATACCTAAATCATTGCATGGAAGCGGTATTTTTGTGTTCGAGTAAGACCTTACCAACAGATGGCCGTTAGGGTCAAAGATTCCTGGGAGTGTAATTTTCAAACAAGTACTTCGTCAGATCGTTCAACCTCCAGCAAAATGACAAGCACATCAGACTCCCTTTCATCACTGGCAACAAGCGAAGAGGTAAATGTGTAAAACAATAATGTTTATGAATGGTGAAAGTTTTGTAACCGCTTGTTACAAATCAGTAAATTCATTTTGTCCTCACAAGCTCCCGTAGAAGGTAACATCGCGTCTAACATGGCGTCGCGCAGAGACTTAGACCCAAGCTGATGTATTTTATACCTGATTTTTATGGTTATATGTTACTAAGTCGCCAATATTTTTCAACAACTGGGCATCATTTAATTCATTTTCAACATTTCAATGAATATTTCCAGAGATTAATGGTAAAAACTACACATTGTCATGTTAACTTATTGTTGCTTTCAGGCAGAAATCTTGAATCTCCAAAACTTTGATTTTCAAGAAATGGAGAAAAAAAAACTTTTAAAGTAAAAAGTCTTGTGTACGTATTAGGCCATTTTAACCTGTTTCAAAATCAGATTAGGACCAATAGATCTGATTCATGCACACACACAAAAAAAAACAAACATGAAAATTATGTAAGACAGGGCAAGGCTTTGGCTCAACAGTGATGTAATGTAGACTCGTGAATGCTAAACAAATCCGACTACTGAAGGAAATATTTTTGACCAACTCAATTGAAATAAAGCAAAATCATGTTAGCAAAAATAAATAAATGAACTAACCAATGAATCAGCCTTGTATGAATCTATTCTAGATATTTTCAACCTGTCAAAAGAATGACACATCGTGTGTATGCATGCTTGCATGTTCAGTCTAATGCCTTCAAAGCATTGCTGTGCTGCTCGTATGACTGGAGTGTGCATGCAAATTTGATTGTGTCTGCAGATCACACTCTCCCATCAAGTCTCTTCCCACAGCTGGGCCTGCTGGATGATGCTGGAAAGACAGTAACTCCTCAGAAGGAGTGTGGAGGACCTGGCAGAGGTAAACTGGCTATTTGTAAGAGAGGGGAAAACAAAGATGATATAAGATTTATTGAACCAACACAGCACAGCAAATGAACAACAAATGAACAGAGCTCAGCGAAGGATAAAATAACACAGAGGAGAGGAGGCGTCCACAAACAGCAGTAAAAGCAATCCTGTATCGATCTGAAGCAGTAAGCCTGCCAGCTACTGCTACCTTCCTCTTTCCAGGAAGACTCTGCACATACAGGATTGACCTTAAGGCATCGCATTGTGCCCCATTTGTTTGTGTGTTTGTTTGTATGTGTGTGTGTGTGTGTGTGTGCATGCATGTGTGTGTGTGTGTGTGTGTGTGTGTGTGCATGGATAGGTATGTGTGAATACATATCATATCAGATACATGTGGATAAATAACCTTACAGCTCTCAGTGAGTCTCAAAGCATGTTAAAAGTCCTATGTCTCTTAGTTTTCACACATGCAGCACAACTCAAATGACTGATGTATAGTTTGTATCAGATGAGTGAAAAAGAAGTGCAAGAAGTGACTCAGAAGCGATATTTGTCTAGAATGATCATCCATCATTGGCCTGTGCATGTATTGGTTTACATACAATGTAATCCTGATTGCATATGAATTAAGTAGAATAGGTTTGAAAAGTCACAGCGCACACAATGACTCAGTTAACCACCTGGAATATATGACACCATGTCTCCTCCAGTGAAGACGGGACATCCCTGGGAAACTGGGTTAATAATCATGCTGCAGACTCGCATCACACTCTCACTAACTCAGCTGCATTTAATCAGAATGGGATGAAGGAAACTGCTAAACCTGTTGCTTAAGTTGAGCTAAGCTTCTCATGTATATGTGTTTAAATGTTTCCATATTTGCGTGTGACAAAATCAGTTTTCAGGATGTAAGGTAGCATTATGACTTTTTTTCTTAAGTTATAATAATCAACAAAACATGTTGATGAAGTTCTTTGCACAAAATTCCTCTCACATAAAAGAAATTTCAGCAATTTAATTCTTCACATTTTCAGTACCTTCCAGAATGAGTTGCTTTAGGGCTCTGTCACTTTAAAAAAACAAGCTTAAGGTGGCCACGCCCACCCCTCCTTGCTCAGGCTGCTATAAGCTGAGAAGCTCAGATATGTGGGAGGGGCTTGAAGTAGCGCTGCTGCTGGAAGAGCAGCAACTCTCTATTGTATGTCAGAGCTGGTTCTATTCTACTTTCCCCGTTTGTGACATCACCATGGGGGACTTTTTGAAACAACTTGTTTTAGGCACAGAATTCCTAAAAGCAAACACTGACAGAAGATGGATAGATGGATTTTTTTTTGCGTTGGGAGTGTTTATAGAGACTGAGACCCTTGTGGTATCACGGAAACATGCAAAAGGTGAGTTTTACATGATACGTCCCCTTTAAATAGTTTTTCAGTCATTTTGAAGTGTTTCTCTGTGTAATGTGTGTGTGTGCGTCTGTGTGTATATATTGTATACACTTATATGTTTTAAGAACATACAAATATAACAATACATGTTAAAAACATTGTTCAAGCAATAAACTTTCCCTGGAGTAATTTGATTTGATTAAATTTAATTTTTTACTGTCAGAAATACACACATTAAGATTCCAAATGATTCACCAATCATCTCAGGTTTGTTTTTGTTTGTTTTATTTTTATGTTTATGACAAAGTTGCAAAAAGAAAATAAATTAAAGTCAATCAAAACTTGTTTTACAGTTAGGGTATCTGTAAAACAATCAGTTAGCTCACAGAGAGACAAATTTACCAACCGCCATTAAAAGCCTTGATTCTGGAAATCATCCCTTATTTTTAACGTACATTTTAACGCCCTGATATACAAATAAAATCCCACCTAAAAGAAGTTTCTATATTTATCTAATATTTCTGTTCAAATCTTTTCTGACTTAAACTGTAAATTTCATCACCTTATCTTAAATACATTTTAAACTGTTTTGAAAATAAAAACTAGAAAAGTTTAGGAAAAAAATACTTAGTGTGTGATTTGGTGTTTTGAAAAACCTTTTTAATATTGTGTGTTTTATTCACAAAGAAGCATATACATGTATATATTCTCTAAAATACATATTTTTTTAAAGAAGCAAGTCTAAGCCAATGTTTTGAGCCATTTTCATATAAAATTTTAAATATTTGTATTATTATATATTATTTTATGAATGCTGTAGAAATAATCAACAGGAAGTTTTAATTTGTGCACTTTTTGGGATTTGGGGCACTTATTTTAAAAAGTTGATTCCATTTCCTGTCAAACTTTTCTGACATTATTAGTATCACCCTTCAGTTTTTATTTTTAATCATAATTAGTTTGTCTCTCATTGTTCAACGCCTAAAAAAAACACGAGTTGGGTCATACTTTGCTGCCTTTACCTATAATAAGAAAGTGAGTTTGCAGCAAAGTTTGAATCAACACCATCTACTGTACCACCACATCCGTACATTATGCAGTGAGGTTTTTAAACATCTTGTTGTTTCACCTCGCACGTCGCTCAGTATGTTCAACACTGTAAACAGATGTTATTGTTATACGGGAATAAAGTTTCTGTTTCCCAAACGCCACAGTGGAACAGAAAGAATCAGACTCAGCACTGTTTCTACCTCTGCTTTACACCCGCCATGCACACATACCACACACACACACACACACACACACACAAACACACACACACACGCGATGAACTGAGAACACAGTCCCGGCATAGCGGCACAAACAAACACACTAAAAATACAAACTACGCATATCCAAACACTCTCACTCCTTAATGAGCTAGCACTTTTAAGAAAAGACTCCAGCGCAACTCTGTACCACACACTGATACCTTGAGGAGAACTTGCGATCGGAAGAGACGAGCAGAAGAAAAGAGGCACTCTGGGATATGAAAGAGGGAGAGAGAAAGAGGAGGTGAGAGGAGAAATCAAAAAACGCCTGGAGAGAGGGAGGAGAGCAGGAAGAGGAAAGTGTTGCACCTCGCTCCTCATATCTCTAAGGAAGATGATAGAGGGGATAGGAAGAAGGGTTGAGGGGGGTGGGGGGGATGGAGCAGAGGGTGTCTGGGTTGGCACTGTCAGTGGAGGGGGGGAGGGAAGGGGGGGCGCTGTCGCTCTCGGCAAACAAACGGGTGAGTAAATAGACTCATGGGCGTAAAGAGTGGTGAAGGTAGAGGGGGAGACGTGGGGCGGGGTAAGAGGGTGGAGGGGTGTGCAGATGCTGTGGTGCTGAGGGGAAACTCAGCTGTTAGGGTTCCATCTAGAGACCCAGGCCCTATATAATGATGAGAACATATCTGTCTTGTTTACACACACATATCTCAAACCCTGCCCCCCACCTTCGCTACTTGAATCGCTCTCCCATCAGCACCTCCCCCTCCGCTGTCTTCAAACATCCATAACAACCATCTTCTCCATCCTCCTACCCTCTCTCACCCACTCCCAGCCTCCCCAGCCCTGCAGGCCCCTAACCTAGCATCGCATCTCCCTTTTTTCCTTAAACCCACCCCTCTCTCCTTTAGCCTCCCTCACCTCCCCCCAAACAACCCCCTGCCTTCCATGTCTCTCTCTTTCTCTCCCATACTCCCTCTTTTCACTCCCATCCTCCGATCGTATCCCTTGGGTATACGCGCTGCTGCTCGGCTGATGAGGGGGAGGATATCGCTGCCAGTTCTTTGATCCTATGAAAGCTGATATCCAGAACAGAGCTACAGATCCCGCCACTGGGCACCCTGGCATTTGAACGACACGGCTCTGTGTAAAGCCTCGGTAAGGAGGCCGTTTCCCCACAGCCTGCCAGCTGGGAACCTAAAGTCTAGACAGGTGGAGCTCTGGTGCGGAGACGATCGTATTTAGGTGGTAGGGGCAGCACACAAGTTGACTGACTTTAGGGAAAACGCAAAATTTTCCAAAGTATTTTCATAATTAGGTCCGAATGCTTTGTGCTGATAAATAAATCTATTCAAATGTCCAAAAAAACCTGAAGATTATGCAACAAGGCTGAAAATAATTAACCTCTTTGCAAGCTTTTTAATTCCAGGAAGAGTAAAAAAAAAATCCTATTTTAATGATGGTCAAAAAAGCTAAATGCCAGTAAATGACACCAAGTTGTAACCCTGCTTTTTTATGCTTCCCTAATCTAATTACAGAATGCTGTGTTCTTTGTTGTTGCTGAATTTGATTTTATAATTTTATAAATGATTGGTCAACTTTCCATGCAGAACAGAACACTGATTGGACAGTGTGGGTTATAACCGTAAACCAAGAACAGTTCAGCTTCCTTAATTACAGAATTCTGCTCGATTTTTGTAGTTCCTGTCTGTTTTTTCTGTTTTACAAATTATGCAACAGTGCAAAAAGGCAATAATAGATGTTAAAAACCTTGATCAATTTTAGTTAGGTAAAAAAGATGTGTGGCACATTTTGCTATAAAGGACGTAGAAAATGTGCTTTTATTTACCAAAACTCACAAGTGGGAAACACTGATCTAAAATAAACTTGTAGAGGAATGACACACGCAATAATTATATATTAAAGGAGTCTAATGGAAAATATTCGGCTTTCGACAGACTTCTATAAGTATCTGGCTGGTTACATCAAAGCAATTGTGAAGAAAATAAACAATTAGCCATGGCCTGGGAATATGTTCATAAATAATGTATTTCTCTTTTCTCTTAGAAAATAAGTTCTGCAACGAGTAACCTTATATAGATCTAAAAGTTTCATGCTGCGAATTGACACAGAAGATATTAGCCTTTCCCCCACAGGCCATCACAAAGGGAGAATAAAAGAATGCCAATGACATTTGAGTACAAAACAGCCACTGTAACGTACGTTTTAAGTTATGTAGCGTATGAGAGACAAATGGAGAAAATTCATAATACAAAAGGAAAGAAATGTGTTCCCTCTTTCTACATCTTTAACTTTCAGGAAAACTTTCACTTTGTTGTAATTGGGAAAAAAAAAACAAATGCAGGTTTTTATAGTGTTAAGAGGGGGTTTGGAAAAGGAGAGCAAAATGAAAAAAAAAAAGTTTCCCGGCTGTCCATCAGTGAGTTATCGGAGTGTTATCTGTGCCAGACGCCCACCATCCTCGGTGGCGATACTGAGACAGCATCCAGGACCTCAGGATGCCGCGGGAAACTCAGCAGGACACCAGGAGAGGTGTGACAAACGTCACTGGATGCAGCAGGCGTGGATCACTGAACACACACACACATGTGCATGCACATACACATTTCCTTTAACACATACACAATGGACACACACATACATGAGCGTGCACGCAGAGCAAAAGAGACACAAAGACAAGCACAGACACCATCTGAAAATTGTTAAACTATCACGCCTACACTAAACAGATACATGAAATACTGTAAGACAGATATCTGTGAACCCGTATTACATATGGCTATTAATTAAAGTTTCTTGAAAAAGAAAATTTCCAAGTGAGTGCATATCAAAGTTTAAATTTATACATAGTGAAAGCCAATTTTTCCTGTGTTTCGACAGCATGTAAATCCTATTGGCATAGCTGTCAGTAGAGTATGTTATTTCAAAAGTGAATCATTCGAAGTTCATCACAGAAGAAATTACTTTATATAATTTTATTTTAGGTTTACTAAACCTAAATCAAATGGGCTGTAAAAAAATACATACATACATATATATATGTGTGTATATATATATATATATATATATATATATATATATGAGAAGATACTTGATCAAGCTACCCACAGGCAGTATTACACCACAAGAAGATGAAGGGGAAGAAAACAGAGAAAGCCAGTCCAAAAACCATTTGGAAAAAAACAGATACTGCATGTTGTTCAATATTTGGAAGACTTGCTGACTGTCTGCTCAAATATTGCCCCGTGGCTGTTGGGCTTGAGAGAGGAACAGTGTGGCAGTGAGACTGACAGTGAGATCTCTGTCCGAAGCCAACACTCTGTTTATCCGTCTGTCTGTCTGTCTGTCTGTTTATCTGACTGTCAAATTATCCCTCTCAGCAAACACCTCGCTACGAGCCGAATGTAAATAACATCGTCAGTGTTGGTCACATGAGCCAGCTGGTTGGGCAGCGCTCTGAATAGCGGAGCCAAGCTACTTTCAAAGGAAACACGCTTGGTTGTAGCTAAAGTGCTAAACTGTTCTAGTGAGAATGCTGAGAAACGTTTACATTGCTGTTAGCGATAACTTGTTGTTGGGGCTAATGTGAATTGTGGAGAAGTTATCAAGTTTTTAACTGAAATAGAAACATCAAAACTTCTTTATGTGTGTCTGTGTTGGTTTTATGTTGAGAAACCCAAGTAGCTGTTAAGGAAAGTGTAGAAAAGTAAGGTTTTAGCTTAAAAACCAGTAAGATTGCTCATCACTCCTACTAAGATCAGGCCTGGCTTATATCAGCAACACAGGTGCAGCCAATGAAGCTAATTAGCATAGTGAACCTTGCTCCATCAAGCAAAGACTAATGAAAATCCACTATAGGGGTCTAACTTATTAATTGGGATTGCATATAAAAGTAGAGTGGTGTTCAGCACATAAAAGAAGAAAGTAAATATTTTCAGTCTCAGCTACTTCCTCAAACATGGATGGCAGTGGTGTCCGGTATTGAGCCACTATCCTGCATGTTTTAGTTGCTCCTCTGCTCCAACACACCTGTTTGGGTGTGATGCTGAAAGTTTGGGAACCACTGTTCTAGAACAGCAATGATAGAGCTGCATGAAAGAGGACCTGGTACTGGATTGCTGTTGTATAACAAAAACACGTGATTATATATTTCTCTCACTTTACCCTAGTGAATCTAGCTAAATGTTGAACTGTGGTGATAAAACTAAAGCCTAGTTTATACTTCTCCATCAGCAAGTTTGCACTCACATGCACACACATTGGCGGAGACGTTTTCCTTTACTACTTCTCCGTTGGTCAAAGTTGCGAAGCAATTCTCCATCAGGGCAGCAGGGGGCATAGACCTTTTCTGGCGGGTCTGCCTACCATTGGAGTGATGCCTGGGGTCGATGACAGTTTATTTACTTCAGCTTGTCAATGCAAAAGTCTTGAAGGAGTGTGAATTTAAATTGAAATTTTAGATGATTGTGTTGATAATGGAATTTCTCGTCCCTATTTTATAAAATAAAGTTTTTTTTCTAAACAGCTTGTAAACACCAATCCACTCATGGAGCAATGGCCGACAGAGATCAAGTTTTCATTAAGCTGGAACTGCTTGATCTCATGGAACAAAACCTTTTATCACAAATAATTCAATGGGAGTAAAGGAGACAGCAGCGTCGGTGGAGTGTCCATCCACGACCATGCCACTGTTGTTTGGCTGACCAATCACAGACGTGCACTCTCCACTGCATTCAATGGAAAGATAAAATATTGGGCTCTACTCTGACCCTGTGTGCATGTCGGACAGTCTTTGTGTCAACTGGGCTTCAATGGAGGAATTGTTGTATTTGCTGTATACCTGTTTGCATCTAAATACTCAGCTAACAGTCTAAAATGATCAGACTTTACCTAAAAGGCTGTACTTGTGTGCCATGAGATCAAAAGACGATGATCCATGCTGATTGGTTAATTGGTCAGCTTAAAAAAGAGATGTAATGACATGAGCAAAACGTCAAAGCCCCCATTGACACAACATTTTAAAGCTGAACTAGAAAGACCTCTTACCTACATAAGTATAAAGTCTGACAGAAAAGGGTATTAAAGTTCATCTCTGAGAAAGCGAAGGAGGTAGTCACAGAGCCGACATGGTGTGTGTGTGTGTGTGTGTGTGTGTGTGTGTGTGTGTGTGTGTGTGTGTGTGTGTGTGTGTGTGTGTGTGTGTGTGTGTGTGTGCGTGTGTGTGTAAGACATAGCCACCTTCAGTAATTCAAGTGTGAACACTGGAACAATATGTGAAAATTGTTAAAGATGTTTTTTACCAAAGTGGAAGAGGTCAGCTCACAGTATTAGGGCACAGTCTTTTATTTATGATGTTGGTTTTTCCCATTTTAAGGAACCAAATGGATGCAAACTCAAAGAACAGTGGCCTTTATTTCAGATTATTTAGCATGTTTTAGGCAATGCTCCAAAGTGGCAAAATAAATTATGAATCAGCAAAATTCTGTTTGGTTTTATGTTGGAACTAGATTATTCTAATTAGAGTCCTCACAAAGATAGATGCATAGGTTTCTGTTTGCTAGTGTGTGCATGTGTGTGTGTGTTTCCAGGTTCCTGTCATAACCGTGCATGAGCTTCCTTCATCTCAATGGTTGGTCTCACCTGCACATCGTGGGCTTGTTTGCCTGCCATTTCCCCTCTAGACACAGTGTATAATATACAACGAATTACACAGGTTAGCCCTGTGAGTGACAGAAGATTTCATTAAAATCAGATCATCCTGGATGAAAATATCCTCTGTTGAAAATCTGATTCCATGCGGATTATACAGCAAATATACAGCGGCACACGAACAGACACGCATTGGATTCATGAAGAGCCTCAGTGTTGTCAAACTGATCTCTTTTAAAATCAAGGAGCCTACACCGGCGTCTCTACCATCAGCTTTTGACGTGAATGTTTTCAGTCTACCACGTGCCACAATCTATTAAAAATGTCTTCATAAGTGACCCACAAACATTTAATGAATGAAATCAGCCAAAAGACTTGGTGACATGATGGTGGGAAATGAAAATGCTGTGCAGATTTCACTCTGTGTCATATATGTAAAAGATTTTTAAAGTCTTTTTAAAGAAATCCTGGACTGAGCACATCTTGAATGATATTAAACACAGATTTTCAGCCAATATCCAGCAGAGATGATGATCGAGATACTCCCTAGAATGGAAAACCGTTGCAACTATCACTGAACAATGACTGCCGAAACCATAGTTTTAACTGCACAAAGCGTGTCTTTGTGTCTTAAAAACATGGCGCTGTAATACACTTGTCATTTTGACAAAAGACAAAAAGTCACCATTCAAACTTAAAGGAAGTAGATTTCCATTTAAAACAAGGAAGATGACACATTTGCTCCATTATCGACTCACAGAACAAAATCCCCGCTCAGAGGCATGCGACCAGAGAAGGTGAATGAAAGAAAAGAAGCATGAGCCACGGAGACAGCCCTTTGACTGAGACTTGAGGCCCCGTGCCACCCAGAATGTATGCCAGCGTGCTGAAAACTGGCAGAGGGAGAGGGCCCAGCACACGACCACTTCACAGAAATGAGCAGGATGTTTGGACACAGCTCTGTACTTAACAAACACCACTGGAGCCTCCATCCTTCACTGCCACCATGTCTACACTGTTGGCTCAGACAAAATATATATGGATGTCTGCGTGCAGGACTGCCTATATGTACATCAACATACTCTGTTTACCAGAGAGGCCGGTGTCAGGCCCGTCTGTCAGTATCTACACATAATCGTGTTTGATTATTCGTCTCAATGTGGATATACATCAATAAAATACAGCTTTGGACTTGGATGTGTTATGGCTATGCATGGGTGTCTGCATACATTTATTTATGAGGATGTGTGTAAATGATTGAGGAGGAGAAAGATGGCGTGTGGAAAACTAGCTCTGCTCAGGGCTGCCATAGTCTGAACCTGTGCGGCTGCCAAAGAAAACTGTGGTCGGAAGAGTCTGCTAATAGAGCATGAGGCATGTCACCTGAAACTAGAATCATCTAAAACCCAGAAACCACAGCAGGCAGGCATCTCTGCGGTCCTCTATTAAAGGGCTGCCAGAGGCCCTGGGTGTGTGCCACCCTCCCACCGAACTTCTCCCATTAGCTAGGCCTCTTCCGTTCGCGTGCCTAGCTGCACCGTGGGACATCTAGCCGT
Organism: Aphyosemion australe; assembly: GCA_006937985.1. Lineage (NCBI taxonomy): Eukaryota > Metazoa > Chordata > Actinopteri > Cyprinodontiformes > Nothobranchiidae > Aphyosemion > Aphyosemion australe. The sequence goes on from SSNS01000040.1 coordinate 3,127,288, forward strand.
GTCAGATGCGCCATTAACGCCTTTTCCAGTGTAGGGGCTCACCTTGCCGCAATTCCCCTGGACCAGACCTGGTGAGATGATCTTAAAAAGTTATATATTCTCACATCCATGCAACAAATTATCAGATTTAGACAGTAAGGAACATGGACGTGCAGCTCCACATGTCCATGGATGGGTTTTCAGCTTATTTATTTATTATTTGGTGAGAAACTGTAGCTCAAGAGTTTGTTTCAGCTGTAAAATAATGTTGGTCAATGCCGCTTGGATCTTAGATCAAAAACTGTGACCTCGAGGTGCAGTTTTTCAAAAGATAATCATCAAGCTTCGCTATCACACTTCCTCCTATGAGTGACTAAAACTTCAAGTACTTTTCTTTTCCTTCTACACCTAACTGATCAGTTGAGGAATGCCTGAGTCGCCTGGGTTTTGACAATAGAAATTGCCGCTTTCCTTAGCTTCTATCAACGCATAGAAATCACACCTTTCTTGGCGAAACTTCTCAGAGGCTAGAAATGCACACATCTCATCTTAGCACAGGTGCAATAAAATGTATCCCCGCTGCAACAGTAGCAATTTGGTGACAGGATGTGGGTGGCGGGGAAGACGAATCGTGTCAATGGCAACCATTAAAAAGGACCACACACTCTCCAGTCAGTGGCAAGACATGATGGATGATTATCTCAAGGTGTGACAGGTGCTGCAATAGTGGGGGAGCTCTCGCTATATCCTCCCCCCACTCTCTTTCTCTGTCTTTCCCCACCTCTCTGAGTGTATCTTGGTCAATGCTTTAACACCCCACTAACATGACTCTATTGACACACTCCAGATAGCGTCTGGTGGCTAATGAGTGTCTGAGTGCCTCTCCTTCTTTTTCGTTCTTTTTTTTCTCTCTCTCTCTGTTTCTTTGTCTCTCTGCTCCTCATCTTCCTGTTATCTTCCTTTTCACTGTCAGAGCAGTACAGTCAATGCTATCTCACACACAAACCCATTAGAGCTCGGTCGGACACACGCGCACACACACACACGCACACACATACACACTTTTTTAAACACACAACTCACAATTAAACACAAATAATCTCTATGTATTTTATGTTACTTATTATTAAGTTTTTTTTAAATTAACAATGTTTCTAATGTATTTTTCACTCAAATATTTTGTGGCAAAAAGTTTGCAAGGGTATTTTTTTTGGTTAGCTTATAATCCAGGAAGTTTTTAAAGTCTGACATTTGACCTCAGACAAAAATAAGTCAACATGTACTTTATCTTCTTAAGTCACACAGAGGCACGGGAGTTTCCCCAAGTAGAATATTAATTATTTAGGAAGGAAGTTCATGATAAAAATAATAACTCCCAGTTCTGTTTTTTTTTTACTAAGATGACACAGTCTTTTCTTTTGTTCAGTACAGCTACACCAGCTACAAATATTTTTTGTGGCATTTTTTTATATTTTATAAACAGAGTTAATAATGTGACATTTAAGATTGAAAAATTGGGATCAAAAAAGCGACTACAACCTTGTCTTTGTTAATTGAAAAGCTAACTAAACTGCTTTTTCATTTATTCAGTTTTTAGCATTTACATGTGATCACTTAGCAGACAATAGTTGCGTTTCTTTTATCAAAACTTTGGGGTAAATTTACAGGAAGTTCCCGACGTGAGCTTGTCTCCACTTGACCTGGCCGGCTGAATGGCAGTTTTCTGGAACCTTCTGAGTACCTGATCAGGGGTAGGTACTCGGAATGGCCCGATAAAAGACCCAGTGAAGACACTGGGCAGGAACACTGCCGATTGGTTGTAACTCGGAACTGATGTCAACTCAGGAAGAAATAAGGAATGCATATATGTGGCGGGAACCGTTATTTAGGAAAACACGAGTTGTTAGAGAGACGAGCGATGAAAGCCATCGCTGCATATCACAACATAGCAAACATAAACGTGCCGAGTCTGCCGACTATTGTTGCTTCCTCCATTGCTGCTTCCTTTTTAGGGCTGCACATTGGTGTGGTGGTTAGAGCTGTTGCCTTGCAGCAAGGAGGTCCTGGGTTCACATCCTGGCCTGGGGTCTCTCTGCATGGAGCTTGCATGTTCTCCCTGTGCATGCGTGGGTTCTCTCCAGGTACCCCAGCTTCCCCCCACAGGCTTCCCTCCAAAAAATGCCTCTCTCTCTAAATTGTCCTTAGGTGTGTGTGTGTGAGTGAGTGTGTGTGTGTGTGAGTGAGTGTGTGTGTGTGTGTGTGTGTGTGTGTGTGTGCATGGGTGTGCATGGTTGTTTGTCCTGTGTGTGTCTGTTGCCCTGCAATGGACTGGCAACCTGTCCAGGGTGTACCATGCCCCGGAGACTGCTGGAGATATGCAGCAGCCCCCGCGACCCTGAATGAATAAGTGAGTATAGAAAATTGATGGATGGAATTACAGATTTGCTCAATTTCTTGGACCAAGGTTTTGTTACACTTCTATAAGAAATATGCCTGCAACTTTAATTTGGCTTCATGGCTGGTAAAAAGTGTCACACCCCAACAAAAATCACATTTGAGTTGTGTGACTTTAGATTTGCAAAGGCCCACCAAACACAGGACCGTTTCAAAATGATTTGTTGAACTGTTTCAGACGGTGAATTTTTATGGTGTGTGATTAAAATTAAATGGTGGGTCTGGAAATTTGATGCAATACTAATTATTTAAATTCAAATTCACATTTCCTAAATCAAATTGCTCGAAAATTTCTCAGCCACTCAGACCCTCAGTGTCGACTGGAAAGCAGCCATCTCCTCCAAGGCTGCCAACAGTGGGCTCACAGTCTTTGGCCATGTGGCAGCGTGCCTCGCTCGGTTTCTCTGCCAGTGTTCAAGACACGTTCTCTACACTTGGTGAAAGAACTGCAAATCTTGTCATATGTGTAAAACTACCAAACATATAATCTCACACTTTTAGCTTGGACAGCAGAGGTCTGGAGAAATTTGGTCAGTTTTTGCCAGGGCAGTGTTAGCATCTTGTCTCAACCTCCTGTTTTTGCCATCGGTGGTAACGAGACAAAATAAGTCTCAGATCGTTTACACATGAAATGAAAACTTCTGTGTTGATTAATAGCATGGACATTCAAAGTGAACTTATAAAATGTTAACTGTAAAAAGTTTGTAAGCAATTAATAATTTACTTGTTGTGAATAGCACTTTGAACAACCTCAGTTTGAAGAAATATAGATTGATTCTTACCTAATTGATGTCAGCTAGTTACATTGGGGCCTATTCCAAAGTGAATTTCTGCCATCTTATTCCAAAATGTTTATTGCAGCTCATAAAAACATTATTTTATACTTTTTAAAAAACTTTTATTGCCATCATTTTTTTCATTCCAACAGGAAATAAATCAGTGGAAAAAGTCTGCAACCAATTTTTGCACATACAGAATTCTATGATTACTAACATATTTAAAAATTTACAGCTGCATTAAGGTTTATAGAAAGAACATTTGAATAGACTAATATAGAAACGTTAAGAATTTATATTTATTAAAAAAAAGTAATAGTCCTGACCCTAGACTTGCTATTAGCACGTTAATCTGAACGGAGCCCTACGTTTCTAAAAGCTTTCCAAAACAGGTAACATGTATGTGTTTTGAACGTAAACCGCTTCTAAAAATGGAACATCTTCCTTAATATATATATATATATATATATATATATATATATATATATATATATATATATATATATATATATATATATATATATATTGCCTTTTTTAAATTAATAGTGTTACCTGATGGTTTGTTCCACTGGTCAGTTTAATTATTTATTTATTTTTTGTCAAATAATTGTGTTTGACAGTTCTGGATTTTTTTCTTCTCTCCTTTCTGGACCGATCCAGCCTATCTAAGCAAAGTATCTCACATGACCGTGTTTCATCCTGCCATTAATCAGCAAGAAGAAAGCGGGAAGTGCTAAGGTAGCTCGCACTCGTGTAACGCCTGTAAACTGTAGCCTTTAAATAAATTTCAGTGAAACCTGATTCTGTCACAATCCTAAATTATTTACAGTAAGTTCAGGTACAGATGTAACAAATATCCATGGGTTACCTAAAGCCTAATACATTTATTACACACACACGTGAAGTTTGCATCCATTAGTTGTGTGTATTAATCAAAAACTCCTGCGTTGTGTGTTTATTCTACTCCTTATGTATCAGGCTGTTCTTTTTACACCATAACTACAACACCTATGCATTTCATTTCCAACCACTGTCAATCTCAAGTTTACAGTTGTTGCACTGAAATAAACAAATGATTGTAACCTCTAACTCTACAGCAAAAAAATGAGATAATTGCAATGCCCTATTTTGACAAAAAATAATAAATAAAATGCAGCAATATGAAAACAGCCAATTAACATGAAGAAAAGACCAAAAATAACACAAATAAATACAATACGTTCATTAGTCAATGTTGAATAATGGCTTTTAAGAAATAGAAAGTGTTAATCCCCAGACAATAAGATCCTTCTGATACCTTCATTAAAGACTTCTTCCCTGCACTGCATGCTAATGAGACATCTTAGTCATATTATTGTTTGGAAAGAGAATATTTTAAATTTCATATCTTGATTTTCATGAAGAAGAGAAGGAAGTACATCAGGCACAAATGTATAAAACACAAAGTGTTGCTGTAGTAAATTTGACCACTCTTGTGTCAAACCAGGCCAAAACAAAAATAATTCAACATGCAGAACTTGGTTTTTGACGTAAAAATCAGTCATTATACTTTGATTTAGAAATGTGAGTATACATTATGCAGAACTAGAGACACCTCTGTGGCTACTTTCCGATTGGATTTAAGCCATCAGGACAGACTGTGAAATAAGCAGGTTTCCCCCCACACACTCCCCATCCCTCTGGGCTGATGGTATCTCCCGCATATATCAATTTCACTGTTACTGCCCAAATTTCCAGGCTCTGTGAAATGGTCCAAATAGCGTTACAAATGGTAAGAGATAAAAGGGTTAAACTAATTGCAGTTAGATAGTAATAAAAGTGATTCTTTTTATTCTTTGTCTACTATGCAAGACGGTCTATGCTATATCCCCAGTAATACCCAGGCTGATTAAACTTTTCCTCTTGTCTGTTTCATTATTAAATAAAATAGTGCCCTGAAAAACGCTGTGCTGTTGCCTATCTCAGAAGGCAGAGGATTTGACATGCTAATTTTGAATTATCACACTTACAGTAGTGCCGTACACTCAAACGATATTTGCCTTTAACCATCATTTTCCATTCTTTAGTTAACAAATACAACAGGGTTATTGGGTTTGAAAGGTGCAGAACACTGAAAAAAACTTTTTTTAATGATTTTTTCTGATTATAATCAGTCACTGAGATTTTCATGCAGGCTGAACATGAAAATTGTCGTCATCTATCTCCTGCATTAGCTTCTGATAGAAAATAGATGGTGAAATTGTAGAATTTGAAAAGCCTGGCAGATCTACATTACACTGTCACTTAACGTTCATGGACTCACCCATCTTGACTCAATTCAGTTGAATTCAGTTTATTTATATAGCGCCAAATCACAACTAGAGTTGTCTCAAGGCACTTCACAAAGTAAACATTCCAATACAGTTCAGTTCATTAAGCCAATCAGTAAAAAAGTTTCCTATATAAGGAACCCAGGAGATTGCATTGAGTCACTGACTAGCGTCAGTGTCTTTTCAACAATCATACTAAGCAAGCATGTAGCGACAGTGGAGAGGAAAACTCCCTTTTAACAGGAAGAAACCTCCAGAGGATCCTGGCTCAGTATGAGCAGCCATCCGCCACGACTCACTGGGGTTTGAGAAGACACGCGACGGGGAAGGATGTTGTTGGTTTAGCATCCAGGAAACAGCAGAGAACATCTCAGCTGGTAGAAGCTAACCATTAGCATTAGCACCTCCACCACACAGAAGAACTTCTTCAGGCTTGTGTTATTTGTGGAGATAAAACATCAACGTTGCAGAGCAAACTGAGTCAGTGTTAGAGTCGCGTTGCTGTTATCCAATCAGAGGCGAGATGTCCAAATATCAGGAAATAAGACTCCTGCAGCTCTCTCCTCCAGATGACACTTCTGTGATAATACAGATGCTTTTGGGCATTTTCTTTCTCCAGAGTACGACTTACAAGGCATTCATTCCTACTAGTGACCACTGCAAATTAGTGATTCACGAATGAATCACATCTTTTGAACGGCTCTTCAAAGTGAACGATGAAAGCCAAATCCTTGTAGAGAACCGTTCATCTTGTCTTCTAGTAAAGAGCCCCATGGACATTAGTGGAATGCTAACCCCACCCCTCCCCCTGCCCTGCTCCCTGACGGACATCGGTGGGACACAAGGCTCTTTGAAGCAAATGGCTCTCGAATGAACAATTCCCCTTCAAATAGTCATAAGTCCCATCACTACTGCAAATGTATTGATTAAACGAGTGTTCAACACCTTCAAAATCAGTTCCACTAACAACACAGGTCCAGACTAGCCCCACATACTGGGATCCAAACTGTAAACATTTGCAATAAGCTTTTGATTTTCTTGGGTTAAAGTAATAAAACCATATTTTAGCTAAGATGAAAGTTTAAGAGTTCACTAAATGTCCAAAACTAAACCAGAAATGACAGCTGTTGTTAAATTCTGCATCTTGGGATTTCAGACACCAAAGAACAGGAAACAGACTAACGAACGGTGTTTGAATTTTGATGTAAGCACTTAGCAGAATTTAGAGTTCCACGTCCTAATCATTGTTTCTGGATTTGCACCTGCCAGGGGTTAAATAGGTTTTATAAAAAAGTGTTTGAAATACATTTAATATGAAAAAAAGTGAAACGCTATTACTTTCAAACCTTTGTAAATGAAAGGGAGAAGCGGTGCGCTTTTAGGTAAACAAAGCCAACAAAGCTTTAGCAACCTCTGCCTCGTTCTGTGTCGGTGCTGTCGGTGTTTATGTAATGCTGGAGCAAAAAATCCATTATGTCAAAACTCATTTCCTGCACAAGAAAACTAAACAGGGCCTGTATGAAGCGAGGGAAAGAAAACGGTAAATGTTGTACTTTGAAAAATTGGTTGGGCTTCCGAGACCACTGCCGAGTAATAAGCCTTAGACACGATCAGGTGCTGTTTAGATAACATCCAGGAGGAACACTATGTCAATGTTGTACTCATTAGTGTTGGAGCAAAACGAGGACAAATCAGCAGATAATGGGTAAGCAATGGGCGATAGTTAAATGATTTTTACCCTTTTTTTGCCTAATGTGTGTATTTTATCTTTTTTTTTTCTTTTTAGGACTGAACGTTTCAGACTAATTGCAATAATCCAGTTGAGCTCTGCTCTAACACTTAATGACCCAGAAGTTTGCTGCTAATCCAGGAAAACAAAAACGGAGCTGTCACATTACAAGCATTTCAAGAACTTACCCACCTCAAATAAACTTTTCAATAGTTCTCCAAACAGAACTAATGACCTTGAAAGGAGAGCAAATTAGCAAACATACAGAGCCATCTGTGTGCCCCGCAGGCAGGCGAATTATTCCATCTTTGCCAAGGTAGTGTAATGAAGCTCGTACATTTTACATGCAAATCTCTGCCTAATCTTACTCCACTCTCTGCCAATGTCTCCACCAAATAAATATATAAAACCCAATTATGATTTAATTAATAGAAATCTACCGTTCCATGGAATTGCTGCTTTGGCTGGGGTCGACTCTGGGAATTGGCCATATTAGTTGCACCGTTAAACCTCTGTGTGGCTTAACAGTGAAGCCTCATCAGCTCTTGCTCTTCAAGCGGGCCCCCTGGGCTGCAGCGAGACGGCATCCTGAGGTCTGAGCACCACAAACTCACCGATTCTTACAGTCAGAGCATGAAAAAGCACACTGAGAAGCCGCTGTCATTTGTGCTCGATTCACCTCTCATTCTTGCTTTTTATCGGCAATGTGAAAACACACTTTAAGTTACGATCGCTGCGGTGACATCCAGACAGCTCTTAATCTGCTTCGCTGTGTGTTTGTGTGAGCATGTGTCCGCCCGCTCATTCTCTGTCAAGATGAAGAAAGCAGACATGCTTCATTAGCCTCCCAATGGCAAGGTGTTATTAGAGCAGCCGAAGTTCCAGACACAGCTATACCATCACACACAGCCTCGCACAGACCTATACGCACACACACGGCAATTTAAAACTTTGTTTTTTATGTCCAGAGTCACTCAGCGCAAGAAAAGTCAGACTGCCTATTTCAATCTGCGTGACTCACTCACCCAATCAAACACCAGATACGGAGCTCCCCCTGAGCTTGTTGGTTTCTACCTTGCATGAGTCAATCAGTCATTTGTTCCTGGTCCAATTTTCTAACAACACAAATGTTTCTCAGATTAAACCCACTCTCTCTGTGTTTTAACTCCATTTACGTGTAAAAATGACACATGTACTGTATTTCTGAGTCAAATGAACAAAGTTTTCTGGGAGTCATCCATCCATCTGGTTGCTCTTGGGTTCCTGCCGATAGGGGCCCTATTCGCTTAGCACCACTGAGGCAACCTCTACCATGTCACTCACGTGTCTGCCCATTAAAGGACATGTCATTGTAATCCTGGAGTCTTGTCCTGTCCACTATCGGATCCTCTGACCTGCAGCCTGCAGGGCTGCTTTTCCCCCTTAGACACCGAGGAGGAGATAAAGGCTGGCGAGCTAGAGCCTTGAAAGATTACAGCACGGTGCAGGAGAGCACGCTCTTGTTTCCATTTGAAATATGAACTGTCACTTTGAGATGCATAACATCCTAAGAGTGTGTGTTGTAAGATAGGATTCATCTCTGTCAGACAGTAAAAGCTCTCACATTAGAACAGCTCATGGTGCATATCTACCACCGTCTTCTCCGGTAAACAGTGTGTCAGCAGTAAGACAAAGATACCGGCATTGTTTTTTTTCTTCCTTTTTGTCTCTGTGAATTTGTCTCCCTCTTTGACAGTCCTTGTCACTTCCTCTCAGCTCTCTCCTCTCTGAATTATCCCTCTTTAACTCTGACTAGATGCGTAACCTGCCTTTCATTTTACCATCCTTCCCGCTGCCTCCTTCACTCTCTTCCCTCCGTTTCAAGTGAGGGATCCGATGACTGATACGGAGAGATTTTCCTGGGACCGTGAGGATTGCAGAGCAGCTATCTGGGCCTTTCAATCTCTCCACTGTGGAGGGTGATAGCAGGATCCTAATGGGCCTGTTCTATCAGCAAGTGGCTGGTCCCTGCTCTGGAGAGAGACAAGGAGAAAGGGAGGCAGCAAGAAAATGTGTGCGTGTGTGAGAGACTGATCATTCTGACGCCTCCATCTGATAGCACTGGAGAGGTCCCTTGTCAAATGATACAGCACAGGCTCCTGTCGCTCCTTCTCACTGTTTTTCTTTCTATGCACGTCTTTTTAATCAGTTTTTTTCCACTTTCTTTTCTTAAATCTCTTTTATTTACATTTCATACATGTAATATTTTTTTTCAGCTAATAGTTTCTGTAAGCAACATGTCATATTTGCAAAAGAATAAAACTTTTTAATTAGGTGTAAATCAACATTTCAGGAAAGGACGAGCATTAAACGTGAATCAAAGGCACTTAGGACTATTCTAACCATCAAATTCACATTACACCTCTCACATTTTAGGTTTTCTTGCTGCAAATTTTAAATATGCTAACTGCATCACTAGTACAGCACAGAGACAGCCACTTATCCCCCCATAAACACCTTCCACCCACTCTTTCTGTTCTCACTTTGCAGCAATTATTAGGAGCTAATAGATTTGCAGTGTTGCCATTCGGTGATCCAATTACTAGGATCTCCATTAGCAATTAACTTCTAGCTAAAAATAACAATAATGCCAATTACATGCACACTTAATCACATAATCAGCATATTCTGTCACTACACAGTTATTGTGATTACCTCTATGTTACATGAATTGCCTAGCCAGAGGGACGAGAGCACACATCAATGACAATTTTGATTACATGAGAATTACAAATGCAACATCGTATGCGGGGATAATGAGTGGGCCAGAGAGGCCATTCTCTGGTTCCTAAATTGATTTCTGTGGATGACAAAAGAAGACGGGGGTTTGGTTTTTGTAAGTGGATGGACTGTAAATTAATTGTGAGCACTAAGCTGACAAACGTTCATAGATAATAAAGCAGTGTTTTCACATATCTCTGATTTCTGTAAGCTCCAAACACATCCAGTCTGTTTGCAAAATGTTCTTTTGCTTCTTGCCAGAATTCGAGATGCAAGCCGGTTTGAGGAGCATTATCCAAAATACTGCAGGCAAGTTAAAACGCTTTAGTTTAGTTTTTTTTTAATCTTGCTGTTCATACCATCAAAAGATTGTGGTTGAGTTGAAACGGCTTTAATGTGCAAATCATTTTAGTTGCAAATGTGTAGAACTTTTGAGATTTGCATTGGTCCAAAACAACAATTCTAGACTAAAGAATGAAAATAAGCTGTCCGAAATTCAATGTCCCCTTTTGTCCAGATGTCCATAGGTTTTATTTCTAACAGTTACTACAAGCTGCTGGGTTGTTTTCTCATCATCACGTGTTTTAAAGGGCATCCCTAAGGGAGTACTTTGAAACTAATCTTATCCAGCATTGGACTTCCCCTGTCAGCTTTCAGTCTGACCATAAGTGGTGCTGGCAGGGACCTAGAACTGGAGGACTAAAATGATACGAGATGATAGCTAACACTGTTGGTCTATACACCATGCAGACTGAATTATCAGTCACTGAGGAAGTCTTTACCTTAAGGACCTTGACATGTGCTCATTGATTTTCCTGTTGACCTGCTAACCTTTGGTTTCTGTTATTTATCTAAGGCGTGTATCTCATGGGGACGTGACAACTGGCCACCAGTTAAAGACACACACCTGTGAGGAAAATATGTAACGTTTTGTCAGAAAAGGTTTTAAATAAATGTTCAGATTTCATGATGCAAGTTCAAACAGGTTTTGATATTCTCTTTGAGCTTACATACACTCTTTATTTCAACACATTTGCAGTGGTCTCTAGTGAAAATGAATGCCTTGTGAGTCGTTTTCTGTGGAATAAAAGCACTGGTGCTCCTGTTTCAGGAAGTTATATAGTTGTTCTGTTGTTTTATAGTCTTACCCTGACTTCACACTGGAGGCATCAGCAACGCGGAATGGCAGTGGAACGGTTTACTTGCGTGCTTTGCTGCATGCCAATCCACACTGTGAGAGTCTCAGCCGTGGAGCGACTTTTCCGCCGTCCTCCTCGCTGGACTCGTGAGATCACAAAATCCCTCGAGACTTCATCACGTTTGATATTGCTGTTTGATGTCATATATAATGTTGTTCCTCTCCACTGCCAGGATTAAAGCCATGCAAAACACACCGTTGCACTTCTCGAAATAAATTGGGAGTAAATAAGCCGTGAGGTCACACGTATAGACGTAATCTACATAGATATGAAATTGCATCGCTGCAATAGTCTTTAATTTTGAAAAGTACTGGACATTTTACATTGAAACCATGTGTGATTTCCTGTCTAGCTCTATGTTAACTGTGGAAATTGACGTGTCCCAGAAGCTGCTCATGGCAAAAATAGAACCTGGTCTTATCTTTAACCATTCGGCCAGTTTGAATCAACCCCATAGACTGTAATATATTCTATTTGAAGCATGTTCCACTGCCGTTCCGTGCCGCTGATGTCTCCAGTGTGAAGTCAGGGTTACTCATCAATATTCATGATATTTGAACATCTTGCCTCTGATTGGATAACAACTACGCAACTCTTCCACTCTCTCTGTTTGCTCTGCAACGTTGATCTCCACAAATAACACAATCCTGATGGAGTTCTGCTGCATGGTGGAGCTGCTAATGCTAACAGTAAGCTTTTACTAGACAAGACGCGCTCTGCTCTCTCCTGGATGCCAAATCAATAACAGCCTTTTTTAGCCTTGAGCCAAGTTGGGTGACTCCATGAATGGTAAGTCACAGTGTGACGTAGATCTGAGAGGCTTTTCTAACCCGAGCGTTTCCCCGTCAATCTAGCCCTGGTTCTATCTGCTATTTTAAGACTATTTTCACATTCAGCCTGCATGTCAAGGTCAGAGTGACCAATCATATTTCAAAAAGTACAAGTAAAAAATGGTTTCTCATTGAGCTGCACCTTTAACAAATGTGCAAATTTTGTCACAATTTATTCCCAAAGTATCTTATTTCTTTATTTAATTCAACCCCTCCCCAAGTTTTCACGTTTCTAGCACTTTCTGATTAACAAAAGCTAAAATGACACATTTTTTAGCTTAGTCCCAGATACCTGTAATGACTCAAACTATTCTTGAAAAGAATTGCCGTAAAAAATGTTCAAAATATGAACAAAATTGTAGCAACACAAGAGCAGAGCCCCTGCAACTCGTACAATGAAATTGAGAAATCTTGCAAATCTTTTACAATTTGTTGCTATTAGTTGCTGCCCAATGACATACTAGCTTAACAACCATAGGTATTCTTCATCCCCTTTAATAAGTAGCCTACTGGACAGGAAAAACACTTGGAAGATCTAAAAAAATAGGGTCACACTGTTGGTCGTACATCAGTTACATTTAAGTAGCAAATAGTTTCTTTTTATGGGATTGGACAGCTGAAAACAGTAAGTGTTTGTCCACGTTTCTGTTCCATTGAGAAGAGCTGGGTGTGACTATATGAGCTTGCATGCTCTTAGATGTGTCTGCATGTGTCACCCCACAACATATTGCATGCCGTCAGCCACCATGTGAAGACTGAGACTGAGTTTGATGTGTCTACGTGGTGTCTGGTGTCTCTTCAGTAATGACCAACAGGTGTGGTCTATTGTTAGTGACCGCTCATGGAAGAGGGCTTCACAACCATACACGGCCACAAGCATTCGTACAAACAGACGCATGGGCACGTTAGTCAGCCTCATGTCTCCTATCACTTCCCTCACCTACTTCCCGATGTACCATGTGATACATGTGATAAAGCCTCCTTGATGTGCCTTTTCCCCTCTTTTCCATCATTCCACTTGGATCAAAAGCTTTTTCCCTCTAAAAAGTGTAGATTTTTGCTCTGCTTTGAACATCACGATTGAGATGATTAGAAGCCAGAAAAAAGCCTTCAAAGAGCCACCAGGGAATGTGTGACATCTGCTCTGGAATGTGGAAATGCCAAGACAAGCATTACTGGAGGCGAGGTTTGAATTCCTGCACCCAGACAGCGTGAAGCCTGACCGGTCTTAAGGTTGCATCTGTCCTAGTGGTCAAACTGTTCGAAGCATTTACCATAAACGTATCTACATCACTTAAGGGCCCTGACTCAGATCAAGCGGTTTGGCTGTAAATAACAGTTCCTTTTTTTTCTTTTTTTAATGCAGAGTGAATGGTTATCCAGCATTGAGATACACACTGGGTATACTGTGGCGACATCGTGTAAGAAGAAGTGGGCTGTATGACCAATAAGGAAGCAGACACTGCTGGAGTAAATGAGGTGGCAGAGGGCTTGAGGCTGGAGTGAGGGGAACAACAGAGGCAGTCCAGGAGCTGTAAGACGGTGATTTGGAGCAATTCAACCAGAGTGAGAGGGCTAACCTGTCTCAGGGGAGAAAAGAAGGACAGAGAAAGAAAAGGCCCATATCTCTGGTCCAGTCAACTTTATGTGTGTGTGTGTGTGTCCCTCTCATCACTGACATGTGTTGTCTGCTCAGTACACATGCTGCCATTCAAACCAGAGTTTATTATTAGGCCCTGAGCAAATGCTTGCATGCCTAAAAGTTTCCAGACTCCATCACATGCTAATGTTATAATAGGATAATAAAGTGTGAATTACATTAAATTTATTTGTCTGCATGTTATCCCCGGCAACGAGATGCCAGTCGATGCATGGGACTCAATGTAAAATTTCCTTTATTTTGGGGTTTTTCAGTTTTGAAAATATTAGCAATTTTTTTTTTTAAATGAGAAAATACAAGATGGTGGATTGGGTCAGAGTCTGCAGTGATGCAGACGCCAAAACGATTGGTTGTGACTGGATGGTCTTCATCCCAATCCTCACCTATGGTCATGAGCTGTTGGTAGTGACCGAAAGAACAAGATCGCAAATGCAAGCAGCCAAAATGAGTTTTCTCTCTTGGGTGGCCAGGCAATACCTTAGAGATAGGGTGAAGAGCTCAGACATTTGGGAAAGACTCACGCTTGTTTCACACCAAATGCGGTACGGAGGTGGTACAGTTTTTGTGCAGCTTCTGTAAGGACTGCCATTCACACTGACTGCAGTTCATATGGTGAACGTCTCTGGATATCTGCTCTCACAAGAGCACCAAATGATTAGAAATTATACATTTAATAATACGTTTAAAGATATACACATAAAAATAATGTGAACTATAATACACTGAGAACTGACATCACTATCATTAATTATAAAACTAAAGCCGGAAAATAATAATGCAAAATTTGGTTTTATTTTGAAATAAACCAGATGCACTTTGCTGAAATGCATCTCACTTCCTGTTTGACTTGTGTAATTTATTTAACTTCATAACAATCAGCATGTGATGTCCAGAATAAACAAACTCCATGTGGAAAATTTCTGGAGCTCTGCTACCGGAGCCGCACCACAGCCGGTGTGAATGATCTAATTGGACTTTTGATCTATACAGAAGCCGTATGGAAACTGGAACCACGTTCTTGTGAAAGAGGCTTTAGAGTAGAGCCAATGCTCCTCCGTGTCTGAGTTGGTTTGAGCATTTGGTGAGAATGCCCCCTGGGCAACTCCCAGGGGAGGAGTTTCTGACATGGCCAGCAGGTGGACATGTTTGATTATATCTCCATGCTGGCCAGGGAACACCAGGGGATCCTGCTGGTGGAGCTGGTGGAAGTTGCTGGGGAAAGAGAGGTTTGGGCCTCTGCTTGAGCTGCTTCCCCTGTGACCTGAACAGACGGATGGAGAAAAATACAACTAATAATGTAGTCATCTATTCAAAATGGAGAAGAATGAAGGTAGTCAGTAATGACCCTAACCCTAATAAGGTAGTGGTATTTATTGCAGTGATTAGATTGCAACCACCTTATCCATCTACTCTGAAATCACCACTTAAACTAAGTTGATACAGTTTTAAAAATGGAAAGAGGAAACCTGTAAAAATATCAAAAGAATTTCCCATTTGTACGAAAGCAGCGGGTTTGTTTCACCTCATGTAATTTGGGGGTTTGGCTTAAAACTCATTTTCATGCTTCTGATCTCAAAAGAAAAGTATTTTCCTGTGCTCAAGTCATGCCATGTGCAGCAGAATAAAAGTCTTGCATATCTTGAAAATCCAGCTTTTGGAGCAAATGAACAAATAAAATATCTGCTACTTAAATGTCCGCAACACCTGATCACAGATAAAAGTAGAGTCGAAGGCTGGCGAAGGAAAAGAGCTGAACTGGATAAGTGTTCCATTGTCTTGTTGGTTAGAGTCACAGAAAACAGAGTGAAAGACATTTATTTATCATTTCACACTCAATCTGAACCACCTACCATCATTATCAAAGACTAAACAGATGACATTTAGGGAAAGTATCTTATCATGATTGTTCTCAGAGAATTATGGCTGCTGTAGATTTTGTCTCACAGAGCTGACCACTGCTCCCATTCTGACAAGAATCATTTCATTAAAGCTGTTTGGAGTGAAAGACAGAAGGACAAAGTCTCAGAGGAAGCTAACTTATCCCTGGGCAAGACTTCTGGATTGTCGCCTTAGGGCTGTGATCTTTCTAGGCTGAAGGTTCTCTTTCTGAAGTGAATTCAAAGACTTTAATACCTGATGTTTTACTGTCCTGACTCTAGATTGCATTTCTTCACAAAGAAAGATGATTCTGTTTAGTATTTTTAAAGTCTTATTACACTGAACTCTTCAACAGACATCATTCATATGAAAGTTATGAAAATAGAAACACTGGCTACATTGTCTGCTTCATATTTCCTGAAGACATTCACATGATAACCTTCAATTATTACCATCACTTGATCTTGAGAAGCATCAGGACAGTAATACGAAAACCCTAAAGGTTAGTTTTGGCATGCATGTGTTGTAGTCTGTGGTTAACAGTCAGGTTGCATACGTAGAACGTTATTAATATAAATACACACATGATCCACACACTACTGGTGTTTATTTAACAGAAAAAGTACTTTTTCCCTCTTATTAATGTGTCCATTTAAAAAGTCTGTCTCCTTTAGACGATCGACCATATGCGAGCAAATGTGAAACTATATTTATACACATATGTCGAAATAGAGAAACTAAAGCTTTCTGAGTTTGCTTTGAACTGTGTGCATTGTCAGGAGTATGCCAGCAAACATAATTCTCTTTTTTCCTGAAACGAGGGCATGAAGCTCTGTCGTTGTCTGGCCACAGGAATCTGGCCATCAAGCGCCGGCCTCTCTCATGTGGTCGGCCACAACAACCTCATGCATTCCAAAGTGCACAAACATGTTGACCAAACGGGACTCATCAATCCAGATTATTCCTGCAAGCAGCACTTAAACATCCACACTGTTTTTCACTTGTTTCAGCAAACCACCTGCCCGTCAGGCCAGTGTGGTTCTCATTAAGCACAACTCTCTGGTTCCTGAGGTCGAGTCTTTCGTTTTTGGAGGGTTAGCAATCCAGATAAAAGTTTGAAACTAAATATAAATGAGTTGAACACAAACTCAACATTTAAAAGACAAGAATAATTTTAAAAAATTATTTCAATGATGTAAAATTCTCCTTTCTTGACTAATGGTTTGGTTTTCTTAACACATAAAGCTGTCTCCTTCTACACCAGCCATCTCCGACACTGTCAGAGCAATTATATTCTGAGTGCAGATGATGGTTTACACTACAAATAATACTAATATGTCTGCAATGATGCTGATTAAGGTTGCTTGATAGGGTCAGCCTTCTCCTATCAGTGAGCATCAGAATCCTGTGATGAGTCTCACATCAGGGCGTCTGAGTTCCACCGTACCCATTCTTCTTCCAGTTTGATAGCTAATCAATGAGGAGCCTGAAGGAGGACCAGCTGAGTTCAGACGAAAGGATCCTAATTGAATCTGACAATAATTTTCACATATTTTTCTTGCCCTGTCTAAGATGCCATTAGCGACATCACTGTGATAATAGTTGCCATGACAGCATGAGCAATGCTCATTAATGACCCGGCTGGTGGTATTGTTCTGGGCCATATTTCCCTTTCCTTCCTTCTTCCATTTTCTTTCTTTTTTCTATCACTGCATAAACCAAACACCTGGAAAACTTTTGTTTTTTTCTGGAATAATCAAGTATTTTCATAAGAAGTTGCATGAAAAATTGCTTTCTTGAGTTGAAATATACAGATTCTTATTGTGTAAGTGGATGCTATGTAATCAATGGCAGTTGTTTAAACAAGCAAACTTTGCATAATTCTTGTTGCTGATAAAATCCACCAACCACAGTCCCCACAGCAAAGTGGCACATGTGGACAACAGCCCCCATACGGATTCTATTCTTATGCTCCTGGAGCAATAGAGTAAAAGTCCATGCAACAAACAAACATCTGTTGTGGACAGGCTTGCGTTTTCATTGTGGTGTGGATCCACTTAACAAGAGCTGTGGACAATTTCCCCAGAGGCTCCGAAGGACAAACACCTCCCCTTTTTACTGAGGACAAACATTTCTGGAGGGGGCTGTGTCCGTCTGTGCTTGCTGTAAACACAAGTGTCAGGAACCAATGTCACATGCGGCTGGTGTGGGACTTCCGGCATCGATGGCCAAGAAGGCAACCGCAGAGGCAGTCTGTGGAAAGAGGCAAGCAGCTGCACTCAGGAGCCACAAACATGCACACTTACACATATAGTTTCGTGCAACATCATACGATTTAGTCATATGTGGAATTTTCAATGAGTGAAAAACCAAAAACTTTAAAATGCACAGACACAAAGGAGTTTTACTGTTTGTTTGGATTTGATCAAACATTTAGCAATGCAGTTACAGTACTGGTGTGATTGTGCTGCCGGTAAAAGACATAGCATGTGTTGAATTGGGGAACTGAGAGTTCTTGTTTGTCTGTATATCAGGCAACCTAGCAATGAGAGAACAAACCAGAGTGAACCACAAACCTTAACACCAAACTTAGGTCATGTGTGCAGTGACTGAGCACAGAGAACAGATGTCCAAGTTTACCACTTTGAACAAAGATGTGCATAAAATCTATGCAGGATATAGAGTAAATTCATTCAATTACATAAATAAACTTCTTGTTTAAATATTTTACAAAAACTGTAGGCATGCATTTGACACCCTTCATGAGACTGATGATCAACAGGACTCTTGAAGGTAAGCATCACAAAGAGAGGATGGGAGATAGTTGCTGCTTGACTGAATGCACATTTGAACCCCTTTGTTTCTGCTAGAAAAAAAAAACATGGCTGACATATTCTATTGGTCCTGAGGGCTGTTTGACATGCAGCATCTTGGCAAATTAAGGTTAAAGCAAGGTAGATGAAATCTATCAGAGCTTGACTCTGCCTCATCAGATGGAACAAGTAGCTCGAGGGCATCCCTTGTCTCGGCTTTGTCATTTATGCACAAGCATGCCTTGTACGCGTGCAGCCACACAGCAGTCTATGTACTGTAGATACACACACGTGCACTAGTAAATAAATCACATATTTATTTATTTATTTTTGCTTGCACTTGCATCGGTGCTCACTCCAAAGTCAAATCTGACAGGATGCACGTTCAATGTCATTGACTCAATACTAATGAGGTTTTGCCAGACTTGCAAGGACAGTTATACAAAATAAGCCAATCTCATGAAACATGGTATTAATGATAAAATATTCAAATTTAAATAACGATATATGAACTTATGTTGGTTTACACCTTTTCCCGTTGGATGCTAATTTTTCTATGGCATAAAAAGTCAGCCAGAGTGTGGATGGTCTTTGCAGGAGCTACAGGTGCATATTGGGGACACAGTGGGCTTCCTATCATGTGTGAAAAAGCATGATAACTAAACAATGACTTGTAGGATGCACAAAGTTTCATTAGCAAGGTTTTGCAATTTTATTATGTGGTGACAGTCTATCAGGGTCTCCACAGGAAGCACATATGCATTTGTGCAGCTTGATTGTTGAGTATTTCAATCAGTACTGGCCGTGCTGGTCCCACACCTAGGCTAAAACCTCATCATGCCATCAATGTTGTACTAGCATGGTGTGAGCTTCTTTGTGTCCAAGTGGGTCATGTCAGTGGGACATAAGGTGTGATGAGATCGTTGGCACGTATGGTAAGATTATCATGGCAAGTAGTTGCTGAAATATAGAATAGTGAGGGTGCAAGAGACTGTATGTGGAAAAAAGTTTTTAATTTTTGCAACTGCTAAGAGTACACCGATCAGGTCATGCTCTAACATGGTGTGTAGGCACGTGAAGAGTATACCACGGTCTATGTTCATTATGAAATCAATGTTGGGAAGAAATAAAACCGGAAGTGAATTAGTAGTATGGCAAACAGCTTTATTCTAATATCTAAATAACTCAAATGTGACTTGAGAGAAAAATAAGAAAACACAATTATGTCAAGAAAAAAATAAACTATGTCTTTTGTTGCTGACTTGTCAAAGTCTGCTTCCCCTAATTCTTGGTCAGTTGTGAGCCTGGTTCTTGTGAGACACACAAACTCCAGACTGAATAACTCTGCTGCATCCCAGGAAGTGTTTCAACACTTCTGTATTTTTGCAGAAACAGCTGGATGGTAGCCAGGCCTACAAGGGGGTTTCCTGCACATCCTAACTCCTTTCGAACACTCATCAGTTCAGATTGAAAACCAGACAGACAGACAGACAAACAAAAAGACGTTCACACACTTTCCACTCACCCC
This sequence comes from Aphyosemion australe, assembly GCA_006937985.1. NCBI lineage: Eukaryota > Metazoa > Chordata > Actinopteri > Cyprinodontiformes > Nothobranchiidae > Aphyosemion > Aphyosemion australe. The sequence goes on from SSNS01000040.1 coordinate 3,147,203, forward strand.
ACCACAACCTTCCGTATTACTGAGCACACACTTCCTCTTACTGTGCAGGCTTTACAACCACGGTGTACCACACAATCCATCACTGATAAGCCAAAAATCCCACGCCCTGGATGAAATTAACACTTTTTGATGTAATTGTACACTTTAATGAAAATTAGCCAGCTTTTTAAAACAGACATTTTTTGCTTCACACAGTTCTGATGTAAACTAATTGTTAAAGCTTAGCTCAAGGGTTTTTTGTCTGGACTGGTTACATAGAACAAAATGCTTCTACAAATGTGCATGATGACAGAATGAGGACAAGAGTAGAATAAAAGGCTTGCTCTGCTGCAATTACATAATTTTGTGTTTGGGAATTAGTACCTGTTCATTTGCACCCTCTGAGTGAAGCTTGCAGGAACTAAAATTTGTTGGTTTTAAGGACAAACATCATTACTATGAGTGCTGCTAAGAAAGATGCAGAGCATTAGAATATTAACAAATATTTAACAGGATGCACTGACTTGTGAAGTTTTGTGAATTTAGAATAGTTTTCCTTGTTCTACAATGATCTTAGCATGCAAAGGTCATTAGAATAACATATAAAATACACAGCTGCTTTTAAAGAAAAACTTCAGTACGTTTCGGTTGAAAGGTTATAACCTATTTTTAGACTTTTTACCTGTAAATAGGTTTGTGAAAAACCTCAGTTTAGGGAAATAAAGATAACTTTAACCTGGTTCTGCCAAACTTAAAAGGTATTCACAGTTGGGCCACAGTGTTACCTCACTGAAACAATGTTAAAGACCAAATTCACTTGTTTTTCAACACATTTGCAGTGGTCTCTAGTATAAATGAATGCCTTTTGAGTCAATATGAGTCGATCTTTGTCGACATAAAGCTCTGGCGCTCCTGTATCAGGAGGTAGAAGTTTGCCAGAGGAGAGGTGAGCAGCAGACGGCAGGATTTGGAGTCTTATTTCCTGATATTTAGACAACTCACCTCTGATTGGCTAACAGCAAGATGACTCTACCACTGACTCAGTTTGATCTGCAACGTTGATGTTTTATCTCCACAAATAACACAAGCCTGAAAGAGTTCTGCCTTGTTGTGAATTTGCTAATGCTAACAGTTAACTCCTACTAGTCGAAACGTGCTCTGCTGTTTCCTGGATGCTAAGTCAGCAATCGGTGAATCCATGAATGTTAACTTGACATTATGACGTGCAATTGTCACTGGCCTTCCGAGTTCAAGCATTTCCCCATCTATTTTCTTTCAGAAGCTAATGCAGGAAATAGGGATAGAAAACTATTTGCACATTTAGTGTGCATGAGGGTGATGTTATTCTCATTAATGTCATTTTTTTTAATGACAGAAATCCACTTTGTATCCAGCCCCACTGTGATTAGCTGTTAGTTTGATGATCAGATCCAAACTAATCTCAGTTTCTCTGAACTGAGGATGTCTTTTGTAACTACATTTATGCCATTTTGTACTGCAAATGTCATTCTCAGGAAGTTCAGTGATCAGTAGCTTGTGTGCATTTGTGCATGTGAACAAATGCATTTATCCCAATTTAGCAACTATGCAAAATTCAAATTCAATTCTACAGTCTGGAAGCCAGAGTGGTAAGCTTGACAAAAGGCATTGACAGAGAATACATGCATCTCATTTCCCTGTCTTTTGTTAAAGTGAGCAAATTAAATTTCAGGGCTAAGACAGGAGCAGCACAGTCAGTTAATTATGTCTAATAAATCTTGGTCCAAATTGCCCTCCAGGGGTGGAAACGGCTGCCGGGGGATGTAGGAACCAAAGTGGCACTTTGGTATTTGTTATTCTACCTTTAACAGATTACGCACGCTGACTTGTCATCCCTCATCCGGTTGGGCAAGTGAAGTGAAGGGAGAACGTCAACACGCCGGCGGTCACTGTTTCTGTTTACCTCGTTGTAGCCCTGGGGGTAACTCTCACTAATCAGCATCCGGCAAAATGCTCTGTAATTGGCCGTGTTTACTCTGTTTTAGCATGATTGCATGCCTGATTGGATTGTCGTATCCCATTTGAGGAAAAAAGGGTCTCCCACTTATTGTGTTCAAGGTTCTGTGTGTGCATAAATGTCTCCCTGTGCATGTCTGTAGGTGTGTGTGTATTTGAGAGACATGAGTGAGGAGACAAACTGGATTTAACCTCCTGAGATCCTGCATCATCATATAAGGAGATTGGATTTTTGCATTATAATATTACTTTTTCATAACCTTGACCTGTTTTTGTTTATTGAGTCTATATTTTGATTTTAATTGTTGGATTTCATAATTCAGGAACAGAATTAACTTCTAAATTTTATTTAATTAACCCTGCAAACAGTCAACATCGCATGGACGTGCAGATCATGTCTATATTGAGTCCGTCGGTCTAGACCATGTCTGTAGGACGTCCTAACGAGGTCTTTGCACAGTGGGAACCTTCAAATACCAAGAATTTACCAAACCAGTCCAGAAATTTGGAATTATGTCGTCTAAATTTCTGGAAACAAAAGTATTTTCTGACTAAAAGTGAAAAAACAAACAAATAACATAAAAAACTTATTTTCTCTGTCCTCATGACCACTGCATCAGCTGAGCTGAATGCAAATTATGTCACTCTGACCACAGAAATGTATCTTAAATGTAAAGAAGAAAATCCCCCCACATAAGTATGGTGAGGTTCTACGCATACATATGCAGATCATTGGGCCGTGAGGCCAGTCCTGTATAGTGGACTCCCAGAACACTTGGCTCTTTGTGCAGCTGCATGTAAAATGAAACTTGATAAATGTTCACCACATACAGTGGCTCACTGGTGTTTGGGTTTGGGGTTAAATTCTGTGGAGTGATAGGTATGTGCTGTTTCAAGGGTGTTTTTTTTTAAATAAAGACATAAAACTTACATTATTTCAAAAGTTACCAAAAAAAACTCATGCTGGTTTTTAAAAAGAACATTAAACTGTGATTCTTGTAATTCTACAGTGAGTACAAGACATTAACCCAAATGTTGGATTCTGTTTTAAACCCTTCAAGCATTTTCCTGATTATAATAATGCCAATTTGTGAGTTTTAACAAAGAAATAGAAAGAATTTGTGTTATATCTCTGGAGAGTCAAACAAATTGGTTTACAATGGATTCTAAATGATTTTCTTCTAACACCTTTGTTTTTAGCCAAAACTGCTATGTGTCTTCAGGGTACTTTGTTGGACTGTCTTTTAACGCTGCATTTGAGAGATGTCTGAGAAGAAAAAAGACAAGGAATTGCTCCTTTCCAGAGGCTGTTAACGTTTGAATTGGGAGCTATGAAAGGGGATAGGTTGGGGTGTAACTCAAAGGGGAATATTGCCATGAGGCAAACTGGCAACAAACCAATGATGGGGAGATGTCATAGATTTGATTTAGAGGTTGGCGTTAGAGGATCAGTGAGTAACCTAGACAAATTCTTACAGATCTTAAGAGGGACATAACGGCAGTGGTTTTGAACCAAGAGAGATCCAAATCAGATCAATGAGTGACTTGAGGCCTACAATATCAACAAAAATAGACTGCTGGAATCATCAGTTATGAAAAGGCCTTTGTGTTGGATGTGGTATGTATTTTCTGTTTGATACAAATCTATGTTACTGTAGTTTGAGAGAACTGATTTTCACTGTCAAAAATATAGAAGAGCTAATTAGGCCTGTAGATCTTGGAGCAATAAAATGTTAAAGCTATAAGCTGGGGAACTTAAACAATTACTTAAATAAAAACATGCTGAGGGCAACAAAAAGCATTGTTTCTGAGTGGGCCATGGAGAGTATTTGCACTCGTTATTCAAATTAGCCTCATCCAAATATCTCTCTGAGTCTGCTGAACGTCTGCGGAGCAGTTTGGATGCTCCTTAAAGAGGAATCACCTCCAATAAATGTGCAAAGGAACTTGTTGATTAGCAAATTACCAAACTGTAGCTGAGTTGTTAGATTATTTGCTTTTATTTTACATCATTTGGAAAAATAACTTTTCTATTGTAGCCTCTGAGGATCATCCAATCCTGTTCCAGTTGTGTTGGCAAAAAGAGCGAGCCACAATTGCTAGACTTTCCTAAAGATGTAATGAATCCCCTTAGTGACCTGTGCTGAGCCATATACAGGGCCCTGTTAACACTCCAAACATTCAGAGTCACAAACCCATGTACCCAGCTATGCTCTTTAAACACTTCTGAAAACTTACCGTTTTGCAATGTCAACAGCTTGAGAACAACCCTTCTGGGACTGCTACTGTGCTGTATTCACAGTGGAACCTCAATGCAAACGGGGGAAAAGTGAGGAAAGGAAAAGACGGGGTGTACAAGAGGAAAGCAATGGATGGTGGAATAATCCCCTCCCCCCATCCTTTTCTTCCAGTCTGCTTCATGAAGGGTCTGATTGAGAGACAGACCAACCCAACTCAGTGATTCAATCCAACCGCTCCTACATCCCTGACCTGCTGTCTAAGCCCCCCACCCCCCAAATTAGACAACCAAGATCCCAGGAGTGAGGCTTGAATTACCGGTACCTGTGAGACCTTGGCAGGCCTCATCATCACACTGAATGGAAATGCTGCACAAATAAAAGCAGGCTGGCCTGTCTACACCCTCTCTTTCTGCCCACAGATGGATGGTGAAAGGCAATATGAACTTCTATGGCGAAGACTGGAGGAGTAGTTAGCAGATTTCCCTCTTAGACCCAAGAGGTTCAGGAGTCACATTTTTTGTACACCCCATGGAAAGTCTAGGCTGTCTGAATAGTTTCCATTGTTTGCTTGGAATTAGTGTTAAGGTTAGGACTAGGGTTAGTGTTCGGACTAGGGTTAGGGCTAGGGTTAGGTTTGGGAGATGGGTCTAAATCGATTCCCCCTGCTGCCCAATGGCTCCGTAGAGTTTGGTATGGAAACCAAAGGGTTAGGATTAGGACTAATGTTATGGCTAGGGTCTGAAAGAACAAGGAGAATGAGAGGGGAAGAGACTATGTAGAATGAGACTAAGGATGTAAGAAAAATGCAGATGAAAGGATGAAGCCACCAACTTTGGGTTTCATTTTGATTAGAAATCAGGCAATTGGTGCTAATGTATTTTTGTGATTTCTGGGCAAAGAACTGCTCAGATCCTACCCAGATGCCATCTAGAAGTGTGCAGTAATGTGCATGATTTATTTCCTTAGTGGCAATGTTGGTGGCAACATGTCCTCAGCAACCCTGCCAAGTAATTTTACACTTAGCATCTATGTGAAAGTATTTCATTTCATCACAGCAACTAATATAACACTAAACATAGACATGCATAGACTTGTATGCATATGAAACACACACACACACACACACACATACACAAACTTATAAGACTAGAAGCACTCGGAAACTGATCAGGTGAGATCACTAGACAGGGTGTGTGCCTGGTTATGTTTTTAGCCACCGGCCACATATATAGAAACAGCAAGGAAGAGCGAAAGCAGGGGGTAGATTAGAACATTCCCCACAGTGAGATCAACATGAATAAAATAAAAATAAAACATTTACTGTGGACATAATAGAGCAGACTCAAAATTGCTCCCACTGGGCACCGAGAAATGGCCACCACTTACAAAATCTGGTACTTTCAGAAACTCTTTTCTTTATTATGAATATTTTTTGCCATCCTGGATGTGATGAAGGAGAGATGTAATTCATCTGTGAATGTGTGAGGACAAGCTTCCTTCCCTTCCCCAACATAAGGTGTCGGAAATAAGAGAAATGATTATGAAAGAAGAGGGAGAGGAAACTTAATGGGAGGAAATCATTTAGACTTTTCAGTCATTTTAATGCCCCTGTGCCTGTTTGAAATCATACGGGGGGGTGACACAATGGTTGGTCATAAGATTTCTTTTTTTATTATTATTGGAAACTTGTTCAAGACTAAGCAAATGATGCTGAGTTAAAAAACACATTTCTGCCTGGAAACGTGAATAAAAGAATAATATAGCAGCGTGAACAAGGCAGGGTTTGATATGAATATTCTGATATTGGAAAAGCAATTGATGCTGTACCTTCGCTTGTATAAAAAGACCAAATCTGTATTATTCTATAAAGCCGTGTACTGTAAAAGAAAATATACAATGGGGGAGAATTTCCTTACAGTTTATTTCACAGATCCCCTCAAACCTTTCTTTTGCACATTAAGCAAGATACCCTGGAGTCAAAGCCTGAACTGCTGCCTCTGCCTGTTCACCCAGCCCGAGGCCCTGCAGTCTTCTAAAGACCTGTTTGTTCACAAGTAGAGCACAGCAGGTGTCTGAGCAAAGTGTAAGGTGGAATTGTGGCTCCCATTGCTGCTGTGAGACTCATTTATCCAAATCCTTTCAGTTTCTCAACAAAAATGCACCGTGCTTTCAGGATCCTGCTTCCCATCAAGAGCGAGTGAAAAAATGCTAACAGTGGAAAGACATAAAAAAGAAAATAACAAACTCAAACACTTTTTTTCTTTTTAGGAGTCAAATTTCGTTTGACACTGATGAGCCATGCAGCATCATATATTTACAGTACATCTGCGCTGGAGTCCCTTTCCTCCCAAATGTGTGCAATGTTTCAGCACAACCTTTGCCAATAATAAAGTGGAAGCCAATCAAATCAAATAGACCGGATCTTTACTGAGTAATTTGGGATCTGTGTAATCGTTAACCTTGGCACAGTGTAGGAAGTTAATGAATCAAATCAATACCTCTCTCTACTGATCCATAATTATTTGAAAAGAGATGAAAAATTAAACAGGCCGAGCCTATGAGGTTATCATGCCATGCAATTAGTCCGCCGGAGGGAGATTATGTTACCTAGATACCATTGGGGAAGTGTAATTTCTCTTGCAGATGGAGTTTTTTTTAATGAAGAGTGCAATTACCTAAATAGGTCAGCCAAAGACACACTGCTGCTGTTACTGTTGCTGCTGCTGTTGCTGCTGCATGCAGCTTCTCAGGGTACCTGCGAGAAAGCTCTTGGAAGAAAAAAAAAAGATAGAGAAAACACTTTCTGCAACTGTTGCTACCCCCTCCTCCCTCTCTCCTTCTCTGTTTCACTCATGCTCTTCCTCTGATGCTCCATGGATCCCTCAGCCTTTGTTTTTCCTAATTAAAGAGCGCATACATTTAAGTCTTTGTTATGCAGCAATTCAGAGTGTTTTCTTTGAATCAAGCTAAGGTGATTTGTTTTGATTGCGTCGGGTGTGCATTGGCTCAAAAATGTGTCATCTTCTCAAAATCAGAAAGGTATTTTTTAAAAATGTGTCTTTACTGTCATGCATTATGTCATGATCTAAGGATGATGATTGAATAAGTAATTATGTTTTGATAGTTTCTAACAATTCATGTAAAATTCATTTGTGCAAAATATGCATAATAGCATGTTCAATGAGTAGAAGAAAAAAATGCTGCTCCTATATGCATGTTTTTGAAAATCCACATAAATTGTCTTTTTAGAATTTACATTTTTTCATTGCAACTTTTGTCCCCCTTTTTATTATAAATATTAAAGTAAGAAAACAGGTTTAATAAGACAGAATAGATTTATGTGTAGCTGAGGCTATATTAATACAGACAATGGCCTGGAGAAACGGAGAAATGATTGACATAAGAAGAAGTACCATAATAACCCTAATATACATCCCTGGAAGCTACCCCACTATGTGATTTCTAATAAATCATACAGAAGGCATGAGTAAATAAAGACCTAATAGTGGAATAATTGACTTGTTAAAGTTTATTGTTGCGATCGCGTGAAATTGCACTAAGCGCTTTCATTTTCTGTTTATTTTTTGCCATGTAGTTGCAATTAGGGAAAACATATAATATACACTGAACTCAGCGGGGCACTAATGCTGAAAAAGTAGGTAACGGAGAGCAGGTACTTAATGAAATGCAACTCTGCACACAAAGTGGTGAGATCATAATGAACACTGTTCTGTGTGTAAGGAAAAGTGAACTAGAGAATGGCCCTGAAAGGTTTCCACTGATAAATATCTTTGTTGCTTAATTTTCCCAAATCTGATCCAAAACTAATCCTGTCAAAGTAGGTGGCGTTCTCTGCATGCACTGCATGATTGAAAGCATTTTTTGGCAAATGCTTTCCCTTCTCAATACAAAACGAGTGACCTTGTGAACCACCAAATGGTGCCTGTCTCAGGTTCTCAATGTGGCAGGTGCCTTGATCATGATTCAACCAATTTGTCAACACGCGCTGTTCTCCTGAAACTTGGCAGAGCATCCTCGATGGATTCCAAGTTAAAACTTGGATGATCACATTCCAAAGCTGGAGGAGGTTTTTTTGTTGTTTTGTTTTTTTGTCAGTCAGAAACATTTATTGTTGGACTGACCTGCACTTTAAAAACTAAACTTGCACAAATGCATAGAGGAAGAGCATCATATGATGCTTCAGGTGTCCCAACAGAGAGTAATTTGATCCAGAGCTCTAAGATCTGCAAATGATGGAGTGTGTACTCATCCTGTCTTGTTTTGATGGACAGGCTCTGCCCAACCCTCCTACACAGTGACACGTAGGAAATATGTTTCAGGGAATGACACTTGCATACCCTCTTACACTTAATCATTGTCAATCACTCGGCTGGCTTGGCTCGTTGGGTAATAGGAACAGATCCAACATCACATCCCCTCCAATCTGTTTGGCTCTCACACGGGAGGTGCATGCTGTTTTCATGCCTGTGTGGGATGGCTTCAAGCTGTTTTCTTATCAAAAGGCCCATTCAAACATTCTCTTTGAGAGGAATTGCAAACCTCAGATCTCACAGCCTCCTTTTCAACCACATGTCTTGATTTAAGAGGCCAGAATCAGATTTGCTGCCACGAAGAGCTGTCACTGTTAAAGAATGGGGATGTAATTCATCATCCCGAACCACACTTAGGACTGATAATCAGACCTAGTGTTTGTAGGTTAAAGCGAGGATACACACATATATGTAAAATACAGACTCCCCTTTATACATTTTTCTTTACTAAAACAGAAAACGCCGATCAGCAGATGTTCTACAGCCCAGTGTTCAATGCTTTCACACAAAAACACACTTTCAAACAGAGGCTGTCATGCACTCCGTTCTCTTTTACAGTGTCGAGTCGGACCACATGCTTTTTACAAACTGCAACTGCATCACCTTCCACCTTGGGATCCTCTCTAAATGTTCTCTTTTGAACCTCGACTAACAGCCTCATCATTGATTTTATGTTGTGTTTTTTTTTCCCTCCTCGGGTTGTACGCTAGCAAACACAGCTGAACTCTAACTCTCTGTGTCCCACTGTGTCTCCCTCAGGGCGCTCTCATCACAAACCTGCTGCAGAACATCTCAGAGTAAAACACCTTCAGCTGTGCAGGCCACTGAGAGCCAAAGGTGACAGAGGCAAGGTTTTTTTATATGGCGTTTCAAAAGCACACCACCATCAAATAAACGTCTACCTCAGCATTTGAGGGTCAGAACATAGCTACTTCTCCAAACAACTAGTGTCTCTTAATTCGCTCCATCTCTTTTTTTACACTTTCTTGCACACTTGCAGCTTACTATTTCTTTCTGGAAGGAGTGTGTGATTGCCAAGATTGCTGGGTGGCTGTGTCGTCTGAAGTTGCCATGGCAGAAAAACTCTGCTGCGCTCCACTTCAGATCTCACTCCTCCTTTCTTCTCCCTGACCTTTTCTGTACTCCTTTGGCTCAATTTTGTCAACGGGCACAAAGTGCAGTTGTTTCAGCGGTGTAAATAATTATCATAAGGTGGGCCGAGGGGATGATGAGGAACCTAAACACGCCGAGGACTGCAAGTGTAAACCTCGTCTGCTCTCCCGTCCCTGTTAGCTCAGCCATTTTTGGGCGGTCAGGCTGTCTTGCCACAATCACACGCTGGCGCCACAATTGCCTAGCCCCAACTGCAACCCTTTCACTGTGTAATGAATACATCCAGAAATAAACTTTAACCGCCCGTGCCCCACTGCTTGCCCCCTTGTGTGTGTATATGTACAGAAAACAAGACTGGGACGGTGTTTGTGTTGTGCCCAGCGTGGTGGCATGCTCACCTGGCCCCAGGATGTCGCGTGGTAAAGCGGTGGTCGTGGATCAACACAGAACCAGTCAGTCCCGAACCCCCGGTCCAGGGAATGTCAGGGTGGGATGGAGAAGAACGGAGAGACAGAGTGTTTCGGAACTGTGCTTAACCCCGTATTTTCTCGTTGTCATGTTCATGAAGGCATGCACACGCTGAACACGTTTCTGTACACACTACACGAGTATGAAAATGTGTTTTGCGGTTTTCAATTCTGTCTGGGTGTCTGTTTGAGTTTAGTTTTTTTTTTTTTTTGCCACAGGAGATAAATATACCTCGACAAATCCGCAGGCTTGGGTCTTGATTGTGAAAGGGGTGGTCGGATCAGAGCAGTAATTTTCCACATCTCCACTCAGCCCTCTTGAGTCCACCTTGCAGGTTGTTTGCATGAGCGTAAGTACTGGACGTTTCTTCTTGCTTGTCTACAGTGTGTGTTGTTTTTCTTTTTTTTTTCTTGTCTTCATCAACATCTCCAAAGTAGTAGTAGTTTTCCTTGATTTAAGCCACTCGTACAATGTTTGATTGATTCTTTATTTCATCGTTTCACTCTAAGCAAACAAACACACCTATGATTTAGGGTGGCGCAGCGTTTACTTTTCCATTTGCATCCGTAATAAATGAAACCAATTAAGACATACCTCTAAATTAGGGGGGAGGCAATCCTAATTTTCTCTTTAAGTGCGGTTTCCACGGTAATCAGAGGCCGCTGCAGGGGGTCGGGAATGGAGGCGTTGGGTGGGAGCGCACACAGCAGGGACAAACCGAGTGAGCGCAGGAGCCTACCGCACTCATGGCTGAGTCTCTGCTGGCGTGCACGTTCTCGTTCTCACACAAACACACACACACTCGCAAAAATCCACGAAAGACCAATTTAATAACTCACAAACATTTCTGTTCTGTCTAAAAGCTTCAGCCACGTTATTTTTCTGTGCAGCTGAAGATCACAGAAGCATCAACAGAAGCATTATGAATCTTATTGTTGTCAATTTTCTGAAGTGATGATTGTTTAGTGATTCACAGTGTTTCTCGCAGCCCGTAATGTGCCGTACTGTATGTCTGACACCGGGAGACATCACCTTATGTGTGTAGGTTTTCCATCGTCTTATTTTCCTCTGAATGAATTTGTCCTCGGGCAATTGTGGATGTGACAGCTTCCTCAATCTGTTAACGGGGGCAAGTATTTATGGTTCCAGTCAGAATATTAGGGAACTTGGCCCTGCGTCATCATTTCTTGTCATGTCTGGCTGGATTGTCCCTTTTTCCTCTGATGAATATTGAGTGGTGTTTTAAATAGACATATATGTTTAAACCAGTTGACAGAATGAACAAATACTTATTTGTCTCAATTTCTATGAGAGTCAGTTTCACTCATAATGAGAAAATAATGCACCTTGATAAAATTAAGCATGAGTACAGTCCAGAAAGTCATTTTTAACAATAAATGGCAGAAATTTAGAATAAATGCATAAATAAATAAACTAATGTGTACACGCACGGCTGAAATGCTGACTAAATAAATCGGCCTGGATGCAAAATGGCCTTTTTGTGAGTATTTATAGAAGGCTCTTACAGGAAACTGAGCCTCGTGTTGAAAAGTTTCTTTAGTTTGGGACATCAAGACTCCAACATGTGCTTTTATTTGTGTTTTTGATTTGGGCTGTTGTTTTAAAATAACTTATGAAAATAAAAGCTGCATTTACTTATTTAAGCATGCCATTAGAAGTACTGCATTTAAATTAAAAACTGTGCATCAAATATACATTCTTTACATTACTTTTGCCTACATTTGTTGCACTTTTAATTTAATTTATCATTATTCCATCACGTAGATTTCAATAAATTGGTTTTGACAAAAAACAATTGAGAGTTAACAGATGGTTTCAACCTTTTTTCTGAAGTTTTGCAAACTGTTTGCAGCCGAACATCACTCCAGATGTGTCAACAGCTCTATGACATTTTTTTGTTGTGACTTTTTTGCTGTTAGTCTTCAAAATGTACCAGATTTATACTTAATGTGTCGCACAAAAACAAAACAAAAAAAGTTGTGAATTTGGGTGGAAAGTGAAAATTGATTAAAGTATCTGGACCTTTATTATTATTATTATTATTATTATTATTATTATTATTATTTATTTATTTATTTGTTTATTTATTTATTTATTTATTTATGTCTGTTTAAACTTTGTCCTTACCTGGTGATGATACATTTTTTGCATGTTTTTTTCAGTGTAGTAATAATAATAATGAAGACCAAGTTTCCTGATGATGGTTAGCTGATTCGTGCATGTAGATTTAGACTGATTTAGTGAGAACATATCTTTTAAACAAAGAAAAATCATCAGATAGAGCTTTGGTAAACAATTCAGAAGCATGAAACTGATATAAACGTCTTGTGCTTTGTCATTACCATCCAGCCAATCCTCATGGACAAGCATTTTGAACATCAGTCTCTTCTTTTGCAACTTTTTTTTGCGTGTTTAAACAATTAAAACTTTTCTCTTGTGTGTAGCTTTTGCACTTTCAGATTACCTAGCCTGGGAGGTTTCCTCTGTTGAAAAAATAAGTAAAAAGATGAGAGAACATGCCATTCAGCTCATCACAGTGGGTCTGACAGAGTCATCTTTTAGCTGAGAAAAAAAAAAGTAGAAGCGATGCTCAAAAACAAAAGTTGTTGCTCAAACACTGCAGCGTTCCAGAGGCACAAGGATGGAGAAGAGGAGGAACGGAAAAGGAAAAGAGAGCACACAGGCCTTCCTCAGAACAGTATTCATAGAGTCTGGCTGTTTGAGGTTCATCTCTCATTACTCCTGGGTGCTCTCTCAAGCTATGCAGAAATGGATTTTGCTGCACAAAGAAAGAAAGGAATAATCACCCTATTCTCCTCCTTTTCTGGTAAACACACACGAGTGCACGCACACCCATCCACACAACTTGCACATTAGCGTGCATAAACATACGCGCACCCTCTTCCAGTCTGTTGTTTTGCTGAAGACACTACATGCTCCAAGTGAGCGCAGCTTTGTGTGTGTGACTGTGAGCTGCTGAGTGTGGCGCTCGTTCCCTCGCTGCACGCCAAGGGACTCGTCAATTATCTCCCCAAACGCACCTAGTCCTCAGGGGGAAAAGGCGGTGAGGGAGATGTCCCTGTTTTTGAGGGAACCTGGAGTTTGTAACGTTCACTTGACTGACAATACATTCACGCTCTAATTCTAGGCTAGCAGATGTAATGTTTTTTTTCCTTTCTTTCTGTCTCTTTCCTTTTCCTTTGTCTCAATCTCTTCACCTCACCTTCTTATAACTACACGAGAAGTTGGAGCTCCTAAAGGCTTTAGTCGATGTGTGTGTTTTGGGTGTAGTTACGAGCAGATTCTGAGTGTGTGTTTAGGCTTTCTTGTGCGTGTGTGTTTGTGTGTGAGTGTGCTTGCTTTTGTATTAAAGGGTGTATGCTTATAGTTTGATCTTTTTTATCTTACGCAGGCAAGGTGGAACTCCCTGAAGATCCTTTTTTTTCCTCCCCAAGCAAATTTCTGCATGGAAAAAAATAACAAACACCAGAAAAACAACAGTTTTATCATGTAATTAATTGTGCAATGATTAGCATTATTCTTTTTTCAAGCATGAAAACAGATACATCTCTTATTTAAAAAAAATCACATTGAGCCTTACACAAATTTAAAGTTAAATCTGACATATTCTTATATTACATCAGCATGCTGACACCTTTTGTCGACAACATATTCAACAGATGGTGTCTTGTGGTATTGAATCTTGCATTAAATATCTAATTACTGAAAGCCAACAAGCAGATTGCTTCACTAGAAATGATAAAAAAACAAACAGACCTCCCTGTTCATGTTTGTTTTGCAGGGGTGACTCACGATATCTGTGAGTGCTGGGCTGTGAGGCTACTTCTTACTTCTACCTGGTTAAATTAAAGAGTGTATGAATAATAGATGGAAGGAATGACACTTCCGTCGCTAGGGGTAATGAAAGACCCGCTCCCAGTTCTCTCTTGTCATTCCTCTGACTCACTGAGAGCGCTAATAAAGATGGCACTTGACAGCTAACGAGACCCATCATGGATGGCGACACACACACACACACACACGGAATGAAAGAGAGTCAGATGGAAAACAGAATGTAAGGTGAAAGAAGGGCATCTGACCTCAGAGTGGCCATACATATCAGACACTAGCTTCAGCTTTAGATCCGTTACAGAAAGTCAACATCTAAGCATCATGTAGGGTTTGGAACTAAGAAATCTTCGAGGAAGACTGCTGGTGAAAATGTGTGTCTTTCGACAGGAGTGGAATAAACTTTTATAAATTTGATCCACAAGGGCCAGATAGTTTGTTTGAGTGGAGAAAGTTGGGAGTTTCACCTCCAGCCTCCACCACAGAGTGCCCAACGAGTGGGTGTGCCATTGTTTACTGTCCACTGTGTGGGTAAACAATAAACAATAAGAAGATTGAGGGGTTGCCAGGTCCTCACCCTCATGTTGCCAATTTAGGAACTCAAACACGCCCCCATGCTCCCGCTCACCACCCACTCCTTCTACCCCACCCCACCCCAGCTACCTCCCTTGTTCAGATCCATCCACATCCCCCAGAAACCCCAAAGGGCGGTCTGCCTACGCTGCCCTACAAGAAACCACGAGAGGGTGTGGTTCCGCCTGCAACAGGGAAGCCATTTATTTGTGGCGCATCTCTGCTGACTGGCTGGAAAGTTGGCTGTACGCTCCGCGGAGCGCGGCTTCACCAGCTCTGTGGCCTATCAGTCCCTGACCCCCTCCCTTACACCTCAGCCCACCAGAAGATCAAATGCACCAATGGGCGCCCGCTCCCGTCCACCCACCCACTCCGTTTCGGTCCCGCCGCCACTTTACAAAAAGATCTGAAACGGACATTGTTTTGCTAGACTCTAGGTGGGTGTTTTGAAGATAATCATCTAGAATTGTGTTACATATTTTGTTTGGGAACTTCTTTTTGTTCAATGAAAAAGTTATTCTGTGTAGATTTAAACAGTAAAAGTTACTAATGGAACAGAAAATCATCTTTCTTCTCATATTTTGGCTTTTTTCACTTTAATGGCAGAAATCTTATACCTCAAACACACACACACACACTTAGAATACGTCAGATGACTTTTTTATTCATCTGCGTACACTAAAAGTCCTTTAAATTGAAATTTGATGCTTTTCAGAGTAAAACAGTGGTCTTTAATCCAAATAAAGTATCCAATAAATGTCAGGAATAAAGCACCACTGAGAGCTCTTACAATTCTTGGTGCAGTCATCACGTCTAGTAATACATCCTGGCTGCTGCCCCTGTGAGGCCATAAGTGATGTACTCAGAAACTGCTTTTATATGATGTGGGCAGTAACTGAGCATTAGTTTAAATTAAACAAATCCAGTAAAAGGGAAATTATTTTTGTTTTTCGGTTTCCAGCATGTTAGAAAATACAGATGGGGAAAAAATTAAATGACAAATGTAGTCAAACACAGAACCAATAAAAAAGCTGTTCTTTATATTTTATTTCAATTTATTGTTAAGCTATTTTATTGTAGATCAAAAGGATGGTTCATTATAATTTATTTGCAGGATGGAGGGATTTGAAAAAGTTTTCTTTTTCTTCATTACACAAATGTTTGTATTTCTCCTATTTAAAATTGAGGTCTGCTTTTTGATTGAATTTGTAGAAGTAAATGTGCAAAAACTACAAATTTTGCTAATTTGAACAGTTTTCACACTGTTAGCTATCAGATGTTGCTCTTCTATAATTTCTAACATGTAGGGGTTTGTTTTATGCAGAATGATTTTCTGGATATTTGCAATGATTTTTTTGTTTTGTAAAAAGGTATTCTGATATAAAATATGATGTCATCCAATAAATCTAGTTCTGAGTTACTAGAATAAGAGGGTTTATAGAAAGATTGATTCATATTTTTTGATGGTGCATTTAATATTTTACTCCTAATATTTTTACTTTTCTGTTTAACGCTCATGTTTTGTATAGATTCAAAGACAACTGAAAAATTCTAACTAAATTTTATAGAGTTCAAATTTGGGAAATCAAGGAAATTGGGAAACTTTTGGGATTCATTTGAGCTGCATTAATATTTTAAATAAATAAGTGAAATTTCTGACAACTTATTGAAACTTACATTGTTATCTCTGCTGCTATAAGCCTGTTTCATACATTCTACCTGGCGTCTAAACTCAAAAGCACATCTCACATCATCTCCCTGCATATTGATGAAAACCTACTTTAACCTGCCGTTATCAAAACAGGCAGAATCCCACTTTTTTATTTTACATTTTTTATTTAGTATCCTAAGTATGACTGGTGTTCTTTATCTTCTCTATTCCTCCCCAGGGTTCCCATATTGCTCTTGAGATGTCTGTGGGTTCCTTGCTATGGCGTGGCATGCTGACATTCCCTCCACACCCACACGGGCAGCCAATGTGCCAATTAGTGGCCTTCTCCGCAGGGGTGTATGGGAGGTGCAGAACACAGAAGAACGAGAAACAGAGGAGAAGGAGCGAGAGGGAGTGTGTGTTTGAGCGTCTCTGGGTGCAAGTGTGTATGTGTAACAAGGCCTCAGACCTCAGACATTCCTTTCGCTTTGGCCTAGGGTACAATTAAAGGGATGTCCCTCCCCTGCCTCCCCTCCTTGGTGGACCACATCAACGGAAGTCCTGGCCCAGCTGGAGGCTCTAATGACGGGAGGGAGACCAGGTCGCGACCCTGGTGTGCCACCTCAGCGTCACGCCCTTCCTGTTTAGGTCCAGACAAAGTTTATACCAGGAAAAGAGGAGGGAAAGGGTACAGGGAGAAAGGAAAGTGTTTAAAGTTTTAGAACATCTGGAAAGATTGTTGAGTCTGATCGGAAAACACTGACATGGGTGTTGTTGTTGCACTAGAAGAACCTGATTTTACATCCATAGGGATGGCGTCCATGTTTTCACAATGATGCTTATAAAAAACAACAGTTTGTTCCTGGTTGCTGATAACTAAACAAAGAGCTAGACGTATTTTGTACCAACAATACAAGAAAAGCTTAAAGGGTGAAACAGAATATGTGGGTCTTTGTTAGTACATAGTCAGATAGGCCCGCGGTCCTCCTCCCTGCATCAGACATCCAATGCTGATGGAAAGGATTGGATAATGACATGTCTGTCTGTCATGCCTCTAGATTTGCTTTTCTCCTCTCTTGTGAGTGAAATACAGCACGGGATGTGCGGGGGTGGTAAAGTGTGTGCGCATGTGAAGTGAACCCTGTATCTGGTTTGTATGTGTACGGCATAAAAGCAGGATGGTCATGCTGGGTGTGTGTGTGTGTGTGTGTGTGTGTGTGTGTGTGTGTGTGTGTGTGACAGGGGTTCCCACAGATTATATAGCTGATGATGAGCGTCTCCTCTCAGCTTGGAAAACCTGTAATTGTCACCTTGCTCTAGTTGGGGAGGTGGGTGAGCAACACAGCACACTGAAAAACCAGCAGTCGCAAAAAAATAGATGGAGGGTGGAGAGATGTGCAAAAAGATGTAAAATAAAAAACACACTTTTTTTGGTGAGCATTTGTGAACATAGTTTCACTAGAAAAGCACACATGGAGCTTGTGTGAGCTCAGGTCAGGGTTACATGGTTCAAAGTGTGTATGTATGTGTGTGTTGTTCAGTGACACTTGTCATTACTTTATTAACAGGTGAGTGACCAATAGCTTAAATAATTTGTAACAAAGCAAATCAGTTCAACTTATCTGAGATCTTAAAAATTGCATTAAAGTGCATTTAGCTAAACGCTGTTCCTGACTTTCTCTTGGTAAAAATGATCTCTAAACATTTTGGCCCAAACCTTATCATTAAATAAAGGTTAATTTACTTTTCAATGAATGAATAAATGCCTTTATTGTAACTGTGAGACTAAAAAGAACAACTCACTTTCCAGTGCAGGTTATGCAACATACATACACTTATAAAGATAAAAGATAAAGATACCGCTGAACACAATCAACGTTGCATGGACGTGCAGATCGTGTCTATATTGCGTTGGTCGGTCCAGACCACTTCTGTGTGCAAACTAGGTTTTTGCACAGTGGGAAATAAAACAAGTAGAAGGATAAAAGATAGTATTTACATTTTTTGTTTTCCTTTTATGTTATATAAAGGGTGGAGATGTCATAATTAAGTTGGTAGAACTTTACAATAAGGGTCCCTTTATTAACGTTACTTAGTGCATTATTAAGCATTAATAAAAAAATAATCTCTTTAATAACGTTCCCAATATTGTTAAATATAAAGTGTCCTTACAAAGGGTCGGGGGGTCTGTTTAGCAATGCATTACTAAATATTAACATTATTATTACGCAGTTGTTAATTCTTTATGTAATAGTTTATTAATGCTTAATAATGGACTAAGTATCATTAATAAAGGGACCCTTATCATAAAGTGTTACCAACATTGCATGTTGATGTCACAGATTAATATCTGTCTTTTGCATGTGGTGATGTGTATATATATATATATATATATATATATATATATATATATATATATATATATATATATATATATATATATATATATATATATACATATACCGATCTACATCACACTGTAAATTAGCATTCATGAACTCACCCACCTTGGCTCGCGACGGGGAAGGTTGTGTTGTTTTTTGAACCCAGGAGAGAGCAGAGTGCGTCTCGGCTAGTAAAAGCTAACTGTTAGCATTCCACAACATGGCAGAACTCCTTCAGGCTTGTGTTATTTGTAGAGATAAAACATCAATGTTGCAGAGAAAATGCCAATCAGAGGCAAGATGTCTGAATATAATGTATATTAATGAATAAGACAACAAATTCTACCATTGTCTGCCCCCACTCCTCCGGCTAACTTCTACTTCCTGAAACAGAAGCTCCAGAGCTTTTATGCAGAAAACGACTCACATTAAAACTAGAGACTACAGCAAATCTACTGAAATAAAGAGTGTAGGCCATCTTTATTGATTTTTTAAAGTTCTATTAACCTTTTTTAAATTTGTTAAAATGTGCATCAGGATAGAAAATACATTTCTGGAAATAGTTGTGGCAGAAAATTACCAGGATATTTGTATCAGATTTTCTGTGACCATGTTTCTTATATTGTACTCATTCACTTACATTTTGCAGCACACATTTGTAAGCATAAGATTTTCCCATCTCTCAGTTTTCAAGCCCATTTTTTGATTCAGGCATTAAGTGTTAGTGTTGAAACATCCAGTTATTAACAGAATTTGAAAATTTTCTTAAATTAGAGTTGACCATTTAGCATTCCTATGATGTCCTAAAATTAAGCCCATTTTCTTTTCTTTCTTACGGTAATGCTACTTCATCTCTCATTAACTTCTATTAATCTATTTACCCTTCACAACGCCCTGACACCCCTCTAGCTTAAGCAAAAAACCCAAAGTGACACTGGTTCCGCTGGCAAGGTTGGGAGGCCATGAGGTCACATCGATGATGGCACTAGCTGTCGACCGGTGAAATGTGGGACCCGTAGGCGGTGGGTGCTAGGTGCCTGTAAGTGGTAAGTAAAGGGAGTGCGCCGGGAGAAGTGAGACATTCATTAGGAGAGCCAAGCTGACGCTGTCATCCTCACCATTGCCTGCTTCTAAGGAGGCTGCTCAGAAACACAGCAGCCTCAGCTGCAACCAGATTGTGCTCTGCACCGACATGACTTTGACATTCGAGTCAGAGTTTGTGTGTGTACACACACACACACACACACACACACATATATATATATATATATATATATATATATATATATACAGTATATACAGTTGAAAGTAAAACTGCTGTTTTATTCTGTACAATCCTGTCACACATATGTTAGTCTGTTTCTTTCTCTGAGGCTGATGATATGAATAAAGTCTCACACACACGCGCACACACACACACACTCACGGAGCGAGTCAAACCGAGGTTCACAGTTCATCCGGTGAGGTCCCTGCGCTTATTTCAAACCATGCAATGACAAATGAGACGAGTGTGTTCCTGCAGTCATTTTGCAAGCTTGTGAAAGCAGAGCCCATTTTATTGGGTCTCTAATGTGATCAGAGAGGCTAGAAGTCAATTACTGTGTTCTCATTCTCTCTCTGCCTGAACACAGACTTGTTAACACATTCTGTGTCTAATGAGCTACAGGGAACAACAGCACAACTCTGGATCCTTTTGGTAAAACATCCTGTCCTTTGTGCTGAGCACCTTCACTGATGTTAGATCACAAATCAATAAAAAGGTGAGGGACATGGGGTGTGTGTATCTTGTATCCTAACCTTTTACTGTAAACAGAATGGTGAAATAATTGTGTATAATGTTAAAGTCATTACTCCTGAATTATATCTTTACCAAAGTTTAAAGTGATATGAGAAAGATTTAATATTTTGTAGATATTTCCTTCTGATACCAGTAATAATAAGTAAAAGAGTACAATAAAAGTCCACATTTGCACAAATGTCATTGAAACCTAAAAAGAGAAGACAATTTACTGATCAACCTTTCATTATATACCCACCTAGTTCTGCTGCTACTGGATTTGTATCATTATGTACTACCTGTGTGAACTAACTTACAACTCCAGTTCTAAAAATACTGAAGTGGTTCATCTTTCTCTTTGGCACGTGCCTTTGTTAGCTAATTTGCAGGTGTGTTTTCTGTTGGTGTCGTAGTTACCTTTGAACTGAATTTGTACAGTAAAAAAGTGTATTTTCTTTATATCCAGGCTTGTATTATATATTTTTTTCTTGAAACCTCCCTATAATTTTGCATGATTTACATGTCAAGTGCAAAGTTTCATGATTACAGTAGATATGAAATAAAGAAGCAGTGCAGGTGGGAGTTGCACAGGACAGAGTAGAGTTTGCAGATGATTCACTATGGGGATAAGATAAGATAAGATAAGATATTTCTTTATTGTAAATATCATTTTGCACCAACATCCTTGATGTTTGCTTCCATATTATTTGCTATTTCATTATGTTTAACACAGGAATGGGTGCAGGGAATTTCCTGAATACTCATGCAAACCTCAAGTCTGTTAGTTTATTGAATGAATAGTTGACCTTTGCAGTGTGTGACTGTGTATCCTAATGGAAGATGACCGAGGAAGAAAACACCCATGACAAATCAGACACAACTTGAGCTTTCTGGTGCGTTACATCAGCTCTGTGATCACAGACTTCATAAATGAAACATACAAAGAGAAGAAAACTGAATCAGCTAAAACATTAAATTGCAAAATCTGGGAAGAAAAAAAATCTGAGAACTCTTACTTTGAAATTTTCTCATTCAGTGCAAAGAGCATCATATACAACTGGACAAGCACCTAAAAGAAAGAAGTTGAAACTCTGTCAAATATTTATTTTCATGTATAAAGTGAAGAATAATTTGTTGCTAATACATGTTCAGGGCCTTTTTCCGATCAGGGATAGTGTTTATGATCTTAGTGTCAGGAACTGGCTGGACTGGACTGAACAGACACCAGCGTGAGTAGGAATGTGGTGTGTTGTATGACCCAAGCTTAGAGAACTGACACTGGGTTGGAAACGCAGATTAATATAGGAAGCTGCAGCTTGCAGCTCGATAGAAAACAAGCGCACTTGCGGTTCCAAAAATGAAAAAAGTGACTTACAGAGAGTCAACAGACTGGAATGGAAACTGACTGGACAGGTCTGGAAAGCTCTGGTATGACTCTGGGAGTGATCGGGATGCTAGTTGAGTCAGAACGCCGTAACAATGACTGAGCCCTGATTAATGATTCCCACTTCCTCATATACTTACGCGCTGATCACATGGGGCGGACGTCCAGTGGAGATAAGAACAGGGTGACACTTAGAGGGTAGAATGTGTTTTAGAAAACCAAAAGCAAGAATGAATATAAAACTGTATTTACCTTGTTAAGGTTCCTGAATGGAATAGAATAGATCAGGAGCTAAAAGACTGTACAATAATATTAAATTAAGTCCAAAAATATGTTTAGACATTATGAATCTTGTTAAAGTAATTAACAGCAAGAGTTCATTGCTGTATTTTATTCCATAAAACCTATAATTACGGTTTTGTATTTTATTTTATTTTCCTAAATCACTTAGCTTTCTTCATTTCTAGCTTAGGTAAACATTGTTAGAGGCGGTGGAATTATAAGTCTGGGCTTTTTGGACGATCTTTATATTTTTAGAATGACAAAAGTATATATATTTTTTGTAAAGAGATGTATGAATTAAGGTTATAATGCTCAAAGAGACATTACAGAGCACCTGTTTGGACATGAGGATGTGTGAAAAAAATTAAAAACATTTTAAACTGAAACTTGGCGTTTTAAAAAGTGGAAGCAGCTTCTACACATTTATTTAAAGGAGAAATTTCATGCAAAACTTGTCTTTTGCATCCATTTATTTGTTTGTTTCTTTATTAGTTTATTTGGAGAGGACAATGCACATTAATGCACCAGATTTAGCCATAGACTACTTTCCACCTGTAGTCCTCATACATTTAAGACAACATACATTTTCAACCATAGCAATTAAAAGAACAGTGATGGACATTAAATATAAACACTATCTCCAACCAACCCTGATTCCCCAATCAGATCTACAAATGGTCACATGCCTAAATTGACTTTGTGCTGCCATGTGGGTCTCCACTGCCTCTATAAACACTCTAAATGTGAAAAAATATGTTCATCTGTTTTCTGTCAGTGTGGTTTTAGGAATTATGAGTCTAAATGAGCAGTTTTAAAAAGTCCCTGTTTGTGACATCACAAACATGGAAATTAGAACTACCTCTGCTGCTGGAGGGGGTAGTGGCCTTACTCCAAGCCCCTTCCAGATGTCGGAGCTTCTCAGCTTATAGCAGCCAGAGTGGGGAGTGGGTGGGTGTGGCCAGCTCCAGCTTGTTTTCCTAAAGTGACAGAGCCCTGAAACAGCTCATTCTGTAAGGGACTGAAATTGTCAAGAATAACAGCTGAAATCGCTTTTTTTGAGAATGATTTAGTTCAATGAACTTCATAAATATGTTTTGTGTCGACCATAGAACTATTATAATGTAAAAAAGTCATAATATATCCCATGGGGGCAAAACACTATGATTTTCACAATTACATAATAGTCACAGTACTGACAATTCCTATTGCATTGTCACACATCTAACAACAGCTAAATAACCAAATACCTATTAAAACACAGTAAATACAGTTCAGCAAATACATTTGAGAAGATTTTAATTTGTTTGCTGAACCAGGAATTGGTTTTCCAATTGGAATTCCAGTTTTATTCCAGGGAGGATTTTGTCTTAATTCAAAGTTTTGCCTTCTGACACGTTGTGGCTAATTACCAATCGACTTGATCCCAAACTGGGGATTTTACCAGCAGTTAGAAAAATAAAATAAAATGAATTGCTGCATGCTGTGTTCACACTTTTATTTGAAAAAAATACATTGTTCCATGTGTAAATTGTTCTGAACATTCTGTCAATTTCTGCTTTTAACACTTTTTCTGATGCTGTGACTTCTATTGTATGAACTAATAAAATCCCATCTTGAGTGCTTAGAGCTGATTGTACAAACAGTGTATCTTGGCTCATGCAATGCACAGTGGAGACGAGTTAATGAATTTCACAGCATTACATTTTAATTCACCTCAAATGAGGTTGATCTTTGCCAAATCAGGTTATGAGAACCCCTGCCTTTGTTCATTTGTTTTAATTAACTATAGGAAGAGAGGTGAGAGAAAAATACATCAGTACAGTGTTGGTGTAATTAAAGTTTAATTCCAGAAAAGTAAGATTGTGTAATATTGAGGTAGGATTTCCATATTTTAAATTGTCAAATGTGACCAGTCAGTTGCTTATAGAACCTGTATATTTCTTCAAACAGGTATCTGTGTTTTGCAGTGCTGTTTTTGGCGTTTATTTATAATTGTTTATGAACGTTTACGAATTGAATTTGAATCTGCACCTGTCACATCGTGATGCATCAATTAAATGATGAATGGACACACCCCTAGCGACTCATGAGTTCAAATATGCCGTTTGTTATAAAAAACAGAACACCACTTGGATTTAGACCTCAGAAACCATTTCCAATCGCACTCCTCCAGAGAACTTTTTTTGTGAATCACCTGGTCAACGAAGCCCCCCAGAAGAAAGGTGGAATTCACAGAATGCACCCAGTCCAGGACATGATTCAGAAACCCCAACATGTTGGGTAACTGGTTCATAGACATACATAACTATAACTCAGAAAATAACTAAACTTCAAAGAGCTCAGAAAGTGGCTTGTGGGTGTTTCCACACCAGCTCTATGTCTCTTCTACTTTACCCACAAACAAACTTACACACCACATCACAAGAATTTGTGACACTAGCAATCAGCACAACCAATCCCTTGTCCTCACCTGCCAACAGGCTCACATTGCTCCTGATCTCTATTGTTTCACCCACAGGTGGTAGCTTCACATGGAGATGGAGTCCTGTAGCTTCTTCAAGCTGAGCTTGGCACAGCCCCAGGGCCAAGGTTTGACCACCAGGGGCTTGCTGACTAGCCTCACAGGGCTTGACTCTACAAGGGTGCTCCAGTTACCCTATACCAGGCAAGGTGACCTGTTTTTTGTGGTCTTACATCAAAGAGATCCTTGAATCACTCTTTGTCCGACCCCACCCCTGAGACCACATTGCCATGGGAGACTCTGCCAAGGGAAGATACCCATAGAAAGCACAGCTAGCAAGATCATAGAGATACTTAAACCCCTGTACTTTGTTAACATAGCAATTTAATAGTGGGGAAGTTTACAGGTCTTTGTATTTTCAGGTAGTGTCCCAATCAAGTCCTAACATGGTCTAGCCATCCTTTACGTCTAAGCTCAGAGGCCAGTGAGTTTACTAAAAGTGATACAGCCGCAAGCAACAAACACACAGACATGTTGTTATTTTGGGAACAAATGCATTCAGATAAATGACATATCTTGATCATTTTGCTTCAATAACAAGAAATATCCCCGAGGCTACTCCAGTGAGCATTTTGTCTTTCCACCTTAATGCTTAATTACCTAAATGAACCCATTATGAATTTCCTGGGCTAATATAACTCTTCTTCCAAGGTCAAGTCTGACAGTGGATGAGAGAAAAGGGAAAACAAGAAAACAAATTAATTCAAAAGGAGATGATATTTGACAAACTAAATATTTACTTATTTGTCATGGATAGATAAGGTATTGGATAGAAACTAAACTATTTATAATAGATTGGAGGTTTGTCAGCTGAAAAGCATTGAGCATTAGTCTAAAATTTTATTCACTCTACAGTAGTGGTCCACCATAGAGGAACGGTAGTAAAACATATTTGAGAATTAAAACCATCTAATTTTAACTTGGTCTTTTCATAGATCTGCCATCTGACTTAAGCTCTACAAACACTGATGGGAACTGGTGCTTGTCACAATTATTCCAGTTACTTTAGCTGTTTTATACACTAAAAACATGCAAATTTTGGGTACAATCAGGATGGATTTTAAAAAGTAAATCTATATTGGATTATGTAAAATACATTGGAGTGTACTAGTATACCTGCAAGCCTTCAATATGCATCTGAGAAATTGGACCTTAAAGTGGGCCTCCATTCATTATTTCAATATATTTGCTGTGGTCTTGTGAGTTGTTCTCTATGGAAAAAAGTTCTGGCACTCCTGTTTCAGGAAGTAGTAATTGGTCAAAGGAGTGGGGGGCAGAAAACTGCAGAATTTGGAGTCTTACGCATTAGAATTCAAGCTATTTGGACATCTCGCCTCTGATTGGCTAACAGTAATGCAACTCTTCCACTGCCTTCGTTCACTTTGCAACATTGATGTTTTATCTTCACAAATAATGCAACCCTAAAGGAGTTCTGTCATGTTGTGGAGTTGCTAATGCTAACAGTTAGCTTCTACTAACCGAGATGTGCTTTGCTCTCTCCTGGAGGCTAAAACAAACAGCCTTCCCCATTGTGAGCTAAGATGGGTGAATCCATGGATGCTAATTTTAGAGTGTGACGTAGATCTGTGTGGCTTTTTCTGACCTGAGCATTTCCCCGTTTATTTTTTTTCAGTGGCTAATGCAGGAAATAGGGGTAGAAGACTATTTTCACATTCTGCATGCATGTAAAACTCAGAGCAACCGATCATATATAATAATATAAAAATAATAATAATAAAAATCCAAGTATTATGTTTTTTCACTGAACTTCCTACTTTTTTCTTTCTAATGTTTTTTATAGGGTTGCATTACAAATGACTTGGAAATCAAGAATGACTTCTTTGTCCCTTTAGACTTGTCAGTTTTGATGGATCAGCCTAGAGTCTAACAGAAAAACAAGTCAACAGAGTAAAAGATCTGACTAATTCCTGGACATATTACATTACTCAGGCATTTTTAGATATCCTTTTCAGTTGCAAGGCTAGTGAACAAAAACACTCCTTTGTTTATGTTTTTGTTTGGTGTAATATAATACATGCATGTTCACCTTTTGAAACAACACAGGCCTGCATTTCTCTTATGTAGCTCTACTCAACTCCTGTTCCCGCGTACCACTGGGAAGGACGAGTCCTGGCTGTCCTGGCTCTTGACAGAGGAGATAAATCACTTAGCACACCGGAGGATAGCCTTCCAGTCGGCAAGCTGGGAACTTCATTATCCCGCCCCTGCCACACATTACCATGCAGATTGTCACTGATTGGGCTGGCTCCATGGCGTATGCAGCCTACTTCTGTCACCGCCAGAGGAGCCTCATATGTGTCTCAGTTTTGAGGAAAGAAGAGGGGGAAAAATGTGGAAAAAATGGTGTAAATGGGGAAAAAATAAGAAAATAAGTAAGGTGGAAGTGAGATGTGTTATGTTAAAATTGGAGCGTTTAAGAAGAAGTGGGATTTTTGTTCTAATTTTACCTCAGTTCAGGGATATTTAGCATAAAACGTTGGAGCACAAATTAGTTTCAGCTGACGTCTGCAATACTCTGCAAAATGAGGCAAGCATTTTCTGCGTAAATTCCACTATGAAGTAGCTTCCTCAAGCAGAGAGGCCCAGGAAAACCACAGCTTCTACTCATATTATTCTGCATCAACACAGTTTTACTTGCTAACACCTTGTGTGTTTAAAAACAGTCATTTTCTTTACCACAAGCCACCCATATCGAGAATTCACGAGGACTTACAAATTAATAAAAAAAATGTAACTTATATAATAGTTTAAACAGCACAACAAATACTGACATCTTTTATTGCTCTTGTACGTCATGTAGTAAAATTAAATTATTTGTTCAAGAATCTGTGTTTGTGTTTTTGTGCGTGTGTGTGTGTGGTCCCAAAGCATGAACACATGTGATCCTGGTGTCTTAGGAGTCAGCATGTGGGCATGTTACGCACACACACACACACGCGCACGCACGCACGCACACACACACACACACACACACACACACACACACACGCACACAGTGGCATATTTTCCTGGCAGGAATCATCTGCGGAGGGGGAAAAAAATGCTTGAACATCAACTTTAATTTGTTTGAATAAATGTCTCTGTGTTGCGCGTGTCGTGTTTGAAGTGTCAGAGCAGTAAATGCCTAAGTGACAGTGGCAGAAAGAGAAAGGTGTCATAAAGATCACAAAGATCTGGACTAAGAAGCAGGCAGCAGAAACAGGTAAGAATACTAAAGCAAGGTTTTCACGCAACCATGAGGCAATCAGAAAACATCTTGTTCCTTTTCCAGGTTAAACCCACAAATGATTCCAAAACCAGTCCCAGAGCCTGAAGTCTGCTGGAGATGGTCAAGTTATTCAACCAAGCCAGCAAAACGTCAGCAGTGATCAGGTGGGCAGGTAAAGCTACAGCACAGTGGATAAAATATGAACATCTGGCTCAAGGAATCACAAAAAACAGTAACAGTAATGCTAAATAGCAATCTGATTAAGGAGGAAGTTTAAAAAAATCACGAGACCCCTGTTAGAATTTTGACAGCAGGAACTATGCATATGATACACTTTAGCCATTAATTATGCTATATGATCCAATATGAGTTTTATTTCAACACATTTAATTTCATTGCAAAACAATAAGATAAAGCAAGTCATCAAATTGAGAGGAGCATTTCCACAGCTGCAGCAATTCTAGCATAAAGTTCCTCAAAGCTTCATTCTAGGCTCTGCCTTGTTTTGATTGTAAATGCTCCCTTTACCACTCTTCATAGAGACCACTGATGTCTAACACATGCATGCTTTAAACAATTTTCTAGACTTTAAAATGTAAACAAAACTGACAGGCTTCAGAGCTTTAATGAGCTTTTATCTTTTATTATCTTTATAACAAGAGTTTTCTAAAATGTTAACTCTAAAACAAAAATATATTTTTTTAATTAGTAAATTAATTAATTTGCATGGTCAATGTGAAGCAAGTTTCTGTTGCTGCTGATTCAGCAGTATTAGAAAATAGATGAATTGATTGTGTTTGGTATTATTGGTTTGGTTTCTGTTAAGTATGTATGTATGTATGTATGTATGTATGTATGTATGTATGTATGTATGTATGTATGTATGTATGTATGTATGTATGTATGTATGTATGTATGTATGTATGTATGTATGTATGTATGTATAAAACAATTCCCATCTCACCCTCTACGGGTGGTCTCATCCTTCCAAGCATGGATCCTCTACCAGAGGCCTGGAGCTTGAGGGTCCTGGGCAGTATCTTAGCTGTTCCTAGATCTGCACCTTTCTGGACTGAGATGTCTGATGTTTTTCCTGGGATCTGCTTTAGCCACTCCTCCAGTTTGGGGAGTGCCCCGATGACCACGGGCACCACTCTCCTCCTTTGAGGACCTGGTACTTCTCTAGTCTCTCGTGTTCATTTTTCCCAATGTTTATCCACCACTACAATGTCTGGCTGGTTCGCCAACCAAATATATATATATATATATATATATATATATATATATATATATATATATATATATATATATACACATACTACTTGCGGTCTTGGCATTGGTACTTATACATTGAATGTGAAACAGTTTTGCCATTCTTTGCTCTTTCTCTCTCTCTCTCTCTCTCTCTCTCTCTCTCTCTCTCTCTCTCTCTCTCTCTCTCTCTCTCTCTCTCTCTCTCTCTCTCTCACTCTTGGATGTTTTGCCTCCTGTGGGCATCAAGTTGGATCAATACATCAGTGAGAAACTTGATCACAATGATTACACTTATTTATTTATTTGCCCTTCAATGGTGAAGAATGGGAGGAAAGAGAAAGGAAAACCCAATGTCAATGGGCTAAAATTACCAAATATTACAAAAAAAGGGAAAGAAATTTGATTGACACTAATAAATATTTACACATGAGAAAGTAACATTCCTGATAGCTGAGCAATAAAAAGACTACACATCAAAGTTATTAGATGTGTTACAGAATGAGGTTATCACCAAGACACCTCAGTGAAAGACACGGACTGTCAGGTTGTGGTTGTCAAGGACAACGCAGAGGAATCGTGTTATCGATGCAAGTGCGAGGAGGGGTGCAATATGTGGGCAGGGGTTCCAGGTGTTCTTAACAAGAATAAAAGTGACATCTGAAATTAACAAACATTTCATTCCACACTTGAACCGCAGAGCGCAAATGAAACTGAGGGGAACGTGACTCCTCCACCTCTCAACCTCCGGTTCTCACCACTGTCAGCAGATGTCAGTTAACTTCTGGCTGCACCGCTGCCTCGCTCTTTTTTTCTGGTTCATTGTTGTATTTTCATCAGATCAGCCTGGATTGTATATATTACCTGGCTCTATCCACCTCTATATCATTTGCTTTTTTTCCCCTCTCCTCAACTTTTACATGCCCTCTTCGTTTCCCTGTCTGCTACCCTGTCTCCACCCCACCCCCCAGTCCAGGTCTTATCTGTCAGCGGATCCCCAGGGTGTGTGGGCTAATTAGGGTGAGGCAGATCGGAGGGAAACACAGGTGTAAACCAGACCGTGCTTGCTGTACAGAGTAATGACTGTACAGTGGTCTCATCCCACCTCCCTCCCCCAAAGGTAATTTGTCGTTACTCTGTATAACCATGCATCTCTCTGCTCCACTTCTGTTTGCCTTTCATTAATTCTTTTTATGTGGTTATTTGTTAGCATTATTTATGGGCCACACAAATATTAGCATCATTAGCTGGAGAGACAACAATGACTTTGCCACTGTGGTCCTCTCCTCATCCACCAGGACCACAACTATTGATGTGTCTTTATCAGGTCAAGGTGGTCTGTTAATGGACATGTGCATGCTTGTCTAAGTGCACATTTACCCTGTCAGGTGTACTGCACAACCTGTCCTTTTAAAGTTCCTTTGTCTTTAGTGGCTTTGACAGAATACAGAGATCAACATTTCCATTGCAGATGAAAAAATTGTGCTTTAAGTCTTGTTCAGAAGTCTCTGGAATTTGGATTGGACATGATTGTCCAAAAGTTAAAAATAAATAAATGATCTGGAAAACTTTACCATTTCTTACTTTTGATTTGTTAAATTATGATGTGGTAGGTAAGTAAATGATCTTTGAGCACAGCATGCCTAGAACTGTGGCCAACTGTGACAAAAACAGAAAATCCCAAAAG
This sequence comes from Aphyosemion australe, assembly GCA_006937985.1. Taxonomy (NCBI): domain Eukaryota; kingdom Metazoa; phylum Chordata; class Actinopteri; order Cyprinodontiformes; family Nothobranchiidae; genus Aphyosemion; species Aphyosemion australe. The sequence goes on from SSNS01000040.1 coordinate 3,177,938, forward strand.
ATAGGAGTGCTGAAATGCAAATTCAAAAAATCTAGATAACAGATAGGATAATGGCTGGGAGGATTCAAAACAAAAAAGAATGTGCACACTAAGTAAAGTGCATCAGTGGCAATATGAGACAAGTGAGGTGGAGGTGGACTGCTCAGGTTCAAGGAAAGTCAGGGTACACCCTGTACAGGTCGCCAGTCCATCACAAGACCTAAACAAACATAAAAGACAAATAACCATGCATGCATACACACACACACACACACGCACGCACACACACATGCATGCACACACAGCACATGCACACACACCTGAGGTAAATTTTGAATCACCAATTAACCTTAGCGTGCATGTTGTTGGACTGTGGGAAGAAACTGGGTTAGCTAGAGAAAACCAACTCTTGCAGACTCGACAGAAAAGACATTCAGCCCAGAGACCTTCTTGCTGCGGAACAAAAGTGTTATCGCTGTGCTGCCCTAATCTGAGGTTTACAAATGACAAGAAATGTAAGAAATTATTTCCCCTAGTGCAGAACTAAGTACAATCAACTGCATTTATTAAGAAAAGATTGTCAAAAAATAGAACAGCTGTTACTCCAAAATAAACAAATTAAAATTAAAAAAATTATCATTTCAAATTTGCATGGGGCTCTTTAGATTTCAGATGCAGCACAAAGGATCATAAGTCATGCAAAAAAACACATTTCACTGCTTTTTCAAATTGTTTCTGTAATTTCATTTATCCTTTGTGTTCCAATTTTTGTGTTTTGACCATGCTGCGATGCTGTGATATAACATTAAATTTCAGATTCAATCTGCTTAGAGTTTTTTTTTGCTGAGTTTCACCTTCATCAGTTACACCATTAAAATCGTTATTATTTGTTACATTTATATAATGAAATGTGTAACAATCATTGATGTAATGTCCACCAGTAAAGATGCTGAGAGTCAGTGGTACAGGGCAGCAGTAGCTCAGGAGGATTGAGGGAGCGATCCCAGTTGCTGCCAGGGTACTCTGCTGTTGTGTCCTTGAGCAAGACACTTAAAAACAACAAAAAACAAGCACAGATAAAACAATACCAACAATAAAATGCATCACAGCTAAACATGAGTATAATACAAATGTCAATCAAAAATGGTTGTACAACAATCATGTAGTGCTAAACAAAGTGAGTAAAAGTGTGTCCAAAAGCGAGGAAAGCAGCCACAGCAAAAGCACCTCTCAGCTTAGCAATGTCTTCATTCTCTTATAAGGGTATCTAGATAATTACTCTATATGCCATTTATTACATTTTGCAAAATCACCCATTTGCTAAAAAACGTCATTCGTTTTTTGTTAATTTTCCATTCCCACATCATCCAGTCTAGGGGCTTGGGCTGCTTGAGCTCATGCCAGCTGTCTGCAGCTGATGGGGAGAACATGCTAACTCAACACAAAAAGGCAGCTGAGGCTCGTGATGTGAGGTGACAGTGCTAACCACTCCACCAACCCCATGCCCCTGAGACACACTTTCTCATAAAAGTCAAACCAAAAAAGAAGAAAAATCTTTTTGTAAAAGAAAAACTAGAAGTAATGACCAAAGAATAATAAATTAAATTGCACGGCTTCTGCTTTTCCTTCCAGACTCTAATTGGTTAAAAAAATATCTTTTAATAATTGTCTAAAGGACCTGGAGGGCTTACTCTAAAAAGCCTGACACAAAGGCACCTTTGGGCACAAAATGGATAATGGTGGAACAGAGGGAGCACTCACCACATGACATTTTGAAAAAAAAGGAAAGAAAAGAAAAAAACCTTTAGCTGCTGACAAAGGTGAGTGCCAACAAGTCTCATAGCACAGATGATTGGATTGTGAGCTAACTGATCACTCCTTCATTTGCACTCTTTCACCCTGGGGTCGGAAGTGTGACACGAGGCGTTTGTTCATTTTACCACTGCTTATGTCAGTTGTTTTTTTAATCAGCACTGCCGGTGTGTAAGTAGTGCAGGTGTGGCTCAGAGGAACTGTAATACAGAGGATCTGTGAAATTACTCTTGTTATAGGGTTAATATGAGTAGCAGTATGGAAAGATTGTGAAAGTTTGGATTAACAACTAACTCTTCGACTTTAAGCACATTTCTACGAGGCTTTAGCTGTTACCATGTAGAATAAGTCATAGAAAAGAAAATAAATTCATTGACTCTGTCTTTATCTTTTAGTTTCTTTGTCCGTTTAAGGCAAATACTGTAAGGTAAATACTCTGAGATATAAATAAATTGTTGCTTTGATTTAATTAAAAGAGAATAAACTATGTGACCAATGCAATGTATGCAAACTGATTGTCAAGGAGACATCAAGACAATGTGTAATAATGTAATAAAGCAATTAACTATTGACATTTTCATGTTCAGAGTCAAAACATTAAGACAGTATATAGGAATTAAAAGTATAAAATAAAATAAAAATAGGGATTATATAAAAGTTCAGATCCTGATTTTCCTTTTATTCTTGTGTCCTGTCCTGCAGGAAAGTATATTTCATTATTGTTGTTTGAGGTCCAGAAACAATCTTTACAGATTTATATTGGAGGTTTTTCTATTATTTACAGACAAATTTCACTGAGAAACTGTTTTCACTTGTTATTTTTTAATTAGGATCAGTCACTTTGGGTTTAATATGCAGGCTAAATGTGAAAATAGTCTTCTACCCCTATTTCCTGCATCGTTCACCAATAGAAAACAAGTGAGGAAATGCTTGGATTTGAAAATCTAGTGACATTTGAGCTTCAAATGATCAAATTAGCATTCATGAACTCACCCATCTTGGCTCACGATGGGGAAGGCTGTTGTTTATTTAGAGTCCAGTAGAGAGCAGAGCAAATCTGAGTCAGTAGAAGCTAATCATTAGCATTAGCAACTCAACAACATGGCAGAACTCCTTCAGGTTTGGGTTGTTTGGAGATAAAACATCAACGTAAAGCAAACTGAGGCCGGGATAGAGTTGTGTTGCTGTTAGCCAATCAGAGGAGAGATGTCCACATATCAGGAAATAAGACTCCAAATCCTGCCGTGCTCATCTCATCTCTTCTTTGGCTCACTTCTAGTTCACGAAACAGGAGCGCCAGAGCTTTGTTTCCCACAGAGAACAACTCACAAGGCATTCATTTATACTAGAAATCAATGCAAATGTGCTGAAAAACTGAGTGAACTTTGTCTTTAAGCACTTTTATCTCCCATAAAAGTATGCAGAAAGAAGTGACTTTTAAATTTGCATAAGAAGTTTTTAGCAGGAGGTTGTGGAGATGCTTGAAGATGGATTGTCTGGTGAATAAAACACTGAATATTTGCAAATAAAAATGCTGTCTTCTGAGTATTTTGACTACTTCATTTTTTAAACATGATTGCAGTTCAAACTTTTTTGTGAACCTTTATTACTACATAACAAAATTTGTATTTCAAGCCAACAGTCACCAAAAAACAAAATGTATTTGTTTTGATAGCATTGACCAATGGAAAAATCCAGAGCTTTTTTATAAGATGTATGGCAAATAATATTCTATATCCTGAGAAATACATTAGCCTCATGTTATTTTATTACCTCACAGAAGGCAATGAAACCCATCGCCTAACCATGTTTGTTTTATGTAATACATTTCTCTTTTATAGCATATGAGATATGAAAAAACAAATAATTTCTTTTTCTTCTAGCCATTCATTCATCAACAAGTACACAGAGTCATAAGGTAAAACTCAAAACGAATAAGTCAGCTTGAGAAAAAAAAGGTGACATGTTGGTGTGTTCATGTGTTCTCTCCAGTGGTCTGACTGCAGGTGAGAGACAAATGGCGATATCGTATGTCAAGAGCAATCACATATGCAGATGGCATAGTCTAAACACTGCTGCTCTTGATAATTGAAAATTATACCTGGTAAAGTTTTCACATTTAACAGATGAAGCCACCAGAAGTTTTCTAATTGGCATCTATTTAAATATTTAGACGTGCACACAAGGAAAATAACTAGGGATGCTCGATATTGGCTTTTTTCTGATATCCGATATTGTCAGACTTTTAATTATCGATACCGATATATGCTGTTTCCTTCTCATAAAGAGAAAAACTAAAACATTTTAGGTTACTAGCATCACATATCTGAATCATGCATGCTTAAATATTACATTTTTTCTGTGCAAAATGACAACTACTTCAAAAACCGATACCGGTATTTTCTGATATTATATTTTAATGCTGATATCAGCAGATATTAATGATAATATCGAACATCCCTAAAAATAACAAATTTTCTTTTTAAAAAAAGCTTATTTATGTTCCGATACCAAATACTGATTGCTCCCAAATGTAGTCTTTTTTGTATTAAAGATGATAAATAATGATAATGTCTGGTCTGTGGGGCCAGAACAGTGGTGGTCAAAGTGAAGTAGCTTTTCCAACAGGCCTTTAGGCCACTCGACCACCAACAGACCTTATTTTATGCAGTAAGAGAGCCTCTGTTATCCCCTTCTCTCTTTTTTGAGTCTGATAATGATAAAAGCTCTAGGAATTTGGATGCTCTTCTGTTATAACAGCATGCATCCATGCCTAATACAGTCCCTTCAGTTAGTCTTGACTTGTGAGTTGCTGACATAGAGAAGAATTCATTTTAGGCTTTTCCATTCCATAATCCACAGTTCAATGTAAGGAGGCCTCATTTCAAAGCCTTTTTAAGGCCTCATTCATTTTTATGAGTGTTTTTCTTGTCAGGTCCAATCCTTGTCTCTGCAGCTCCTCTGAAACTATCAAAAAGTCTTTATTTTCTTTTTTAAATAAAAATCAAAGACCCTCTAGGTGAGGTCTGAAAGACACCTTACAAAATATTCCTTTAGCGGGTTATGCCTAATGTTTACTTGGCGTGAGCTGGTGCCCAGAGGCAGCTGCTTTTATTCCCCCTCTGACACCAGTGCTGTCTTGGGCTTGAAGAGAAAACCCTCTCTGCCCACAATTAATTTCCGCCAAAGCCATAATATTCCTCTGGCATCTGCATGAGACTGGCAGTGACACTCGGTCCTCAATGGGCATCTATTCATAGACTCTCTTCCTTCTGCTCAACTAACAATTTACATGTGCAGAGCATTTTCTTTTTTTCCCAACATCAACGTTTAGTGGAAATGCTCCCACCTATTCATCCAGTTTTTTGTTTGTTTTTCTTTATTATTATTATTATTATTTTTTGCTTATTTATTTTCAGGTATGTTTATTCCTGTTAACCCAGTCAGGATGGAATTAATGCAAAACAAAAATCTTTATATTTGCAAAGACAGTCAAAATTATTTAACAAACTTAGAATAGGAGAACTACAGTCTTTGCCTGTTTTCGGGTATTTTTGTCATGTCTTTCCTATAAAACACTCTTTTTGTGGCTGTTTCAAGATACCATAAACTTTTTTCTTTTGTCCATGCTATAGTATGTTCCAGTACACACAGATAAAAAAACAAGGTAGCACAATGTTTGATTTGATTTTTATATAAGAATGAGTCAAAGCACGTTGACGCAAATATGAGTTTCCATCAGTAGTCCTATTTACATAAAACACACATTAGACGTTAAAAATGAGATAATGCAATACTGAACATGATTAAGACATAAGTAATACAACAAAATTACACAAATAAAACAATTACAAACATTCCTTCAGTTTAAAAGAAGAATAAAAGTGTAACATGAGGCAGTCCCATAACCTATAAAATGAAAGTATTTATAATACTCTAGATAATTCATTATTGCATTGATGACTATTGACCAGCCATGTTTTAAGATGACTTTTTAAAGAGTAGAAAGAGGGACTGTCTCTTAGGCCTGGAATATACTTGCTTTTTAACCTCGCGTTAGCACAGGCAGCAGGCTTTCTTTGTTCACATAAATACTGCTGCACAGCACTGCGTTGCATGTAGTACTTTAGTGTTCCACTAGGGGGTACACTACAGTACTCAGACCGGATAGAGAGCCGGGTTTGTGGGTACAACCAAAACATACTTGGCGTCAATTGAAGAGATCAGTAGCTGGTTAATTTTGAGATCACGGCAGAGAAAAAGACAGCAGAGGGATCATAGATGGTATGAAAGACCTCTAAACCAGAGATGGAGTCACCATAGTGAGTGTGTCTCGCTTGTTTTGTCAACTCCGCCTGTTAGTTACTTGTATATTGCAGTGTTCGGATGCGTTGCATTAATTTCAGGGAAAGCGCACAAACGACACTTCAAATCAACGCAAGTTACGCGTGGCAGCCATTTCAAACACGCGTATGCGTAGTTAAACAGCAAGTATAATCCATCCCTTAGAATACCTGGCAGTTTGTTCCAGTCACTGCTTCCTTTGATTAAGAATCAGATAAAAGGCAAAGTTAAAGGCTGAGCAGTTACAGTGCAGAAGGTGCAGCATAAAAAGCAATCATTCAAAGGGTGATGAATACATGAAAGTTTTCTATTTTGATTTAAAAGTTACTAGAGTTGGGGCACAGTTGAGGTCATGAGGAAGCTGATTACATCTGTGTGCAGCATAGTAGCTAAAAGCAGCTTCACCCTGTTTGGTTCTGACCTGGGGTTCTACCAGCTGACTGCTTCCTAAGGATCTCAGAGCCCTGCTGGGTGTAGATACTGTAAGGAGATCTGATATGTATTTTGGCCCCATGCCATTGAGTGATTTATAAACTAGTAGAAGCACTTTGAAATTGATTCTGTAGTTTACTGGTAACCAGTGTAGAGATTTAAGAACAGGAGTGATGTGCTCGGTTCTCTTGGTTCTTGTTAAGACTCTAGCAGCAGCATTCTGAATAAGCTGCAGATGCTTCACAGGTTTTTGGGAAGACAAGACAGAAGACCATTGCAGTAGTCCAGCCTACTGGAGATGAACGCATGAATGAGCTTCTCTACATCTGTAGCAGAGAGCCTTTAGAAAACCCAGATACAAGAATATTAAAACTTGAGACAAAAAGCATGCAGAGGTAAAGTTAAAACTAGAAACCACCCTATGAGGGGACTGCGAGGTTCATTTCAGAAAATTGTCATTTTCACAGAATCCTCCATTAAATCTAAGTTTAATTTGATCTAAATTTATTTGTGTATTTTAATTATGCTGTCACGTTGATTTTGCTGTTCTTGCTACTGGAAAGCACATTGAATTGCCTCTGTGTATGAAATTTTCTATACAAATAAAGCTGCCTTGCCTACAGTGTAAAGGAATAGAAGTAACCCTGAACTAAGTGTTCATGATTGTATTTTTTTCCATGTTCCTGTCTAACCTTTGCTAGACCTTGTCCAGGGTGTGCTTCTCCTCTTGACTGCCATCTCTTGTGACCCTGAACAGAATAAAATCAATATAAAAAAGGTAAAATACAGATATACTGAGTTATACTGGTTTCACATCTAAACAGATAAACCACTCAAGGACAAAAATCAGCTTGAATCAAATGATCTTTTGTCAATTCAACCACAGAAGGTGACCATGTTCCAGTCATGGCAGTATGAACCTGTTCAATTACAAAATTCAAAGATTCTAATGTAAATTTTAAATTGAAAGCTAAATAAATAAACGTGATTATTACTTTTACATCATTCACAACACAAAGAGCCTGGATGATTTCCATTGTCCTGTAAAAAACCTTTAAATAGAAAAAGAATGTACTTTCTTTTTCCCATTATTGTAACTAGCATTTCTTGGTGGATGCTGGCTGGTTACATCATAGATTCTCACCTAAAATGATGGTGCAGCACCCATCTACTCCTCGTCTTTTTAATCATGGTTGTGCCTGGAAATGTATCACATTGTGAACCTTTATTATCTTTGATTTGTTAATGACCTTTATCTGAGAGCCACGTAAGGAATGCATAGCTTCTCGGGTTGCTCTGGACAACAGATGTTGTGTCACAAATGTCAAACTCTGACTCTGAAGTGGGAAAGTTGGGTGTGAATTCAAAAATACCAAGAAATAACACACCAAATGAAAGGCCACCATTGATAGTGGAATGCACCCCCGTGCAGATTTAACTGAAGAATGTGTCATGCTGGTGAAATAATTGTTTTGTCCTACAGTTAATGAGATATAGTGCCATTTGTTTAGCTTCATATGAATCCAATAGACATCTAAACTTAAATACTGTCACAGTGAACAAGTCTACACCCAATTTTTACACGATTACTTGAAATTTAGCCCATTTTTCATGGTCTATATGCTTTAACAAAGACATCCAGCTAGCTCGAGCCAAGAAAAAAAAATCAAAAAGCCAAGACATTTTTCCTCCAGGAAAAAACTCTGAAGTCTTTTCAGTTTCTGTAACTGTGAGGGGCTGAGAAGTTTAGCTTGTCTCTTGAAGCTCCCCAAAGAACATTTTGATAAGGCAAAGGCAACATGATTATTTGTGCTGTTTCCTTCACAGCACGAATGTGCTCTGCTACAGGGGATGGGAGTAAAACTGTGACACGCTTGAAAAATCCATGAAGTGCTTGAGAGTGTTTGCCTTTTTTCGCCATGTAGGTCTTCTTTTCTGGTTGTTTTTTAGCCAAAATGCCCACTTTAGTCTTAATCATACCCTCTTCGTAAGAGAGAGAGAGCCTGGCAAGACTTCATACCTCACAAAACATGTTGAAATGGGGCGAGCAACAAGGCCTGGAGTTGAGTCTTGGGTTGAGGCAAAGGAACAGCCTTAGTTGGAGATCAAAAGAGAATAAAAGATGGATGATCATAGTAGAAAGTCTATGTTTGCAGCAAATCAGTGGCAGCAGAGTTGATATAATTCATATGTAGAAGACAAACATCATCAGCCTGGATGGTATTTTGGTGGTGTACGGCCCAGTCAGTGATCCACTCCCTTGTCCTCACTTCTGCCTCCCACCATGCCCCTTTAAGGGCGAGAGTTCATGGGAATAACCAATGGGAAGCATTGCTCAGCTACTTCCCACAGCCAAGAGGCAGCTGTAATACGTTAACCCCTTTCCCCCATGTGAGTTTATGAGCGAGCACACACACACACACACACGCGCGCGCGCGCGCACACACACACACACACACACAGACTTTTTCAACACAATGGAATTAGGTACTCACGGTTGTGCAGATATGACCAGACACATTCCGCTGCTGCTCCCAGTCGTGCTGTGATACGGCTTCTGAATTGATGGTGGTACTGCTGCAGTGTCCTAGATTGCCAGTGAACATTCATCATTGGACCCTCCATGGCAAGCTGTGGCCACTGGCCTTCACTCAAACCCCATCCCACAGCGCCAGCGAGGCACTGATAAAACAAACAACGCCCCACTGCATTCACGTTGACTTTCTGAGTCTGCATATTACTCTCTACCTCCACTGTACTACCTCATCTAAATTATACTTCCTTTTTTTCCTATTCACTCTCCCTTTATCCCCTCAAGACTTCCATCTGATTAACTCTACTGTATCTGCACCTCCTTCAGAGGGATGGCCAGCCCCCGTTCCATTCTCAATTTGATCTGTTTCTTTGTACCAAGTAATGAAAAGGATTTAAGTAGCTAGAGTTGCTGAATGGGTTGATTGAGATGGGAAAAAAGAAAGAAGGAAAATGAGTGAATGGAGAAAAAAGAAAGGCAAGAAGGGTGGTAAATATGAAAGAGGAGGAGGATCTGGAGCTCTTACTATACAAGGAGAAAAGTAAAAGCTAAGAGCATCCTTTCTGATGAAGTGGGTACAAGTGGCATCTTTTATTTCAGCACCGTCATCCCTTGGTCTCTCTTTCGTTCTCATTTTTTAAAGTATCCATTTGCATGCAGTGCTTTGTCTTACATACTGTGCAATGTGATACAACATCTCCTCACATGGTCTGCTCATTTGCAGTGAGACATCAGTGCAAATGAACCAGTGTTCAGTGACACTTTCAGAGAAGAAATGGTGTAAACAAAAAAAATCTCTTTCATTTTAATCACCTTTAAAGGCACACTTGGCAGTTTCGGCTTGCTTTTAGCCCCCCCTAGTGTTTCATTAGCGAAAGCAAAAGTAAAACTTATCTCCTCGCTGTGCATTTGTCTTTTCAACACCTTAATCTAAGTGCTGAAATGTTTCCTTAGCCTTCATTAGTGTCTACAGGAGCGGTTCATCACTAAATCAAACAAATCAGCTGTGTTCATGATCTAAAACATGCAGGAAACATGCTGGAAGCAGACTGCAGCACCAGGTATGTCAGCTCCATGTTTTCTAAGTCCAACAGGGAGCGGACCGGCACTCTGAAGTTGCAAGTGCGGTATTCTGACCACAGAGGGTGGTGGGGGTCTGAGTGACATTTCATTAACCCTGTAACGGGTCATTTTAGCACACACTGGCTCAAGAAAATGATTGAAAATATGAAAAAGTTGCGTAGTATGGATTTAATCATAAAAAAGATCCACGTCTGCTGTGATGGTCCCATCACAATTCTGAATAGAACAAATGGATGGATGGATGGATGGATGGATGGATGGATGGATGGATGGATGGATGGATGGATGGATGGATGGATGGATGGATGGATGGATGGATGGATGGATGGATGGATGGATGGATGGATGGAATATCCACATCTGTTGGCATCAGTTCAAAATGCTTTGTTTTTGGTAGCGAGGTCAGTTCCACTGGTTTCAGGTGTTGCCATTTTGCAAACAAAAATTAAAGAATTAACTGGACTGTGTTAAGTAAAGCCTGGTTCATACGGCAAGATTTTTAAATTGTTGGACGATTTTCAAAGCATGAGAGACCACACATTAGTGATGAAAAATCACAGATTTACCAGTTTGGTCATACAGTGTGTGGTGTACAAATAATACACACTTCACATAAACTTCTTTCTCTCACAGACGATCCCCGCTCAGACGGGAACTCTTACGAGATAAAACATGATTTTGAAGTAAACAAACATGGCGGAGGAGTGTGCTGCGCTTCCATCACCTCCCTTTCTGATTAGTTACATTTCACATTCAACAAGCAGCATGTTTGTTTGTCCCTGAAAAACAGACAATTCAACATGTTTGAAAGCCCGTATTTATGATTGGAGTTGTCCCAGCATCCTTCTGAGCAGACCAGAGTGTAAAACACCACACACGGTAGGATTATCTGATAAGATTATCCTTGGATGTTCCTTTTTCTTGTTTTTACTGGATTTCCTTCATTTTCTAAATGACATTTTTCTGTTTTGTTTTTATGCTTTTGAATCCTATTAAATCTCTTGTAATAATAATTTTCTGTTGCTGCACCAAAGAGATTTCCCACGCTGGGATTAATAAAGTACATCTATTTAGATTCCCGGAATGCTGTGGAAGAAGCAACTGAATCACCACGGAGTCACTTGTACTGCTAGAGTAAAATCAAAGAATAGTAGATTTAGAAAAGGAACATTAGAAAGTCATTTCCACAACACAAAAATGAAATAATAAACAACATTCATGCGCAACTTGTTCATATTTTAAATTTCAAAATATTTTTTTATTTTCAAGTTGAGATTTTCCTTTTTAAACTTAAATGTGCTCATGAGTGCAGGATTGGTAGCATTTATGGAGTAAAGAATGAAAGAAAGAAGGAAGATTTGGGCCGGCAGGCTTTAAAGTCTCTCTAATCACATTAACTCAACACAACACAGCCGGTGGTGAGGATGAAACAACAAAAGAGTCCATTCCTTTTCTTGCTCAGACAGAAGCATCATCGCACTAGCATTTAAAACAAAGATTCCTTGATGGGATCAGGAGGCGCTATTGACAACTGCTGGTTTCACTGTTAGCTTAAAAGATTTCTCATCTGTTTATTGCTAAAGGAAATTGCAAATAAACAGACAATACGAGGAGATACTATTCAAAAAGGAGCAAAAAGACAGTTTTTTGCTGACACTGAAGGACTGACTTAAAGTAAAATGGGATCAATTTTTGAGAACTGAGATGCTCGCTGCGTCGAGGAGCTTAGTGGTTGATAGCATTTCAAGCTCTGACTGAAATCGCCAAAGGAGAAAAGAGCAGATGTATTGAATTTTTTTTTTTAGGGAAATAAGAGCACACAAAGATGGGGGAACTGTGATGCTGTCCACATTTGATTTTCTGTCTTAAGTTCTTGATATGGAACAAATCAGGGAAGTTTCTGATTGGGAAAACATAATTATGAGCGTTCTCTTAAAGCTGTTCATGACTAAATTTTAACCCGAATAAGACAAAATCTTAAATCACTTTAGGAAACTGCATAAACTACAGATTTGACAGCATTAGTGTCCACCACACGAGGCCTAACTTTTGTCATTTCTGTAGAATCCTCTCCTCTTTTACCAGTCTCGCATTCGTTGCCGACATCAGTGCCATCTAAGAAGCCAGACCTGCCACTTCTGCTTCCTAATGTTACTTGGCAGAACAAAAGCTTCAGGGCTGAGTTTCATCCTAACAATCGCGCTGAAGGAAGTTGTGGGGTATACGAGTTGAGCTGTGCCCGAGGTAATATTGCTGCTCTCATCGGTGGCTTCCTGTGTCAGGCTGTGTATGCAGAGGAGAGCCTGTTTGTTGTGTTTCTTTTGTTTGTTGTGCACACTCATCTCTATACTCTCACTTGTGTCTGGCCTCTCTGTACTGCTCCTCCTTGGATTTTCTTCTCTTTTTTTATTATTATTATTTCACTTTCTGTCTATGCATCCCTCCTCCTCTTCATATTCTCCTATTCCTTATTTGACATCTTGCTTTGAGTTGTTGTTTTTCCTCTCCTTTTCTCCTTCTTTCTTTTGCGCTTTCTCTGCCTCTCGGTTTCTTCTTGGGTCTTTTTGATGCCCTCATGGTTGGCTGAATGACTGAAGCCATGAGGCTGTTCCACCCACACTCGCACGCTGCACAGAGCTGTCCTGTGCTGCGCTGCTGATTCTCCTGCTCAGTCTGTGTGAAAGAGAAAGCAGAGTGTGACTCAGATGCCAAGGTGGGTGGTATTTACCCAGGTGGGTGGTTAAATAGGCTAACTGAAGCTTCTCCAACACGCTCACTTTTTTTTTTACACAGGAGATATCCTGATAAGCAGCTAAAACAAGGCAAATTGGAGATGTGAACAGCTTTCAAATGTGATTTACAGTTCAAAGATTGCGAGCTGGTATATCTCTAGGATGTTCTGGAGACAAACCAAAGCTTTTGATTTGATTTAGCGGGATGACTGCTACATGCAGCGATAGCTCCTTTAGCCTCAGAGTCAAAATGACATTAGCAGATCAGTATTATCATAATCACCCAAACCGTGCAGCTCTTTAAGTTATTTTCATCTTTGCTGCATCACACACGTGTGCGGGCAGGGATAAATTACACATTTGATTCTATTGGATGTTTTGAATTAGTGTAAGATTCTTCTGAGGTGATTAAAAATGAAATCAAACAGACACTTGAAGAAAGCCTTCAGATGCACTTTTTGATTTAATATCTGTTTGGTCTTAGAACATATTAGATTTATTACACACATGTTTACATTTTGTTGTAAGTATAGACATTATTCTTGTTTTTACCCTTTGAGTTTTGAGGTTTTAAATGATGCCCTGAGTTATAGATTACATTTTTTACTTCCAGCATAGGAAATGCTTCCTGACGGTAAAGTAAATAAACAGGTTTGCATGCATTGGGTAAAGCTGCAGCTGGATTATCTCTGAATGTGCATAACTTTACATACTTTTGACTGTTAGACTGTGAGTCACCACCTAAGGCTTCTTTCTCTCTTATTTATTTTCTAGACACAAACTTTAAGATTCAAAAGCAGAAATTTCTTGATAGTGGGGAAAAAAACAAAAAAATGTAAAGTCAGATCTTGATAAATTAGCAAAAACATTCGTAAAGCATCATAATTTAGGTGAACTATATACCTACAAAAATAAACCAAATAAAATGTATAAATCACAATAAATTAATAAAATGTTTTTTGTTGCTTTCCAAAATTAAAAAAACAAGATATCTGAGCTGCAGTCAATGTCACATGATTTTCATGAAAGTAAAAAAAAGAAGCCTTGCTTAAAGATTCGATCTTGTTTTTGTCTAAAAAAAGAAACCAACTTCATGCCCTGTTGATATTCTCCCAACCGCTTTGCTTCATAAGGTCTTTGACCAAATTGGCCCATGCATGCATTGTGGATTTTATTAATCTATCCCTCCAAACTGGCTCTGTACCTTCTGTTTTCCAACATGCTGTTGTTGAACCTATCCTTAAAAAGCCCAGTTTGGACTCCTCTCAGCCTAATAATTACAGACGCATTTCTAAAATTCTTGAAAAAGTTGTAACCAATCAACTGATTAATTTTCTGGAACTTCACAACAGTTTTGATAAATTCCAATCTGGTTTTCTTAAAACGCATTCAACAGAAACGGCCTTGCTTAAAGTTTCCAGTGACATCATGATGGCTGCAAACAATGGGGAATTTACAGTCTTAGTATTGTTGGATCTTTCTGCAGCTTTTGACACTGTTGATCACAGCATCTTAATAAACAGACTCTGGAACCAAGTGGGGATCTTTGGAACTGTTCTAGACTGGTTCAGATTGTACCTTTTTAACAGACGTTTCAGTGTCTATATAAACCAAATCATGTCAGATTCCATTAATCTGTTTGGTGGGGTACCCCAAGGCTCGGTTTTGGGACCACTCTTTTTTTTACTATATATACACCCTATTGGACAGATAATTGATTCTTTTCATAATGTCTCCTATAACATATGCAAATGACATTCAGCTGTACTGCTCCTTTAAGGATTCTGAGCTCTATAAACTGGCTGAACTACTAGAGTGCCTATCAGCAATCACCAGCTGGCTAGAAGATAACTTCCTTCAGTTAAACTCTGAAAAGACTGAATGTCTGATCATTGCCCCTGAGAGCATGGCTCCTCTTATTAGTCAACAACTTGGTCATTTAGCTACTGCCGTCAAGTCAAACTTGAGGAATTTGGGTGTTTTTGACCAATCAACATTTAAGGCCACTCAAAAACACTGGTCTGAAACTGTTTTTATCATTTGAGAAATATCTCCAAACTGCAAAGGTTGGTGTCAAAACATGAACTCGAAATGGTTATCCATGCCTTTATCTGCTCCCGTTTAGATTACTGTAACACACTTTTCACATGTTTTAACAAAAAAGCCCTAATGATATATCAATAATATCAATTAAAGCATCTCTATCTAGACACGGTGAAACAGAGTTTTCAGAATAACCTGATTAGAAATGCACACACCTCTGCTTTATTAAACCCTTGCAAACATTTCTGTTATATTCTATTGGTGCAAATGTCTTCCTCTTTTTTTATTTTTTAAAATCAGCCTCTCACCTGACAAGGACTTTGTTACTCGTCTGTCCTACACCTGCAACCATCTGCTCGGAGCCCACGGTGGAGCCTTGATGGCTGCGCATTTGAGTGGTAATTGAGCTTGAAATGTGCTTAATAACGATTGTCCTGCCTAATACGCCGCATCAGGAGCTCGGAGCACCGTGACAACCCTGAGCAGCCGAGGCAGGCAGGCAAATGGAAGAGATGGGCAGAAACCACATTTCTCCTCCTCATTAGCCCTCAATAACCGGGAACAAAACACGAATGCATCATTTAGTTAAGAAAAAAGGTTCATCTGAAGAACTTTAAAGTCCCATCATGACACTAAGTAACAAATCAATCACTGTATAGTTTGATAGGATGCTTGCAATAATAAATATAACAATAATTAGTCTTTGTATATATCCTAATTTTTAAAAGGACATATGAGAAGAGAGGTTAGACAAAATCTTTCTTTTCTGTCTGGCCAAATAAGCATTCTTACAACATGTGAGATTCGCCCTACTTCTCTAATTGGTCACATAATAAACTTGCTTTTCAATTTATTTGTAATGATCAAATAAATCTTGGCTGCCATGACGATGAGCACCTCCTCGGGGAGCGAGTTCCATGTGTTATTAATGGGTGTAAAATGATTTGTAGGTATTAATACGGTGTAGTCTGTGGTGGGGACTGTGTTCACCATGACAGCTGCCCCAGGAGAGCTCGAGGAAGTAAAGAGGTACTTGTCAACAGAGGGCTTGAAACAAAAAGGCAGGCATCTTCCAAGTCGGCAGGGGACAGTGTTTGGGATCAGAGGGCGGTGATATCCTGTCCGGAGCCCCTGTGAGGATCCAGAAAACATCGGCTCTCTGCACCTGTCAGACGCAGCAGGGTGGTGGTTTCAGAGTGTCACGCTTGTAACAAGAGAACGCCTCTCTCCTGAGGTGTACAGTAATCATTACGCGTTCCATTCCAGATGTATAATCAGTCGTTCAGTCTTGACAGAAGCGGCTGTCTTTGTGCTGAAGCTGAAGAGGCTACAGTATGTGCTCGGGGTTTGGAAGTGTAATTGCCTCACAAAGTGAACTGAGTCACGAGGAAACGAGCATCCTCAGAGAAAAATCTGTCTTACAAAGTAACTCGTACACACAACAACCAGCTTCTGCTGCTGAGGCATTACTTATTCCGTCTCAACTTCATCTGCTATTCATTTTCCAGTCTATTCAACTTAAATGTGTGGGTGCTGCTAACTCACCCGGCCCGCGCGTGTAACCTGCTCAGCAGTAGCTAAATGTTACTCTGGGGAAATAGCTTCAAAAGAGCAATACCATGCATCACAGAGACCACATTTAAATACCAAATATTGCCCATTCATTTTTCCCTCACCAGTCGTGGAGGAGAGCACAGCACTGTGTTTAGCACAGGCCAGGGGGATTTGAGCAGGCAAACAGATGGGACCTGTGAAAAGGTATGGATAAGGTACAAACGCAGGAACGGGAATCCCCCTGAGAGCGTCCTCCTCATTCTGACACCCACTTTCACGGTGTGTTTAGTGCCCTACTCTGTATGAATTATGAACCGATCCAGAGACTGATTGCGTAAAGCTCAAAGTGTGTTATGTTTTATATGCTAACATAGAGTCCATTTTTTGTGCATCAGCATATTTTAGTAAAACAAAGAAAGTTGGTCCGTGATGTTGTATATTTTTTTAAGCTGACTCGTATTCTGTCTCGTTGCTTAAAGTTATTCAAATGTCCTTCGTTAAATAAAAAATGCAACTTAGTTCAAAAAGCGTTAAAGGAATAATTCAAACTTGTGCATCTCTGGAGAAATATGCATTGCTGCATGGCAATCACCACTCCTATTTCAGGATTCCTCCAGACTGCGCAGCTCTGACAAAAACACATGTAGGAGCAGAGCCGACAAATCTGGATACAAGATGGGCACTCTGACCTTCCCCTGGCATGCCGCCCACAGCCTGCAGACCCACTCAACGTGACGGGTTTCTCTGCGTTTCTGCTGAAAATCGTGGCAGGCATAATTGCGCCTCCTGTCCAAGTGCGAGAAGAGTTGTTCTTAAGGACCTTTTCTCTGTGCATCTCTGCAAGACACGACAGAACAAGAGTCCTCGTCCTCATCTATGGATCGAGCCCCTGAGGTCTCTTGCTTCAGTCGGAAATGTAATGAGACGTTGTTAACTCAATTTTCTGAAATTTCAGAGGAAATGAAAAAGGTCTTTCTGTGGGATTACAGAGCATCAGCACCATTTAATTTGCATTTGTTGAGTCGTATATGGGAGGAACAAATGTGGTTTTGATACTTAGGAGTGAAATTTACATCAAGATGTGTTAATGTCTTTTAAGCACGGTAGGATACACACAGACACATGTTATAAGTGTGGATTTGGTGTGTTTATGACAGTTCTCCTTTATTATTTCACTCTTTTAGATGGTGCTTTTTCATGCCCTGACATTTACACAGCTTGAATGCACTCTAAACTCATGCACATTGACTTGGTTGCACCGGATCACGGTGTTAATCTGTGTCACAATGCCCTGTGAAAAGATAGGGCACCCTTCAAAAAAAACCAGTCCTGCCAAAAAGGGCAGTTTGTGGCACAAGCACATGCTGTCTATGCTTAGGTCATGGTGAACCATGTCACTGTAATCCCAGGACACAGATGATGCAGGTCTATTATACCAAATCTTGGTTGCAGTGTGTGAACACAGCCTGGTTCTGTTCATGCACCTTGCTTTGGTGGAGAAGACTGAATGAGAAAAGGCTATTATATCACTTTTTCATCCTTTCTTTACAGTTTTCAGAATAAAGCATTCTCATTTTGACCAGCTGTTGATTTGAAGATGTTTGTCAACCTTTCACTCATGATGATATCTAGACTTGGATGTTAAACTTCAGTCCTGGGGGCCAAAGAAGAAACACATCATTTTCTTTTTTTCTCTCCTCACTTTTTCTTCGGAGACTTTTACATCTGTATGTTGCTCCTTCATTTACAGAAAGCACCAGCCCACGCAAACAGAGTGTGTATGCCTAATGGGACTGCTGCGGATTGGGACTACAGTCGGGGCACAGGGGTGCAAAGGATTTTTTTTTCTTGATAAACCATTGACAAGAAAAAAAAAGATTTAAAGTCAGTCTCTATGGTAACAACATGCTTTCTTCAAAGGCCAGTCAGTCAATCATTTAATCGCTTCAATCAGAGAAACTATCAACCCAATTACATCATCAACACACGTGCATGAATATGCATTTATTCTGGCTGGAATGGAAGATTGTCTGTTGATAATTAGCCTTAGAAACACAAATCAACATGCTTTTTATGTCAGATAAACCAAATGTTTTAGAATATTTAGTTATTATTGGGGGGTTAGCGCGTTCATTATGATTAATTAATTAGAAAAAAATAATGAGTTAAAACAATTGTGTTTACAATAATAATGTCAATGACTATTGTTTGATTCTCTGTCTCATTATTTTTAATTAAAAAAATTGCTTTCGGAGCAAATTTTCTTGAACGATTAAAATGCGATTAATCAAGATTAATTAATTACACAGCCTCTAATTAATTAGATAAATTTTTTAATTGAGTCCCACCCCTAGTTAATATATTTCAGGTATCAACAGTAAGAGTTTGAACTTTAGAAATCCTAATAAAAACATATAAAACACAGATTGTTTCTGTGGGGCTTCCACAAAGACCAAAAATCTCTGAGTCCAATCAGAGCATTCACACCGGCTGCTGTGTGGTGCAGATCCAGATGCTGAGCTGCAGAATCTTTCTGCATGGTTTCTTTTTTTTGCATGTGGATCGCCATGAAGTTAAAGAAATGACATGAGCCAGACAGGAAGTGAGACATATGTCAGCAAGGTGCATCTGGCCAAAATAAAAGCTGTGTTGGATCATTTGGTCTGACTTCTTTTACCAGTATTAATGAAGGGATCTTGGTTCACAGTGTATGAGTGTGGCTTTTGTTTACCAGCTCCTCTCTGTACACATAGTTGCCCTGGTATTCTGTAACTATACCCTTCTCTGCATCAAATAGGTCTTTCTTAACAATGACACCTCATGTCTTAATAAGATCACCTGTGTACATAATATTGATATAAATACTACAAGAAGTAAACGCTAGTTGGACATGATTACATGTCACTTTGAAAAATAAAAGGACTTAACACTTGTCAGGTTAACAGATAACTCAGTCTCCAAAGTTTCCAAGCTTAGCTTTAACACATCATTATAATCATCTACACACACCCTGCCCCTGAACATGAGTAAATAACTAAATGGATACCACCGGAAAGCATGCACTTTACCACTGACACCGTGAGGGGGCTTTGGTCCTGTGGAGATATAAATACCTGTCGAATCACAAGATACTTACCACTGAGAGATGGAGGAGAGGCCAATCAGGTGAATAATGGCTGTAGTTTTTTACACTGTCGTTGCAAGTACTGGTTGCCATCAGTAGTAATGTCCACCTTGAAAAACCCTAAGAGTGCTGTTTGATCAATGCTGCCTGATGGGAAGGGGAAAATCAAGCCCATAAATGGGCCTTTGGAAGCTAAAACAAGAGCGGGACCTCAGGGACCAAGCCTTGAAATGTATGGTGAGAGGTATATTGATGGCTGAATTCCGAGAAATAGAGGTGTTTGACCTTATAACACTTTCCGACACTGTATATGCACACGCTTTGTGCTTGAACGTGTGTTGGCAAATGTATGCACAGAAGTGAAGCACTTTAAACATTACATGTATGTGATCATCTGCCTGATAATGAGGTTTTGCACAAATTGGGGGTTAGTTGAAAACAAAGTTGAGAATTTTGCAGAGAACTGAAATCCGTTTTTTGCATAACAGCAATAAAAAACAGCATTTGGCATTTGAACACCTCCAAGATTGCATGTCCAGCAGTAGCATGGTGCCGAGCGACAGTAATGACTTTACTGTACGTCTCTTAGATGCTGTTTCCATGGCTGAAAAGTTCATCTAATCATACAGAGGAAAGACCGTGGCGATCTCTTAAAGCAGACATGAGTTAAAAAGGCAAAGAAAGGCAAAACACAAAAAGGAATTAGCAGCAAAGTTTCTCTCAGCTAAGAAGGCATGTTTCTGTGTCACTGTTTTCTCTTTTCATGGCAAAGGGAGGAGAGCCAAGGTCGAGCGTGTCAGTGTGAGTCAAGCCTGAAAGTGTGAAGACTCCAATTAGACATAGCCTCGGGTCTGACTCCAAAAGACAAGGATAACACACACCCCTCTGTGAAAATGTGCCAAACAACGCATAGTGCAAACACATGCACAAACACACACACACATACACACCGCATGTCTTCGTGTCCCTGTTTTACATGAAATGCATGTTGATACCACAGCTGTTTGCACCCCATCCATCATCTCTAGCAGGCAACAGGCAGAATTATTAACAAGCAAAATCTGTCATGCCCTATTAGCGCAATAAGGAACCTGCTAAGGCAAGTAAACAATTTATTAATGTATGTCTGTATCTAATTATCGTGTGTTTGAAAAAGGCCAAATATTTATGATTTCACAGTCTATTTGCACTTAATCGAACATGTTGCCTGTGAGAACATCACAGCATTGATTAGATAATGAGCACTCAGTGTATTAAAGTTAACATCTATTCCTCTCTTAACTTTTTTGTAATGACATGACATCATCATTGATTTTTCTTCTCTTTTTCTTGATTTAACAAGCTCTTAAAGAAGCAAACCTTACAGGAAGACAGTCACAGTAACACTTTGTGTTTGGGTGCAGACTGTGTTTTGCAGATCTGCAGCCAATATGTCAATTCCAGGGCCAAAAATGTACTATATAATCAAGAATCTGTTTTTGCTGAACAATACCAAATAAACCCATTAGAACAATATTTTTAAACAAAGCTGCACATGTTTGATTCAGGTACTGAGCCCAATTGGAGAAAGCCAGGCCACCAGGCACTCAACACTGGTCCCAAATGCCAGGCCTGTCTGTAAGGTGGAACCCCAGTAATTCACTGAGCTATAGGTAATCTAGGTACTTTTAGGTCCTCTCTAAGGCTGAGTTGCCATGGGAGGTCCTACCAGGAGGACAGTGCAAATTGCTCCAGGAAACAGCTACTTGGATCATTAGGGCACCTAAACTCCTCCACTACAGTAAGTTTCAAGGAGGAGTGAAGACATCCAGATGGGACATGGAGAAGAGCTGCTCCTCCACATCAAGAGGAGCCAGCTGAGGTGGTTTGGGTATTGAGTTGGAATGCATCCTGGACCCTTCCTTGGTGTTTCAGGGATGACCTAGAGGGATTGTGTCCTTGATGAGGAGTGACAGTTTGGGCTTCCCTACTAGGGCTGCTGCCCCATGACCCGGACCCAAATAAGTGGTTTGGCAATGAGGTATGAGGTCCAACTGAAATGACATAAGTCAACCATTTTACCTAATATCTGGACACAAGCAGGTTCGATGTAACGGTCACAAAATATGATTTTTTGAGATTGTAAAGGCTGATTTAATGCAGAAACAAAGGAATGTGCTGTCTAAAGTTTCCAGGCATTTTTGCTCTTGATCTAGTTTTCGTATCTCTATTTTTTTAATGGTGCTAAAGGCATGTAAACAAGACAAACAATTTTTAAAACTCAGCTAAATTGTTTTCATTTCATTGTTTAATAATCAGTCTTTGTCTTTAAGATGATATCCTCATCTATTCATCGAGACGCTGGCCGAAGTGGCTGGGGAGAGGGACGTCTGGGCTTCTCTGATTAGGCTGCTGCCCCAGTGACCTGACCCCAGATAAGTGGAGATGGATGGATGGATGGATGGATGGATGGATGGATGGATGGATGGATGGATGGATGGATGGATGGATGGATGGATGGATGGATGGATGGATGGATGGATGGATGGATAACACTTGTTGGACCAAATGATCACATATTACTTGAAGATTACTTGACAGTTCTGGTCATTCATTTGATTTAATTTTCTCATTCATGTTTCACATACACGTTTAGGGAATAAACAAGGGTGATGTCATAAAACCATGCATACACCTAAAGCTAGCAGATGTATTTTAAATCCCAATGAGCATTGGATTTGCAATTATGACTTGTTCCCTGTTTAGATTCTGGTTGCGTTGACTCATAACAACAGCTCAGTGAATTTCCAACACTGCTGCCAAGTGGTAGGACTTGCTTTTAGATGGACTTGAGCCAAATGTAAACTAAGATGGGTAATGATGTATCTTCTAGCATAACTGGCTCTCAAATGTCAGTCAATAGATATTGTGGGGAAACATTCCCCCTGAAAATGGTTTCATTCTCTTTTGAAAACGAGGAAACTATGCTTGATAGGAAGTAACGTAGTTTATGTTGTCGCACAGGAAAACTGAATTACATTATAGCTTTCAAGCTTATTTATATAGCACATATAGGGCTGATTAGTATGCATAAATGTGACTTAAAATTCATATCAGGAGGTAACATGCACTGTGAACAAATGTAGGATGGCAGTGCATATGTGAGCAAAGCTCTATAAAAACAGGAAAATCTCAGAAAGCAAAGGAAGTGTGGTCAGTGATGTCCCCACTTGTATACAGCTCATTCTGTCAGGGGTACTGGTGACCCAAAACCAGAGACTCTCCCTGTCATACACCTCCTGAGACCTACTTTGCTCTGACCTAATTTATACTGATTGATCATCTTCCAAGTTGTCAAGTTTGACCCCTCCACCACTTTTCTCTACTACAAAACTCTCTACTACATTTGAAACTTTCTTTTCAGAAGTGTTGCTTTAATATTAATTCACAATCCTTGTTGATGCAAGGATGCGCAAATGTACACTTTGCATATTTTGAAACAAATCTGACTTAAAATGATTTTTGTTTTGTCACTGTTGTCCTGCATGACTAAAAAAGACCATAAATAGATGATGTATAAATTAAATGTAATATAAAAATGCTTTGAGATATCAACCAGCTTGATATCAAACCAAAAAATAAAAAAAAGATCTGAGGTATATTTGTAATTATTGGTTAGAACAAACAGAAGGGAGTGGGACTTAAAGGTGAGGGTTACTGAGAAATGTATAATACTTGATTTAAAAACAAATATGATCAGTCACTCTGAGTTTCACGTAGAAAGTGAAAATAGTGTTTTATCGCTATTTCCCACATTAGCCACCAGAAGGAAATAGATGGGGAAATATTGGGTCAGAAAAAGCCACACAGATCCACGTCACACTGTAAATTTGCATTCATGTATTCACCCATTTTGGTTTGTGACTACAGAAGGCTGTTGTAGATTTAGCATCCAGGAGAAAGTAGAGCATGTCTTGGGTATTAGAAGCTAACCATTAGCATTAGCAACTCCATAATATTTTTATTTATTCTTTATTTAACCAGAAAGGTCCTATTGAGATTAAAAACCTCATTTTCAAGGGAGTCCTGACCAACAAGCAGCAAAAGTTACAGTTACAACATTTTTTTTTTTTTCCAGTTACACAGACATGTTATGTACAGAATTACAGAAGGCAGTTACAACACAGGGAATCTGTCTCAAGGGTTCTCAGCCTGATTTTAAAAGTATTCAAGGAGATAAGCTCGGTTAGTTTCCAGTTTTCCTGCAGCCTGTTCCATGCAGAAGGAGCAGAGTGAACAAAAGCCCTTTTACCCAGTTCAGTGCGAGCAAACGGAACACAGAGTAACAACTGATCGTTTGCACGCAGACTGTGAGAAGTTACACTTCTCCTTGAGATTAAGTTACAGATGTAGTTGGGTAGTAATCCAAGCATGGCCTTGTGAATGAAAGTGTACCAATGTGCCAACCTCCTGGTGGACAAAGAAGGCCATCCCACTCGAGAATACAATTCACAATGATGGGTCAGTGGTCTACAGTTAGTAATAAACCTCAGCGAGGCATGATAAACCACATCAATCTTACCAAGACACTGTGCTGAGGCATTATATATGATATATATATATATATTATATATGACAGAACTCATTTAGTCTTGTGCTATTTGTGGAGATAAAATATGAACGTTGCAGAGCGAATGGAGGCTGTGAAAGAGTCACTTTGCTGTTAGCCAATCAGAGCTGAGATGATTGAATATCATATTACTGTGTGAAGCCTTCTTTCCATCGGACGTGAAAGCGATATGTAACGTAATAGCGGCAATTCACTCGCAAGCTCCCTTCCAACAGGGAGCATTTTAGACGCGAAAAAAGAGCGAACGCGTTCCACACCGCTAGTCCCACAAAATCACAGAAGAATTGCAACACCACGTGTGATTTCAGAAGTACACACAATATCAATCAAGGAGAAAGACAGCTGCATGTATCCAAAAAGGTCTGTGGTTTATTTTCTGTTCTGTGTACATCGGCTACGGGGTCTTTTACAGGAAATGACATACGTTTATCTGCACATGACTTTTATTTTGAAAGTTTCCAGATGTTTTTCACTGCTTTTGTGTTTGATTTCCTGTCTGGCCTGATCTAAACTGTCTCAACGAGGTGAAATCTTGGCTAGCGGCTAACTATTTGCATGTGAATGAGGGTAAAACAGAGCTCATTGTTTTTAATCCAAACAGCAGGCTTGCTGCGGGTTCAGTAGTTGACCCGGGCCCTCTCTCTCCCTTTTTGAAGCAAGTTGTCACTAGCTTGGGGGTGAGAATTGACTCGGGACTTAAGTTTGATGCTCACGTGAATTCTGTTATCCGATCGTGTTTTTTCAATCTTAGACGCCTTGCCAAAATCAAGCCTATGCTGTCGAGAGTCCACCTGGAGCAGGTACTCCATGCATTTGTAATCTCTAGGTTGGATTACTGCAACTCTCTATGCTGGGCTTGGTCAGTCAACACTTCATCGCCTCCAGCTTGTGCAGAACAGCGCCGCCAGGTTTCTGACTGGCGCCAGGAAACGGGACCACATCAGTCCAGTGTTGGCTTCCCTACACTGGCTTCCAGTCTTTTATCGGGCACGTTTTAAGCTTCTGGTGTTTGTTTTTCATTTCTTTCAGGGAGGCGCCCCTCCTTATTTAGCGGCGCTCTTGAAAAAGCATGTGCCATCACGATCTCTGCGCTCTTCTGATCAGGGCCTGCTTGTTGTCCCTCGCACGAGGTGTCGGACTCGTGGGGACCGGGCTTTCTCAGCCTTAGCACCGTCACTCTGGAACCAACTGCCACCGTCGATTAGGCTGTCTACATCTCTGCCGGTTTTTAAGAGTAGGCTGAAAACCCACTTTTTTCGTCTAGCGTTTTCAGAAAACGCTTGATGTCTGCCTGTTTTTATGCTTTTATGTTTTTATGCTTTTATGTATTTTTTATTGTTCAATGTTTTAATATTTCTTTTTATCATGATTTTATGTTGTTCTCAGCGCCTTGGCCTCCTGTAACGGGTGTGGAAGGCGCTATATAAATAAAAGTTGATTGATTGATTGATTGATTGAGTTTGTGTTTTGGAAGTGTAGTAAGTAAAAAAATAGACATGTCCAAAACGTTACACTTTGCTGCTGGTGGACAGGAACCCGTCCACTATAACGGCAGCTAATATATTATATATAATATATAATTTATATATGTTTCGCAGCCGTTTTGCGACGCTTTCACGTTCAGTGGAAAGGAGGCTTAGGACTCCACTTCCTGGCGTTTTCTGCTCCCCACTCCTTTAGCTAACTTCTGCTTCTAGCGCCAGAGCTTTTAATCCACAGAGAACGACTCACAAGGCATTCATTTATATTAGAGACCACAGCAGATTTATTGAATAACAAGTGTAAGCCCACCCACAAATTAATATCTGCAGGCAACCTGCAGGCATGGGGTGCTGGTTTTGTTTCAGCTTCAGCTCTCATGTTGTGTTTTGGGGGATACATGTTGGTGATGTTTAGATGAGAAATGCATAGTTTATTCATATGATTAAATGCTGCCCAAGAAGTACATCTCATTTTTTCTCGCAAGTTTTATTATCATCATTCAGAAGGTGATTAAGCAGACAGAAAACGCAGATTTCGGTGCATTCAATTATTAAAGCTTGTAATAAAATCATATTTTAGATAATAATACTTTGGTTTGTTATATATCTTTCAAGTTTTTCACTGGTTATTGCTGTCATCTCTGTTCTCATATTAAGCAGCAGCAGCCACAGCTGCATCATTATTATCATCAGAGCCGCTAATAGTATCATTGTTGCCATCTTCAGGTGAGGAAACAACTGTGATTGCCTGGCAGCTCGTGGGATAATTGTTGTGACAAGATCACAAACATAGATAGAATGCAACTGCATCCACCCATTTATTCATTCATCCATTCAGAGAGAAAAAGGCAAAAAAAAGTGTTTAGAAAGCAGAAGGATAAATCACAGGAGGCTTCAGACCAGCTTCTCTGTGGTCCCACACACTCCTCCGCTGTCCAGGCAGCATCTCGGTTAGACTGAGTGGCCCTGCTCCAGCTTGTTAAATAATGAATTAGAGGCTGATATCCTGTGACGGAGACTGGGAGGGAGCACTTCCTCTCTGGGCCAGAGTGGGGCTTGAATACCCGTGAATAATACATGGCCAAAAGTGGGTCTGTTGAAATGACTCAATACCGGGAGTCAAGTGAGAGATTATTTTTCCACAGATATGAAAATATTACAGCCTTTGTAAAACAATAGGAGAGGTGAGAAGATAATTGCATGACACACGGTTTAATGTAAAGAATTTGCTAAACTGTTCATGAGACGTTTGAATGCATGTGTGCTGGAGCCTGCAGGCACCATTTAGTCCAATCCACCAACAAACTTGGTGCAACGTAACTTTTCTTTTTCTAACAGAAGCGGACCTAACAGAACACTTCAGCTAAATTCCTGAGTCTTCACATTTTTCCATATTATGGGATTCAGGTTTGAATTTGAAAATCATAAACTTCTTATAGAGGAAAGAAAATCAACTTAGAGAAAATGATGTGATATATTTCCCTTTACACAGTTGCTAATTTACACATTTAGATATGGAGTTTGGCCTCCCACAAGACTAACTGTGGCCCGCTGTTTGTCAGTGGGCCAAGTCCACCCTCCAAGAAAGAAAGCTGGAAACCGCAGGCGCTCGCTGAGCCCCCAGCTCTCCCTGCTAACCACTAATCCATGTGTTTGATATATTAGACGCTCCTCTTGGCTTTATTCTGCAGGGATGTGTTGTCCCTTCTTCTGCCAAGTCTCCCCCTTTTTCTTTTTTACTATCTGGTGTGCTGCTGCTCTCACTTGCTCCTGCTGCAGTCCAATGGATTAGGCCACAGTCCATGGGATTTACCTAATTGTGTTTAATTAGGGCTGGGTCAGGCCACAGTCACAAAGCCGGGGCTGTTGGACTCGAGGAAACTGTGTGTGGTAAAAATCCTCCAGTTATGACACTGGCAGGTGGGACGAATGAACCAGCAAATGCTTAATCTAGATTGGGAAGAAAGAGAGAGCAATAGAGGGCACAGAGAAGTGGGGAAAGAGGAAAGGTGATGACAGTGATTGTGTTGAGTTCCCTCAAGGAGAAATCGATTGCCAAGCTCCTTGTTTTTCCCCGGACTTCTGCTTCCCAGAGCTTTTCTCTGTGACATCAAGCCGCGGAGAGCCGTAACTCACAGTGCCCTTGGTGGGAACTTAAGCGGATTTTGGGTCAAGAAGACATCCTTTTGACATGAAACAATGTATTCCAGCTAAAATAAAGTTTCACTGAAGAACGTTACCAGTAAGCAGCCTCTCATTCTTATCTGTGGAAACAAAACAAAGGGGATCCGAAATGAAAGTCTATTGAAAGTATCACCACATATGCAGTCATGAAAATATTTTCTATTCTAGAAACTATTGGGTCCACAACACAACCCAGCTTAAAAATGCTACATGCAAAAGACCGATGAGTCTAACCTACATCTATATGCACGGTTTTCATGCAACAAATCAGTAAAATGCTTCAACTAGGGATTATAACATTAATTTATTCACAAATTCACTTGAAAAAGGAGCTGTCACATGAAACCTCTTGAGTATTTCCTTTAGTTCTTAATATGAAGACACCAGATTACATTTGTAATGAGGCCTTATGATGGTATTGTGTTTATAGTTGCTGAAGCAAATTGTTTTTCCTTTGGGGAGGGCTGAAAAAATTGCTTTTGTAATTTGAAGACAAAGGCGTTGTCATCAAGAGCTACTTAAAAATCAGACGGGCCCCTGTAATTCTAGCTCTTGACACATACAGGAAAGTTACCATGAGGAAGCCACTATAAAGGGAACTCTGGGGTCAGTAAAGAAGCACTGGGGAAGCAGTGGTTGTAAATAAGATTTAATGAAATGTTTCTGCTTATTGTTATGATCCAATTCATGTCATGATCTGAGATGCACCCTTCAAGTGAGAAACCTTTAGACTGTTATTCTTTCTCCCACAGAGCTGAGTGAATCAGTTACACTGACAATGTTTTTAGCAACAAGCCTCAGACGTCAAAATCCTGAATTGTGGGTGAAACGCGTGCAAAGGTAAAATTATGAATAATTATAGTTTAAAACAAGAAAATCAGCCTCGTTACAGCACGATTTGTTCAATCTAAAGAAAAATTTACTGCACAGAATTTTTTACACATCTCATGTTTTTATGTGTTGATTCAGCAAAACAGACAAACAGCTAATGAAACTTGATGCTGTGACCCTCGGCTTACTCAAAAGCTCAGAGAATTACCTCTTAATCACAATGACCCACAACAGCATCCACTGCACTCAGGAATGGTTGACCGTGCAATTATTCAAATCACATCTGAACAAGTGCAATGGTTAGAAATGTTGAAATAGAGTAATTACAGGGGCAGCTAACAATGGCAACAAATGCCACAAGCTGGGTGAATAAGTATTGTGTCCATGGTAACATTTCTAAAGTGAAGTGATACTTGTATGAGATATATGATCAGAATCTGAGACACAACAATAAAGAAAATTGATCAAAATGAATATTTGAGGGGTTTTTTTTTACACTATTTTTTCTTAAATAATTTGCAACTTTATGTTATTTCTGCTACAGGGAGAGTTCCATAATTGCTGGTTCTCTGCTGAAAGGTCATGTATGGGAACTTTCTGTCTGAAGTACCTTTATTTCCTTAAAGATTCTAAACTGTACAGAAAGTGTTTTTAGACCCTCTGTTGGACTGACAACTGTGTTCTTTACCTTTCACTTCAAGGCAAACTCTGAAGTTGTAGAAATCCTGCAGCCCTGAACAGAATAAATTAGCAAGAGAGAAATAAAATTACATGCACTGTTTAGCCTAACAAGACGTTCCCACTAAAGAAAAGGTCTAATTTTTGTTGAACCGCCTGAAAGGTATTGCAGACGTTCTTTTCTTCCGGGTGGATCATCTATTCAAAACCATTGGTCCACCTAACTGTCAATAATTCTGGTGAAGCCAATCCTGGCCTAGTTTTCACTTCCTGTGCATGCGCACTCTGTTTGTGTAGAGCGCCTTCATCAAAAAGTTGCAGGATTACACCCCGCTCAATCTGTCACAGTCATTGTGTCCTTGGGAAAGACACGCAAACCATCTTGCCAGCCGGTGATGCTCGGAGGGACTGGTGGTGCATGTGTACATCGACCTCGCTTTTGTCAGAGTGCCCCAGGGCAGCTATGGCTACATTGTAGCTCATCACCACCAGTTTGTGAATGGATGAATGACTATTGTGTTCTACAGCTCCTCTGAAGTTCTAGAACTTTATACAATGTATGCGAGAGAACTCCATACATATGAGACGATGTGGCATTTCTGCATTTTTACAATCACATATCTGAATAGAAATGTGGGGCAGATATGCTAAAGTGTGATTAAGTAAATAAGTTAGATCTTCACAGATTCGGTGCATCTTTTCCTTTCACTCTCCTCTCCTGTTGTCCAGATGTGGGCGACCCTCTCTGCTTTGAAGAATTCCGTTTTCATGAACTTCTGTGACACCTGCATGAATTCTATCATAAAGAAGAAATGAAGGAAAGCCACTCTTAGGCTTCATCGCACAGGAGTCAGAATGTAGAAAATGAAAAGAAAAAAAACTTTATTATTCATCACATAGTTGGCAGGGCCAACTAGTGAACACAATATATCCATTTGCATCACCCTAACAACTCAGGCCTCTGTCATCTGCACTATTAAGAATTGAGCTCAGCGTATCAGCTCTGGTCACCTTTGAAACCACCGCATCCACAAAACTATTCTTTTGACTTTATTTACAACAAATGAAAATCGCTTTTATAAGAACTTGTTGTGTAGTTACTTTTTAAAGGTCTCACTCATTTATTTTCCACAAAATTTGCTGTGGTTAATTTATTTTTGTTGTAGACTTTTGTAAAAACAATCTAAATGATTTAAAACCTTAGTTACAATTAATTGTTTCTTCAGGGCATTGTAATTAAAAATTGAACACATGGATTTAAAAATAAAAATTATGCTTGGTTAATTTGGTTGTAGAGTAAATTTGATGTGCAGAAAATTAAGAACTCTGAGGATGCTAACCTTGAGTGAGAAATGACTATTCAAGATTCATTTGAATATACCTGGGCTTCTCTCTGATCTAGAGATTATTTTAGTTTGAGAGTCAACTTTATTATTGCTTATTCATTACATTATTTTTCATTCTGCTTTAATTGATTATTTAATTAATGATTTCCTTTTTAGATATAGCAGTAGCAAGGTTTAAAACTTGTATTGTTTCATACAGTATTTGAGTCACTCTGAGTTTAACATGCAGGCTGAACATGAAAATAGTCTTCTACCACTATTTCCTGCATTAGCCACTGATAGAAAACACACAGGGATACGCTCGGATTAGAAAAGTCAGTCAATTCTACGTCACACTGTAAATTAGCATTCATGGACTCTCCCATCTTGGCTTGCAACTGGGAAGGCTGTTATTGATTTAGCGTCCAGGAGAGATCAGAGTATGTCTCAGCTAAAGAAGCTAACCGTTAGCATTATTAGCAACTCCACAACATGGCAGAACTCCTCCAGGCTTGTGTGCTATTTGTGGAGATAAAACATCAACTTTGCAAAACAAACTGATTTAAGCCTAATTTATGCTTCTCTGTCTGCGTCAGTATGGACACACACAACACCATTATTCGTCCTTGCGAGGGCTCTCCAACAGGCACGCAAGGACGGATGGAGTCGAGCTCTCTTTTCTAAACATCTGTTCAACGAGAAGGAGAGCACAAGCTTGTGATTGGTCAGGATGCCGCTTCCTTTAAATACGCCAACACCACCATTGAAGCCTCAAAAAATAAAAAGAGATCCGAAGATATCTAGTGGCAGACATGGAGCAGCTTGAAGAATACCTCATAGAAAAACTCTGAAAATATGAACGTTTATTCACCCGTGACGGTTTAGAGGTGGCGAGCGCATGAAGAGGTGGAGGAGAATGAGGGGCAAGTTTGTCCGTGTTAAATAGTCTCTTAAATGCAAAAAGTACGATAAAACTGCAAATATAAACTGTAAATGCACTAACTTGAACCAGATACATGACAGGATTCCCCAGAAAAGCTCTACGCCCTCTGTTGTCCTGGTGGGGAATTGCTTTGCAACACTCCACAGGTGACAGAGAAGTTCGAAAGCAAAACATCTCTGTCAATGCGTGTGCGTCTCTGCATCGGGGAGCTGACGGAGAAGCATAAATTAGGCATTGGTGGTAGAGTCGTGTTGCTGTTAGCCAATCAGAGGCAAGATGTCCTAATATCACGAACAATGACTCCAAATCCTTCCATTTTGTGCTCACCTCTCCTCTGGCTCACTTTTAGTTCCTGAAACACGAGCGCAAGAGCCATTTTCCCACAGAGATTGACTCACAAAGCATTGATTAATACTAGAGACCATTGCAAAAACGAGTGAACTTGGTCTTTAAGGTCACAATAAATTAAATCTAAAAGACATTAATACACAAGCAGTGCAATGTTTTCCAACTGTGTGAAGTAAATACGATAATTAAAAGTAAATTAAAACATTAAAAGGATTTTACAAAAAAAGAGGCAAAAATAGGGAATAAAGCAGAAAATAGTGTGTCTCTAACATAAAACCCTTACACCACTTGAACTGAAGCAGTGACAGACTCCATGAAACAAAAGTGGGACACAGCCGGACTGAAACAAGAGGAGGGGTGCAGCAGATGCATGTGTGCACACAAGATTAAGGCTGGTTGCCTAGTCACAGCGGAACACGGTGCTGCATCCTGGTCCCAGAGAATGAGGTGGAGATGCTGACTAAGCCAAATCCCTCAGCTGCAGGCTGGAATTGGCCCCCAGGAGCACCATGTCTGACCCACATAACTCAACTCAAGGTACCACAGAGTAACTGCACACATTAAGTTTCATAGAACTTTACTTCTAGTTGAACTAGCACTTCTGGTGACATTTGGTCTTCACATAACAACTTGAATACACTTGTTTTGTTAAAACTGCACAAACAGAATGGATTCAAAAGACAGAAATAACATGCTTGAATAGGCTGTCCTCACATGACCCGTTAATCTAAGGACATAATAAAGCAGCAATAATCACCTTGTTTCTACAGCCTTTGAAGTAATTTGGCAAATAGCTGGCAGCCTTTTAAATATTAGCTTGTGTCTTTGTTCTTAAAGGGTTTAATTCACACCTTTTTTTTTATATTTTTTTCTATATACTGGTCAATTACACATATCCAGACCCACACAAAGGGCAGTCAGTTGTGTGTTGGCCTCAGACTACTTGCTCATGGCACCATGCTGCATGACCATCACTTCCCATTAACCTTCTCCAAAGAGTGGGAAGAGAACTGCAAACAGACAAGACCTGGAGACTTTATATTTAGAGGTGTTCTGCCGAGGCTCTGCTCCCTATCTGCTCTGTCTTTGTTCCACCTTGAGAGGCAGTGCTTGCAGGCGAGCAGTTACCTGGCAACAGGTTAGGTACTCCTCATTTATTGTGGGCTTTTATGAAAAAAAAAATATATATTTATATAAATATGCTTGTATAACACAGTTGAGAAAGTCAGGTAAGCTCTCTCCCTCCTCGGGCAAAAATAATGTCTAAGACATGCTTTTATCAGTGGGACACTGGCAGATGGAGAACGGGAGGTTGAAGACCTGAAACACAGTCAGCTCAAAGGGAGAGGAAACCAGAAGAAAGGTGCTGGGGTGAGAGCTCACAGGTTAGAATGTGGCATGGGATTTCGAAGGTGTGGCATGAAAACGTGCAACTTTTAGAAGATTATAAAGAAAAAAGTCAATATGGATGATGTAGATTCAGATATTTTATTTAGTTGAAAGAACAAGTCATTAAACATATGTTTGTTTTATTAAGTTAATTAAAATATTCAAACTGCGGATTAAAATTTTAAGTCCGTTTCATTTAGTCACCCATAAAAAGGAAATCTGTGCTTTATTGATCTGACTGAATTCAGTTCATGTGATTTTGTGTTCAAGCGTACTTTACCGAAACTTTCTAAATCACAAAATGAATATTTTTTGCAACCTTTATATTTTTTTTCAACCTTATTTAAAATAATGCCACAAATAACAACTAATGCATGTGTTGTTGGGTTGTTTTAGTTGAAAAGTCCAGTTCATGATGTAGAATCTCTTAAAGCTGCTGTCTGGAGTATTTTTTTTATCTGATGGCACCATCTAGTGGCTGACAAGCATATCACACCAAGAGTCGGTCAATCCGGGTTTTTAAGATGGCGACTGCACGCTTCTTGTTTATAAATGTGCTTCTGTAGTCGACAAACAGAGCTAAAACACGTTGTTTTACAATTATTATTCTCATGTCATGTTGTGTTTTCATATATTTATATTTTAAAGACTTACTTGTCCGTGAAAAGTGCATCAGCAGAGGTACTTCCTTAAATTTGAATCACATAAGCGGTAGTCTAACGTTATTGGTTAGTTCTGGTCGACGATCAGTTTCCTATTGCACGGATTTTACGGGGCAGGGGGCGGGCTTAGCAAAAAAAAGACGTATCGCTTACATTATATCACACTACATGATAAGACACTTTTACAAATTTCTGAAAAATCATACATAATTCCTGAAAGGGGAAAACTCCAGATTGCTGCTTTAATTGTCTTTTTCTGTAAATTAAAAATTCTCCAGAAGTTGCATATTCTCATTTTGTTTTTTTATCTTTTCACTGTTGCAAGTTTGTGTTCCCAGCACTCCACTCAACCGATATTCTATCTAGATCATTATTCAAAGTCCACATTTATATGAGACAAAGCTTTTGTTTGGGATTGATCAGCAGCTTGGCTATTCATCATTCTGGTACCTAAAGCTCAAAACTATAACCATTGTCTTTCTCTTTTTTCACAAACATGGGTGCATGGGGAACAACATTTTTCATTTTTGTCAACTGATCGACTTCAAGCTATAGAAATACACATTTTTATACCACATTTTATTTTTTGATACATACATCTTCTCTTATTTATGTGTCAAGGATATAATATTTAACCAAAAGGTATCTGATAGTAAATTTTGCTTTATTTTCTTTTTCATAAAGGCTATTTAATTCACAATGATACTCTATAAATCTCCATTTAAATAACAATATTTGAAGGTATTCCATTGTGCTTCTAATCAATAGCTGAGCAGTGAGTAAGCAGAGGATAGGACCCTGAACCCTGTTGAATAATTTGATCCCCATCATATTATCATAAAGACTGAATTGATTGTCGGAGAATCATTAGCTACTGTCAGACTGATTCTTCTGTATCTTGATGTTGGAGGGGTAGTAAATGGAGAGGTAGGAAGATCAACTAGCCCCTACGGTTTCTAATCAATACAAGCTACTGTAAAAAAAGCTCAGTAACTAAATAAAAAGAACACAATAATCATTTTAACAGGAAAAAAACAGCTGGAAAACACCAAGTGTGACTTTTACCAGCTATGTTTGCATGATGTACTCTGCTTAATTTCCTAGAAGCATAAAAGCTTCTGTGTTCTTTTCCACGCCACCATTGATCAGAACACCTAAGAAAACGGTCATCTGGACTATGTAAAGGAAACTTGGTCTTAATTGTTAAAACTAACACTGCAACCTGCAGTATGTTCCCCCCGCATCAGAGTCGGCGCGGCGGCAGCCGGCTCTATTTTGTTGTCAAATACAGGAAGGCGGGGAGGAGAAAAACACCATAAACTCATATCAGCAGAGGGAGAGGGAGAGCGAGAGAGGACACTTAGCAATATTAATAGTAACAGAGCCATGACAGTGAACAGAGAGGAGCCTGTGTGTGTGTGCGCCGCCTTTTATTTCAGCCACCCTCCCATATAACCCACAACCTCCAACTTCTATCCAGCCCAGAGTCTTATGAAATATGTACAAGGCAAACAGAGGTGGGGTTGATGTGCGGACCTTCCCTCCTCTACGACTAACCACTACACGTCTAATACCATTACTTATTTATAAGGCATGCCATGTAAGTGCCAGAGTGGCCATGCATGAACCTCCCCCTCACACACACACATGGACACACACACACCAAAAGGGCACTTTTATAGCACCCTGTTTACATTTCAAACACCAAAAGACAGATAAAAAATCTCCTGTGAGTTAGTTGTAACAGATTAATTGGGCTAATGAATAGTTTTTAGTTTGACTGATTAATTGGTCGGTTCATGATCTGAATCACCTGGGATCATCGAGTTGAAAACTTTTCCATTTCCGTATATAAAAGTCTGACTCGTTGTGCATCTGAAAGAATCGGGTTTAGTTCAGTTAATGAACAGTTCATCATCTATCAGTAACACTGGCTTCTTTGTTTTCTAACACACAAATAACAAGCTTTAATTTACATTTCGATAGCAAAGGTCTGACTCATTACCGGTGTTGTTTAAAGACCTTTTGTATTGACTTCCTATTGAGTCCATTAAATCCTCAAACACGGTTTTCATGCTGAAACCAAAGGTGCCTGTGTGCAAGCTGGATTAGATTCTACTTTCACACATAGAACAAGTGTTAATTAAAAATCAAAACTTTCCATATTATTATAAACAAACAAATGTGGGAGTTTTGAAATGTGGTTTCCAAAGGGGAAAATCAACCTTATTGTCATACAAAAGGCAACAGGTGGGAGGATTCTTTGTTAGTAAGTAAACAAAGCCGTGTGACAAGCCGAAACCCTTCCTACTGCTTTTGCGACACAATCAAGAATCAGATCAAATGTAGATCAAGACTGAAAGGCACTTTATTGGCTAAAAATGGAAAAAACAGTATGAGTTTCCATTGGTTTTCACAAGAATATATATTTTTATATTTGTTTAAAGCTTATGAAAATGTTCCTCACACACTTGATATTTAAAAAGCAAGTTCCTTTAGAAGCAGTTTTTACTTGTTTTTACAGTTTTTACTTCACTCTGAGGGTCACAAGCATGTTGAACTTGAAAATAGTCTTCTACCCCTATTTCCTGCAATAGCCGTTGATAGAAAATAGACAAGTAAACGCTCAGGTCAGAGAAGCCACACAGATCTACGTCTCACTGTAAATTAGCATTCATGGAATCACCCAACTTGGTTCGTGATGTGGAAGGCTGTGTTGATTTAAATACCAGGAGAGAGCAGAGCGCGTCTCAGCCAATGACTTTACGGACGAACCCCCCACACATCACCGGTTGGTTTCTGAAGAACTGAATTGAAGCTCAGTGGGCGTTACGCATCTCATCACTCCTGGAAAATACAAAAAGGAAGCTGAGAGGGTGGGGGCAGATGAGTGACACCCAACAAACACTGAGCAACAGCTATGAGCTAACTGAACTAATCGAAGCTAATGGAGAATGGGGAGTAGAAACTAACCGTTAGCATTAGCGACTCCACAAAATACAACCTGTTCAGGCTTGTGTTATTTGTGGAGATTAAACATCAGTGTTGCAGAGCGAACAGAAGTGGAAGAGTTGCATTGTTGTTAGCCAATCAGAGACAAGATGTCTACATATCATGAGTAATAATGACTTTTACTCCAAATCCTGCCATTTTTCTGCACCCCTCTCCTCTGGAACTTCTGAAATAGGAGCACCAGAGGCCCCCCCCCCCAGCAAACGACTCATGAGGCATTCATTTATACTAGAGACCACAGCAGATTCATTGAGAAAAAACAAGTGAATGAGAGCTGAATTGACATGAGAGTCATATTTAAGTCATAAAGCATACGTCTTATGGTATCATGAGTTATAGTTCATGTGAACATGTATATAACGCTGCATGTTGTGTAGTTTTACGTAAAAACCAACAAATATTAAGATTTTTTGTGCAAACATTCTGAAAGCCAAGCGTCCTCCTTCTCTTATGCTAATGTAGGTCATAATTTGCTCCAGCTCAGCCTCTTGAGTGCTTCAGCATGTCGTATCTCTGGATGCCACCATACGTACAACCCACACACACACACACACACACACACACACACACACACACACACACACACACACACACACACACACACACACACATAAAGCAATATCACACACATTCTGACTGATACCATGCCAGGCAGGCAGATCTCAAACATGTTACCATACTTCACTATTTGGGACCTCCAGACTCCCCAAACCACCATCCAGCAGTATGCCTCAGCGATCTGGGCTTGGACCACGCCTGACCTGCCCATTTGTGTGTGATCCAGCCCAGACCTGGCTGTCATAGGTCCACCCTCCATCCATACCATGCACTTCATCCTTTGCATCTCGTACACTCTAATCTCATCACTTGTCTCTGGATGGATGCAGGCTTGGGACTGACAGCAGGACAGCCGCCTCCGTCCTTGCCATTACCATCTGCTTAGTGAGCTCGTGGCATGTGAGAGGAATGCTTCGCGAGCAGTTGCCAGTCAGCCAGCTAGCCTCGCTGAGGGCCGTTGTGTCCAAAAACGCTGTGCCGCGCCGCAGAACCTTAACTCACTGTCACAGTGCCGTCCGGCGTGATTGATCTGGTCCATTTAGTCAGAGCAGCCAAGTCTGGAGGAAGCCTGGTGCTCCTGCACCCCCTTCAGCCCCCTTTCAGCCCACTATAGTCCTGACATCCCAACTAGCACAACACAAACACTAGAGTCCTGCCAGCTGGCCCACTAGCTTGACATGCTGTGTCTGCTTATCGGTTAAAATACCACAGGCCTAAAACCAGACTTACATGGCCGTCCTGAGCTCAGAGTTTGACATGCTTTCACAATCATACTTATATTTTGGGTAAAACACACACCGTTTTATAACAAGTTGCAGTGTGCTGCTCTGCCATACTTCTAGAAAAATGTTGTCACCTATTTCATATCACTGAATTAACTGATATTTTCTTCTGAATATTTAAAATTTCAAATGACACCGTTAATTCAACACTCTTGAAACGTTTAGTGATAACAGGGTTTTGACTAAACTGTGTTCATTTCACTTCCAAAATTCCCTTTCAGTTCACTTCCCTTATTTATTCAAATGCTATTTTTCTTTTTGTTGGTATTTCTTTAAAACATAAGCGCTCCGGGGCAAGAAGTTCCAGACTTCCTCAAACTTCATTCAAAATCTACCTTCTCCATTTTTTTTAACATGGAAACAATTTGGGGATTTACCCACAGCTGCAACTGTACTCAAAAATTCAGTGGGAAAAATTTTTACTCAAAGATATTTAGCTGCCATAAAAAAATCTGCAAAACTTATTGAATATTTCACACACGCTACACATTTTCTTAATTTTTCTACATAGACATGTATATGTAACAGATGATGTTTGAGGATGTTGGTGGAGATCACTGAGCTGAGGCAAAAGAAGCTTTTAGTTTCAAGGGGAGAAATGGATTCTATGTCCTCACAGAGTGAGTTTCAGAAACTCAGAATATTGCATGCTCGCTCACGTTAATATTTAACAACAGAAGAGCTTTTTCTCTGTAACTTTTCAGCATCTTTTGGCTGCTGTGTATTTTTGTCATCTACGTTTCTGCATCGCCCCAAGAGCAGGGCAGAAAGTGCAAAAGAACAACCCTTGTTTGAACTTCTCACTTGTCCTGAGTATAAACACAGATTACTAATACTAATACTGATTAAGAATTTGCTATAAAATAAACATTTTTACACTTAAAGTTTGGTATTTCTCCCTATGTGTGCAAAGTGGGTTAATTATTCTAATCTCCGTGATTCTCCTGCAAAATCTACAGTCACACTGTGGTGCTACAACCTAAGCAAACTCCCTATCTGACTGAGGCATTTGGCACAGAAGTCTGTGAGCTGTCCAACGACCACCATGGGAACCTCACTAGAGGGGCTGGCTGGAAAGATTGTGGGAGTCTGGTGACAGTTGGGGGACTTTTCTCATGTGAAAAGAGCCCAGAGATTCCATAGGAAAACACACCACTACAAACAAAGAGCATCCATGACCTGATAATGAGACAATCTGAGTTTTACCGCGTTAAAAAAAGTGCCAGGGCACTCTTTCCATCAGGTTTTCCCTCCCTATGTGTCTGTCTCCATGTTTGCAATTGGAGCCAGGTTAATTAAAGAAATCTCCTCTTAATTCCCCAGAATAGAAACCTGACAGTTTCACAAGCAGCAAGGTAACATGATCTCATATTTTTATTTAGTGCTGCTAACTGTGTTGCAAAGTAGTTTTAATCGTGTCTCGGATGCTGACATCTCATCACGGTGCTGTATGAAATGGTCCTGAAGTTGAATGAGACTCAAACAAAAGCGTGAGGGAATTAGAATTTGCGAGGCACATTTCCAGAAAGTGTTTATGTTCTTCTTAAAGCCTTTCTCTGGCAGAAGCGATTACATGAACGTCTCCTACTTATTTGTTTTCATTTGAACATTTGGCTGAGGGGTTTATCCATCTTGACAAGCACATAATATGGCTTTTGGTGATCTGAGGGAGAAAATGGAAGAGATCGGTGGGGGAGAGAGAGAGAGAGAGAGAGAGAGAGAGAGAGAGAGAGAGAGAGAGAGAGAGAGAGAGGGGAGAAATGAGAAAGTTAAAACACAAGCTCAGTGGTGAGGTTTTATCACTTTTCTCGCTCTTCCCTTCCTCTCTTTAACAACATGCTTAACTCCCCAAAGATGTGTTGAAAGATCACAATAATCCCCTCGAAATGACATTAGTCCTCACTCTCCTCTTTGAGTAGGTGGGACGTGTGCGAGCCAAATTACTGATGACACTCTAGGGTGTTGGGAATGATGTGATAAACACATAAAGTTCCCAATGTAATTTGATTAAGTCTAAAAAGTATAAATATGGTATCTTCTCAGCATTCCATGGTAAGCCTATTAGAAGCTCTACAGTAAATGAATTTTAGTCCAGGCGGTAGTTTGACTTGACTTCCTTAGCAATAGGAACACATCCATTAAATGAACATTTAGTAAACTTTCCTTCATTTTCTACAAGTTTTGCAAGGAAACTACCTAAAGGTCAACTTTACTTTATATTTTTAATGCATTTGCAGTGGTCTCTAGTAGGAATGAATGACTTGTAAGTCATACTCTGGGGAAAAAAAGATCAGATGCGCATGTTTTAGGACGTAGAATTGAGCCGAAGGAGAACATGGCAGAGCATGTCAGGATTTAGAGTCTTATTTCCTGATTTTTGGACATCTCCCCTCGTTGATGTTTTATCTCCATAAATAACTCAAGTCTGAAGGAGCTCTGCCATGTGCTAATGCTAATGGTAACTAGTCGAGGCGTTCTCTGCTCTTTCCTGGATGGTAAACCAACAGACTTCGCAATCGTGAGTCCAGATGGGTGAGTCCATTAAGGTTACGTGACTGTGTGATGTAGAGCTGTCAGGATTTTCTGAACAGAGCATATTTCTGTCTATTTTTTATCAGAAGCTAATGCAGGTAATAGCCTATTCAATTAAAAAATAATAGTTAAATATGGTTTCTCAGTGAACCTGCTCTTTAAAGGTGTTGAACACTTGTTTAATCAATACATTTGCAGTGGTCTCTAGTGGGAATGAATGCCTCATAATGGGCTCGACACACGGGAGGCGACAAACGACTGCAAACAGCAAAACTCATCGCTATCGCTTTGATAACCTGACACACGGGAGGCGTTATGTGGCAGCAGCCTCTGTTCCAGGGAGAATTGAGGGCCTTCCGTTGTTTTGATTGGCCGTCAGATTGGAGGGAATCTTGGGTTATTAAAGCAGTTCAGAGTTGAAAAAGCGGTAGATATGAAGCCTCACAAGGTTTTGCTAGAGTTAAGTGAAGTCTAAATTCTGACTTTACTATATAAACCTGCTATATATATTAACTTTTCCTCCACGTTTGCCCGGAGATGTACTGAGAAGCATCCTATTCCCTCATTGGCCTCGCAATGAAACCTCCGCTGATTGGTCCTTGTCTGAGCGACAGCGATGAAAAGTTGAAATTTTCTCAACTCTCTGGGATTGCGTCGCTGGCTCGCCTGTGCACGAGACATGCACGAGCGCAAAATTTCACATGCACGTTTTTCGCGTGTTACTTAGCAGGAGGGAGACACACGATTATCGCTTTGTCGCGCATGTCTCATTGAAAATGAATGGACTCAGTTTGCTTTGCAACGTTAATATTTTATCTCCAACACAGGCCGGGTAATTCTTCTGCCATGTGGCAGAGTTGCTAATGCAGTTACCTTCTTGTAACCGAGACATGCTCTGCTGATCATCTTTGGTACGTTCATACTGTGTGTTTTTTTCGTAATTCTTTTACTT
Organism: Aphyosemion australe; assembly: GCA_006937985.1. Lineage (NCBI taxonomy): Eukaryota > Metazoa > Chordata > Actinopteri > Cyprinodontiformes > Nothobranchiidae > Aphyosemion > Aphyosemion australe. Next base: position 3,219,860 of record SSNS01000040.1, read on the forward strand.
TTTGTTCTTTATAAAACACAGATAGATCTTTTTTTACCTTATTGTGCTGACGTTTCGATCGTCGCTGCGATCTTCATCTGAGCTAAACCGCTGAAAGCAGCTTCACTTCCGCTTCCGTTTATGTGCGGGCAGCAGGGGGCAATGACATCGCCCCCTGCTGCCCGCGCCATCCTGCTCGATGACGCAGTCCCATGCGTGGTCCAACGCGTACACCCCGTCGTCCCTGTTCATGGTCCCCCGTCCACGTCTCCTTATCTCAATAGCTTCTTTAATCCATCTTTTATATTTTTGTTGTTCTGTGTTGATAATCCTTGTTCTGTCCCAGTCCATGATGTGGTTTTCTCTGGTGCAATGATCTGTGACTGCTGATTTCCTTATTGTGCTCTCTGCTTCTTGTTTTGTTGCTCTCGTGTGTATTCTTCTTGTTTCTTTTTCACATTCTTTTCTGTGTTCTGCTGTTCTTGTGTTAAGTTGACGTCCTGTTTCTCCTATATATGTTTTATTGCATAATTTGCAGGGGATTTCGTAAATGACTCCACATTTTTTTCCTGTTGGGATCTTATCTTTGGGGTGTACCAGTCTTTGTCTAACTGTTGTGTATGGTTTGATTGGTGTGTTTATCTTGTATTTTTTCATTACTGCTACTATTTTTTCTGTCGTGCTCTGCTGATTCCTGGACGCTAAAACAACAACAGCCCTGCCTGTTGCAATTCCAGACAGGTGAGTCCATGAATGTTAAGTGTCAGTGTGACGTAGATCTGTCAGGCTTTTTAAATCCTAGCGATCCCACCGTCTATTTTGTATTAGAAGCTAATGCAGGAGATAGGTGTAGGAGACTATTTTCATGTTCAGCCTGCATGAAAAACTCTGAGTGACCGATTATAATCAGGAATAATAATTAAAAAATGTTTTTTCAGTGATCCACACCTTTAAAACACGATCATAAAAATTGGTTATCAATAATATAGGGAAATTACAAACCACTACAGTTAGACACTTTGATCACAGTTCATTTAAAAGTTGTCAAAATCTATATATTACACCTCCTGACTAACACCTGTAAGGAATCTGGTCAGAAAATTACACCGTTGTGTGCTTTTGTCTTTTTTCCACCTCTGCTGCCTACAAAGCAAAGTGCATTAAGTTGCCTGGCTGGATTGTCCTCTAACACACCACCTTAACCACTTGGCTGCAACTTGAAGGCAAACTTCAAAATGGAGCATTACAGAACGTGGACCTCTCACTCCGCCGATGCTGCATTTCGAACATCGCAGAAAGAGCACCAGAGTGCTTATTTCTGCTCCATCAAAATTGGGAGCCTGGGAGGCAGGATTGGAGTGCACGGCTCCAAAAATTGCTGCCAAGATACGCCACCGACTTCTCAACCAGCTTTCAGTTATAACAACATAATACAGGAGTGGAGGAGAGGGGTCTCTGTTTTCATTCTACTTTTCTGAGCGTGTTTAGCTTCATAACCACATATATCCATCTTTTCTATACTTAGTGTTAAACTTTTTTTGTTTTATATCCTCCTGGTTTTTGCATGTATGCCACCTCTTTTTTTTTGGTTGCACGAATAGTTCTGCATGTGTGTGTCTGTCTTTTTGCAGATCTGTTTCTCTGTGTGAAGTGTGGGGGTAATTAGCTGGCCTATCAGCCCGGGACACGGGCAATCTCCTCTTCACTGACAGGTCATGAAGCCCGGAACCAGCGGGAGGTTAGAGAAAGGAACGATAAGGCCACAGGAGGAGAGACAAGGAGAGGGAACGACAAGAAGCTGAAGGAATAGACAATGATCTGTGTGTGTGTGTGTGTGTGTGTGTGTGTGTGTGTGTGTGTGTGTGTGTGTGTGTGTGTGTGTGTGTGTGTGTGTGTGTGTGTGTGTGTGTGTGTGTGTGTGTGTGTGTGTGTGGTTGAGGAAAAGAGGGGGCGGCGGTGGTTGGGACTAGACAAAAACTTGCAAAAAGAGGAATGGGATAAGGAGCCAGACAGAGGAAAAGACAGCGAGATGAAGCAGTTAAAAAGGGGAGGGGGGAGACAGTTAGGCCCCGCAAGGACAGAGCAGCTGCTCCGGCCTATCAGCTCCTTCACAAGACCTCGGCGCTCATTAGCATAAATTCAAATGACAAATGTGGCCCGCTTTGGCAAAGACTAATTAATTCACGGAAGGGGGAAAGTCGCCAGAGTAAGAATTCAAATCACTCAATGCCACAGGCCTGTACAAGTGTTAAGAGGGAGCTTGTTGAGCGCCATTGTGTTTTGGTATTACTGCAGTTCTTTACACGTCCCGAAAAGGTTATAGCTCTAATTTCAGTGTTTGACTCGTGCTCCACACACACACACACACGCACACACGCACAAACGCACACACACACACACACACAGATGTCATATATGCAGTTAATTTTTCACTTTCCTGTTTATCTTTTTATTTAATAAAAAAATAATTAAAATTTTGTGAAAGAAAAGTTTTAGTTTACTTGCGTACATTTCCTTTTTTTCTTTTGCATATATTTTTATTCCATATTGCATATTTCCTGGGCATGTGTGAGTTGGTGTGATTGAGATGATTAGACTGACTGGTCTTGTTCCATATATTTTCACACACACAGGGACAAACAAGCACTCAGTACTTCCTGATTTTTAATAGGGAACAATGGACTGGAAAAGATTGCCTTGCACTGAATCAACGTTGGGCCGTGTGGCCTAGAAAACACAGCCAAAGCATAATTGCTCCCCCTTGTGTTCAGGACATACTTCTGCTTCCAATCCTGACCCGTTCTGTTGGACAGTATTATTCTGCAACAACAGCACATTTAAAATGCCCTTTATATTCTCTCACTATGAATTCCTGCACAGATTCTGGTGAAACGTCTGCTTTGTTTAATGAGAGGAACTCATCATTTTACTCCTACTTCTAAAAAAATACATAAAATCAGCCAATAAAATGTCTATATTTCTAAATCATCAACTTGAACAAGATTGTAGTGTGTTTGACCAAAAGCGTAACATCTGGCTCTCATCAGCACCAGGTGTGAACATGTGTGGATGTAACTCAGCATGCTGGAGAGAGAGAGTGCCCTCCTCACCACTCAACTGCCCTTCAATCCTGCAGTCTCTGTCTCACTTTCTCTTCCATCTTTTTATTTTTCCCTTCCCCAGAGTTGAAAACACACCAGGCTCAGCCAGGTGCAACCATTTTCTTTACCAAATCGCTTGTTAGGACCCCAGTGGTTGCCCCAAAGTGCTCCTCACTAAACCGGGCCTTTCCTGCTCCATAATTACATAAAAACAGTACATGTTGTGCTGTGTGGGGACTATTTATACATCCTCATTGAGAGCCAGTTTTTTCTCTTCCTGCTTCCAACGAACATCCTTCTGTGACTACTGTGTGTGCATGTGTGTGTGTGTGTGTGTGTGTGTGTGTGTGTGTGTGTGTGTGTGTGTGTGTGTGTGTGTGTGTGTGTGTGTGTGTGTGTGTGTGTGTGTGTGTGTCTATGCATGTGTGTGTGAGAGAGACTCTGCATGACTGTCGGAGGAGTAATTGAGCGGTGGTTGGCAGGGTTGGTGTGATTCTCCAGGTGGCACACAGGGGCCCCAGTTGCCGCTGCCCATTAGCAATTACTCCAAGCCTCTTACACCTGTAAAATATATTATATCTTCCCCAAAACACTGAAAGTAGGTGGTACTGTTTTTGTCTAACAGTAAGGCGGATAGCTAAAATGGTTTGAAGGCAATGGCCTTACCAACTGTTCATTCAAAAGGGATCATTCAGGCAAAGCCACAACTATTATGGGCCTACTATTCCTATCTTTGAACGAAGCCATCACAATTTCCATACGGGCTTCACATGTAGTATGATTGCTCTCTGGTTTTAACTACAGAATGGTCTTTGTTAGAGAATGCCTCATAAGTGTGCAATGTTCCAGCCTCTAATAGGCAATTACACTGTAGACCCAGTCCTTTATTTATTTAATTCCTCTGCAACCATGGCAATGATTTGTCATTCATACTTGCTCGTACATAGAATACAAGTTTATATAAGAATAAAAAAATAGTCACAATCATACAGGAAAAAATACTTCTCATTGTTTGTTTCTCTGTGTTTAAACATCATGTCAGAGGGTTTAAAAAAATATTTTTTGTGTGTTTGAAAATATAAAAAAATGGCTAAACTTTTACTTCGACAAACCAGAACTGTTGAAGTCTGTGAAAAGCTTATGAACAATTAATATCTCACCTGTTTCTTACCTGTCTCAAGCTGGCTCAGCTTGACACAGATTAGTTCTAATAAAACACACATTTCCACTGTCTTAAAGCAGCTGTCCAGAGTTTCCCCTTTCAGGAATTATGTATGATTTTTCAGAAATCCATAAAAGTGATTGTGTTATCATGTGCTGTGATATAATGTAAGCAATATGTCTTTTTTTTTTTTTGCTACGCCCGCCCCCTGCCCCATAGAGCTCCGTGGAATAGGAAACTGAGCGCTGGTCAGAACTAACCAATAGAGTTAGACTACCGCTTACGTGCTTCAGAGTTAAGGAAGTACCTCGGCTGATGCATAGTTAATGAACTATTCGCAGACAAGTAAGTCTTTAAAATATAAATATATGAAAACACAACATGACATGAGAATAATACTTGTAAAACAACGTGTTTTATCTCTGTCGGCTACAGAAGCACATTCATTAACAAGAAACATGCAGTCGCCATCTTAAATAACTGAATCGAACAACTCTTGGTGTGATATGCCTGTCAGCCACTAGATGGTGACATTAGATAAAAGAAATACTCCAGGAAACCGCTTTAATACAACATCAAAATTTCACAGCAATCTATATGAACATTATTTCATAAATATTACGTTTATTTCACAATGAATGTATTTTTTTTCCTTTGGTTTTTGCACAGGTTTTCTGAGAGAATGAAATCTATGTAGATATCCATATATTGTGACATTTACAGAGATGTAAAGGTTCAAAATATTTAGTTGCATGAAAGCTATGAAATTTTTGACATTGGAACTAATAGAGAGGATAGCAGTGATCTACTTTGGAACTGACCGTGTCATAAGTAACAATTTGTTACTAGCCCGTAGCTTGTCAATCTGATTTCAGCTGGGATTGTTCAAAGAAAAAGATGATGTGATTATTTGATACATATGTTGATTTTGGGCTAAATATGTCTCATTGTTAATTTTAATAGCTTATGTAAATGATATTCTAACAATGTTTGTGTAAGACATGCACACCAGGGGAGGTTCTAAACTAATGGGGGGGCTCACACTTGTCAGAAAACATTAGTTACTTTAGATACATAGATTTTATATTATAACTGTTTTACAAAATAAATGTTATTATCTGAGGTATCTATCTCAGAGAAAACATGACAGAGTTTTTCTCAGCATCTCTTTTAACTTCAGACAAATGCATTCACATGTTTTGGTTCCACATGTGGCATTAGGCTAAATTTTCACAGAAAAATCAGCACTTATTAATGAAGGCTCTGCCCTCAGCAGGGGGGCCACAGGGGGGTCCAAGCTTGCTGTCAGGGTGGCACCGCCCCATCCTGGATCACTCTTAGGACCGCCCCTGATGCAGACAGATATTTTTGTGCTCTAAATGACATTTAGTTGCTGTCACTTAAACATTAATGTTCTTCTTGTTCCGAATCTGATTGACCTTGAGACTTAGATGTCCCTGCACCTTGCTGATCCAAGTAGAGCCACAAAGGAGGAAGTGGAGGAACCATGAGAGGAAATGGTTTCATGGCTGATCTGACTGTTTGTATTAGTGTATCTGAAATAGGCATCGTCTGCTAGCACTCTGACATGGTGTTACTCCTGCCTTTGGCATGCATCCATCCCTTCAGAGCGACACACATTAGCGCACGCCGCTAGCCACACAGACATACATGCACAAAGCGATGCTCCGTAACACACATTGTGTATTTGAGCTTGCCTCCCACCCGACCTCCCTACTGTGTCTGACACAGCACCCATGATCCTTTGCCTTGCAGGCTGTGAGCTGTCAGAGTGACGGGGCATGAGGAGGTTGACATGTGACGCTGTGAGACAGGATCAAATGTGTCATCATCAGACAAAGAAACAAAGAAATGAGAAACTCTTTTCTGCAGTAAAAGCTAATTGTTGTCAATTGTATGGCGTTTGAATAAAGCTGGATATTGTAATGATCCCTGAAGGAAAGTTATATTGTTAAAGTACAAATTACAGAGGAAATATATTCAGGCTTAAAAACAAATGTTTTGTTGGAAGTTTTGCAGAGAAAGGTGTGGTTCAAATCTCCAGAGATCACCAAGAATGCATCGGGGGAGTTGTATTTGCAGCCTGACAACAACTGAGCTGACAATGATGCATGATGCATTGGCAGGTAACACTGGTGGATTCTTTAGTAAGACGATATGGACAGAAACTCACTGCAACAGTTTTATGCAAGGGTTGCATAGGTATTTTTTCACACCAGCATGTCCAGGATTCCACCATCTGTCGTTAAAAGACACTACAATCCCTCATTCTTTACTCCTGTCACTCTGTCAGCCGTACAGAAAGGTGTGTGAGTCAGGAATATGTTTCTCCTGCTATGCCTCAGTGAGAACTACAATAATAATGTGTTCCTGATGTTTCGGCTGCGTCTGAGCTCCGAGATTTTCTGTTTTATTTGCACGTTATCTCCCATCACTGATGGTTTAAACATACTCCTCTTTGTTCTCCATTCTGATTCTGTTCTGTTATCTTCTCCTTGTCTGGATTTAAAGATTTTGTTCAGGGCATTACTCAGACTTTGGAAAGCTCAACCAGCTGGGCCCGCTAAAACCACTTCCGACGTTGGGATGGTTACACTTCAGAAACACATGATAACAGAAATACAGGGAGAAATATTTAAGCAGCACAGGGCTCAAACCAATGTGGTAAAAGTCCATCATCTTCTATGTTGCTTATGGAAACTTATAGTAGAAAATCTCATGAAAGGTAAACTAATTTTACACTCTAGAACAATTAGCTTCTCAATTAATTTAATTTTGTCATTTTCTATTTTTATTTTATAATTTCAGGGAAAATTAGACCTACAGTGCCAATCATGCAGTTGTACAGTACTGCACAGACAACTTAATTTCTTTATATTCTGCTTTCAAATTATCCAAACTTTCCTGCAATGTAGTTTTGATCAGTAGTCCTCGAGGCTTTCTGAAGTTTTATTTAATTATTTATTTATTTATTCAAGAATCCAGCAGACTTGACACAAGCTCTGAAAAATACACCATTCCTCCAGTTCATGAGTCAGTATTTATTAATTAATGATTCAGTATTAGGCTACTGAACAAAACATAAAGAGATGGATATCAAAATGAATAGCCTTTATGATTTTCTTTCCCAATTTGAGATCTGATGTGTTTTAAAAGTGTCCCTTGAGTTCTTTGTGAGCCGTTTTTGTGAGACTGCCTTGTTTATAATTGAAAATGTCCCCAAAAGGAGCCTAAAATCAGTGTCCAGAATCACACAAAAGCATGCACAAAGCTTTCCAGGTCTCACTAAGCTTAGACCAGTCTGTCCTGGGCTCTCCATGTCTCTCCTGTGTTAGCAGCCCACACATCCACCTCAGCCTTTTATTGTTCCTTCCACTGTGGTAATGGAAACAGAATCAATGTGGCACGGCTGGTTAGGATGTGGTGGCCAATGGCTGCGGGCCTCGGGGCCTCAATGGCCCCTTCAAGGTTGGCATCTTTTTATGCAGACACACACACACACACACACTTACACATTACCCCGCACTCTATTTACACCATATTTTTCTCTCTCCCTCCTGGGATTTGACATACATACACATGTGAGGGAGATAGGAAAGCCGCACCGTAGTGAAAAAACACTCCATCCCTGCATCCCTTCAATAGGTAGGAAATCCTGGACATGTCGAGCAGATTTAGAAAAATATCTGCGGTTTTGGAGAAATTGGAATCACTTCATCGTGGAGTAATACGATGCTGGTAATATTAAACAATAAAGGGGGCGCCCATATGGAAGCAATCTCGAACCTTGTGCATGAACATACAAATGAAAGCAACCCCAACCCCACCTGCTAATGAGGGCGACCGTGACGTTTTTATGGTGTTATCCTACTGTGTGGCTTAGGTAATGGCTAGAAAGGATGGTAGGTTTCATCCACTCTCTCAAGAGACTCCCTGGCAGTATTGTTGTAGCCTAAACACAATTTTATGGTCATTTTAGCCTTAGAATTATAGTATCAGTTCTACACATGGCAGGTGGGGTTTAGCGGTTGGTTAGCAAGCTGGATTTATTTACTTTAAATGTCTCACAGCAGCCAAAATGATCTAAAGGAGGCTTTTTTTTTCATTTTCTGCATAAAAACAGGAGAGGGTTTCAGATGAACGTTAGCTACGGGGTTCTTGTTTAAGTTTAAACAAAGCTTTAAATTTCTTTCTATTTGCTTTTTTTAGTGATTTCAAAATCTCTTATTGATCTTTATGTTCAGTGTCCTTATATGGAAGATTTTTGTGCTTTTCCTTTTTTTTTTTACTTCCTGTATGTGTGCTTCCATTCTATGTTGCTATAAGTCTTGGTCAAGTCCTTGCCTGTGTGAATGAATGTTTTTTTCCAGTGCCTGTGTAATCATGGTATTAATTATTAGCTATTTGCTCTCCATCATCTTCCTCCCCTGGGGCGGGCAAGGTGCCTGGGCTGCCAAGGGCTGGCACCGGATGTCTCATCCACTATAAATCTGCACGATTAACATCACACTCTGAAACACCAGCGGAAAGCACCAACTAGTTTACATCCCATGCAAGTTAACAATGAATGAGTAAAATGTATATGCCTATGTCACAGCTTTATATTTTTCACTACATATTGTGGACCTTAATCATGCAGGACAGCCAAAACACTAAAACACTCTGTCCCCATGGGCCTAGCCTAAATGATGTGAGAGAAGAAGTCTCACATTATCTCGTGTGTTGTCCTTAAGGCCCGCCTGTGAATTAGTCTCAACTCTATCTGATCTCATATGCGTCCTTTTCTCACACTGCCACCGGCACATCTCCACTCAACACACACACACACACACACACGCATCCACTCGTGGACATTTGTCTCCGTCAAATACAACCATCGGCATCACTTCTTGAGAGATACTTCTGGAATGAATTGTCTGTAAGAAAGTCACAACATCTGGCAGTGATTGTGGTGCCGCAGGCAAAGTGTCTGCAAACTGTGTGTGTGTGTGTGTGTGTGCGTGCGTGCGTGCGTGCGTGCGTGCGTGCGTGCGTGCGTGCGTGCGTGCGTGCGTGCGTGCGTGTGTGTGTGTGCCACCAAGAGGACAAGAAGGCTTTTGGACCATGTCTAGTCTTGGGGCTAAGGGACATCTTATCCCATTACTGAACTCAGGCCCTTAACCTTAGTCTTGTCCTGTGTCCCGTGTGATTACTTTATCCTTACTTAGCTTCTCCCTGTTTAGTTGATTTCTTTCAGCATTTAATATCATCTTGTTTTAGTTGCTGTTATATTGTTATCTTGTTTAGTTTTCAGTTCTTTTCTTGTGTTTTTGTATTGTCCCCATTCCTCAATTAGTCACACCTGTAGGCCCTTTGTCATCAGCAATCATCTCACCTGTTTCCATTGTCTTTATATGCACCTCCCTGTCTATTTATTCCCAGTAGCTCAGTCTCTGCTCCCTATCGGTTCTTCAAGTTGTCGCCCTCTTTTGTTCCAGTGTTTAGAAATAAAGACTTTTTTGTTCTTTACCTGGATCTTGACTTCTCACTGCATTTGGGTCCTAACCACTGCAAACCATGACAACCTTTTTTAAATGCTAGATTATGGTTTAATTCACCAGGCAGCAAAGAAAAAGTACACCCTTAAAAAGAGCACGATTTTCACTGGCCGTATACTTTATTAGTTTGAATGCAGTATGCATTCAAACTATTGTTTTCCTGTTTCTCTTTATTAGTTTGAATGCAGTATGCATTCAAACTATTGTTTTCCTGTTTCTCTTTATTATTAGTTTGAATGCTGCAAGCATTCAAACTATTGTTTTCCTGTTTCTCTTTATTATTAGTTTGAATGCAGTATGCATTCAAACTATTGTTTTCCTGTTTCTCTTTATTATTCTTCTTCTTCTTCTTCTTCTTCTTCTTCTTATTTTTCCGTATTCCGTACACTTTTTTGGACCGCTTCTTCTTCAACAATTTTTCAGCTATTTCAACAAGTTTGGTATCAAACCGTTCAGCTCGTTCAGGTCATTCCGGGAATGACTTTTGGTATTGATATCTTCAACCGTTTCCGAGATATTCAGCTTTTTCTGCGATTTTTCAGCCCATTGAAATGAATGGGAAATCCTTCAAATCTTCAGATTTTTCACTAAATCCATTCAGCTCTTTGAACTTTAACTACTTCAACATACTTCAACTTAGAGACTTCATTCAACTTTTAACAAACCCAGAACAAGTTAAACTATTCTCGAATGACTCTGCTTCTTGATATCTTTTACGGTTTTTCTATAA
>SSNS01000041.1:40938-60038 GCA_006937985.1 Aphyosemion australe
CCTATCTCCTGCATTAGCTTCTGATAGAAAATAGACTCTAGGTGAAACTCTAGGATTAGAAAATCCTGACAGATCTACGTCACACTGTCACTGAACATTCATGGACTCACCCATCTGGACTCACGACGGGGAAGGCTGTTGTTGGTTTAGCGTCCAGGAAGCAGCAGAGAACGTCTGGGCTAGTAGAAGCTAACGTTAGCATTAGCAACTCCACCACACAGCAGAACTCCTCCAGGCTTGTGTTATTGGTGGAGATAAAACATCAACGTCCAACTATCAGAAAATAAGATTCCAAATCCCGCCGTGTTAAGCTCTCCTCTGTTGTGGCATTCTGCCGTAGTTCTGGATTCAGGTGCATGCAAATGTAGTGATTAAATGAGTGAACCGCACCTTTAAATGATTCTGTTTTTAAATTCTGTGCTTAAAAAGATAAAAGTTGTGTCATGATGGGAAACATGCACTGTGGAAAATCCAGCAATATGAATTAGACACCAATATTAATCATGGCTGGGCTTAAATAGAGCGATATGACCTAAGAAAGGGTGTTGAAGAGATGAAGGGTTTATATCTGCTAAATTCATTTATATTTGAGTTAATAACATTACTTCTGGATTAATATTAGTTCTGATGATCCTTTGTGTCATTTGAAAGCTTTTTCTTGACCTCATCTATGAATGCAGAAGTGAAAGGTTTCAACATGAACTCCAGGAAAACTCCACCTTAAAGCTGATGATGAATCGGAATAAAAACAGTTAAAATAGTTCTTCCAGATCAGCGTTCTGCTCTGGTTTAATCTGAACTTCCTGTCTGATGTCTGAAACCGAGGCGATGAGCCGCCGTGTCTCCTAACCTCAGTATCTGTTCCACAAATTATTTAATCTCCTCAGCAGTCTCCCAGCCACGGCCAAATAAAACCACCCAGCGATGGGTGTTTTTGATAATAACATCCTGTGAAAAGTGCTGCTTGGTCATTTTCTCTCATTCTCAGATCCTCTTGCACATTTTAAAAAAAGATTCCGTTGGGTTTGTTTTCTCGTCCAATTTTGACAAAATGCAGCTTCCGTTGGGTTGGACGCATAATGTCCTTTTATTTTGGGCTTTTAACCCTTTAACTGGCTTGGTTTTTACATAACTCTTGGTAAATATTTGTCCTGCTGGATCACCCAGCTATTTCAACCATGGATCTGATGAGTTCAGGTGGAGCTTGTGGAGGCACCAGTTCCCCATCATGAAGCACCCACCACCATGCCTGACCGTTGCTACAGAGTTCCTCCTCTTGAGTCCTCTGTACACATTTCTCACTCCATCTTTGTCTCATCTGAACCATAAACGTTCCTCTGAACGGTGCTCTCCAACCCTGGTCCTTGAGGTGTTCTAGCCAGCATGTTTTAGTTGTTTCTCTGCTCTCCAACACACCTGATTTTAAACAGTGGCTTCTGCAGAGCTTCATGAGCTGCTGAACAGGTGTGTTGGAGCAGAGAATCAAGAACGTGCTGTATGGGGGATCAGAGTTGGAGACCACTGCTCTAGAACATACTTGGTTTGTCCATGTGGACGGCTGCAGATTTCACTTAGGAGTCTCATTTGGACCAAGAGCTTCTCTCTTCATGGTGGGTAGAGATGTAAATCTGGCTTCCCTGTGGAAACTGGTGTTCAGCATATTCCAGTTCATAGTTGGGTTGAGCGTTGGTGGTTCCTGGGTTGTTCCTGAACATCTTAATTTGCTTACATACGATATTTTACCTTGGGATCTCGAGTCTACTTTTCCTTTCCTAAATTCCATTCAGGAGTCGTCACGTCGAATCATCTGGCTCCATCTAACCTCGTCCTCTCTCCCACCAGTTAGCTTAATCTCCTCTTTGGTCCTCCTCTAAAGGGGTCCTGCTTGGCAGCTCTAACCTACGCATCCTTCTGCCAGTAGATCCACTACCCCTCCTCTCTACACGTCCATCCCAGTCTGGCCTTCTCTCATAAACGTCTGAGCCGTCCCTCTGATGGAGTCATTCCTGATCCTATCCATCTTTGACACTCCTAAAGAGAATCTCTGCTACCTCTAGTTCTGCCTCCTGTCTCCTCAGAGCTCAGTGAGTAAAAGTTGTCCCAAGAAACTCTTCTTCTTTCCTCCCGGAGTTCCTTGGACTTCCCCCTGGTTCTGGGTATTGGACGATCCATCAAGTTCTGTCAATCATATCTTTTTTATGCCATCAGCTGAAACGAATCATGATCTAAACTTTCAGCATCACCTGGTAAAGGATTTTTATGGAGTTACTGTTTTTACCTCAACAAATTCAAAATGGTAAATGGCCTGTATTTGTATAGCGCCTTCTTAGGGTTCTACAACCCCCCAAGGCGCTTCACAACACATCCACACATTCACACGCTGGTGGGGATGAGCTACATCGTAGCTACAGCTGCCCTGGGGCGCACTGACAGAGGCGGGGCCTGCTGTACACTGGCGCCACTGGTCCCTCCAACCACCACCAGCAGGCAAGGCAGGTTAAGTGTCTTGCCCAAGGACACAACGACAGCGACAGACTGAGCGGGATGCAAACCTGCGACCTTCCGATTGCAAGGCGGCCACTTAACTCCTCTGCCACCATCGCCCCTCATGCCCTTGGTTCTTGTATTGTTTCACAGTTGAGTTCAATGCATGCTTCAGTAATATTTACTGACTAAAAACACGAGTAACTTTAACATCTGATGATTTTTCCTGACTAGATGGTTATAAATGAATGTGTGAGAGCAGAAACATCAAAGCTAATGCTCTGAGGCCGTCACACAATCATAACGCAGTCTGCAGATCATCAAAGGGAAATGGGAATTTACCCAAATCTGTTTTCCAAAATGTTTTTTCCCTTCTTTTTAATCCCAGTTAAATTAAACTAAGGTGAGAAAAACAAAGCACACAGACATCTTGTTGTTTCTCAGCTCTTCGGTTTATTTTATTGTTGTCAGAAACAGTTGATGTAAGGTGATTCTGCATAGTTAATAACAAGAGCTGACATCAGTTAAAAACCCCTTTAAGGCATGAATGTGAATTAATGAATGAGTCTGATAAATCCAACACGTTTCTCCATTTCCTGATTTTATTTTAGGTTTTTTTGGAGCTAAGGAAAAGTAACGAAGACGCTGTACACACGTAGCCGGGTGTCCCACAAAACAAAGATATTTATTTACGGGTGAAGGACGACGTAAAAACGGTTGTTGACCGCCATCTAGTCATTTCACATCCAAGGAATGTTTTTCGGCAAAGACGCCAAAGATTTGGGGAAGTATTGCCACCTGCAGGCCTGACATGCCACTGAATGCACTTCACAGTGTGCTTTTTTTAGCTGAAAACCCAAGATTTTTCCTAGAAGGGGGATATTTGGTTTTACAAAAACCCAGATACGTGTGTACATGGCCTTAGGTGAAGAAGATCAGCTGTTCTGCGTGGTCGTCCAGTCGTTTTGCTGTCAGACGTGTTGAGGTTCAGAAAGGATGCAGCAGAAACCCAGAGAAGATGCTGTAACCGTTGTGTTTCCCTGTCATCCCTCTGTAGTCTTTAGTCTCGAGCCAGACCTCCTGACCTGCTGACAGGTAGACCGCCAGGCCTCCAGAAGTCACCTGGAATCAGCACAGGTGAGTTCCCTCCCTCATATTTGGGATTATGTTGAAATACTCTGAAACAACGAGCTTCTGTTCGTACCTGTCTCCGGCGCCGGTGGTCACTGAACGGCACCAACAGTTGGTTGTCGAGCTTCATCAGCACAGCGAGTCGTTCCTCTAAGGAGGCGTGAAACTCAAAGTAGTACATTCCCGGGACTTGACACCTGAACAGCACACAGACTTAACGTCATTCACCTTTTACTCCAGTTTGGTCACAATCAGCTAAAACTAAGCTCTGGTTTTCTCCGACGCGGCAGAACGTCGGGATGATGGTCCGATCTGAAAAAGGATCAGTCTCATGCAGTACTTCATACGATCTGTTAGGATTTAAAGTATGTTTTGTGACTGACTCTCAGCTACTATGATACCAAATTTTATACCAATATCTGTTAAACTGATTGATTTGTGGCCATTTTTATGTTTTCCAATATTGATCAACTGTGGCGGCCATCTTGAATTAGACCAAAAAACCCACAACATCTCGTCCTCTGACCAGATAGCAGGTGATGTTTGCACCTCCTCACTTCTCCACAAACACCCATGAGTTGTTTTCTTTGTTTACGTCTGAGGATTCATGTTTTTGTTCTAGTCTTCGGTTCTCGGATCAGACCGCTTCCTCCTCACCTGAAGTGCCCCGTTGCCGTGTTGTAGACGTTGTTGATGTTAGTGATGACTTTAGTGAAGCGAATGACGCTGAACTTCTCTGGGAAGTCGCTGGTTCCTCTCGCCACACTGAAAGCTGCCTGCTGCTGAGCTCCAACGGTCCTGCAGCCACAAGGATGCAACTAAGTCCATCTGTGTTAGAATCCTGCATCGCTGTAACATTCAGTTCTTCTATTTAGGTTTATTTGAATGAAATCCAATCAAGATGGTTGAAAATAAATTACTTTCTGATAAGTCACCTGATTTGAGTATAAATGATGCCAGAGTGAAGCTCAGACGTGTTAGCTGACGGCTATAATAAGATAATTATCAGACATTATTAATCACCCGGGTTCTCCAGGATCTCCCGGATGGCCCACATCCCCAGGAGTGCCTGGTACTCCGAGATCTCCTAATTGACCTCGTTTACCCAGAGGTCCCATCGGTCCTGGTTCCCCCATCAGGCCCTTCTGAGGTCCGATGCCGCCTCTCCACTGTTGTCCTGGGAAACAACAACAGAGATGAGAATCACTGGTTTACCGTTCGATCTGGATGTGCGACTAAATCGTTCGAATAGAGTCTTAAATGATAAGAAACTCACAGCTAGTGATCTAAAACGAGTCGAACATTTGATGAATTTATAAAAGAATTAGGGGTAAGACTCGATTAAAAAAATTAATCTAATTAATTACAGGCTTTGTGATTAATCTTGATTAATCACATTTTAATCGTCCAAGAAAATTTTCCCCCAAAGCAATTTTTTAAATTGAAAAGAGGTTTAAATGTGTTAATTTTTATTAACGCGTCATTTTTTTATAATTACTTAATCATAATTAATGCGTTAAATTCCCACCTCTAAAAACATCTATCAACGTGCTTTTTTCCATTCAGTATTCCATAAAATGTCACTTTTATACGTTTTAGTTGTATTAGATACATTAAAGTGGAAACATTTGTTAGAAATGTGTGTTTTGGGTACCTGGCTGTCCTTTCTCTCCTTTCTCTCCATCACGACCATCTCTGCCAGGAAGTCCGGGAATACCTGAGTCCAGAATAACCAAAGCAAAAATCAGATCCACAAACTTCCCTATTTTACACTCATAACATCCACAAACCTGGCATCCCGGGCATTCCTGTAGCGGGACACGTCTCCTGGGCAACCAGCAAAGGTACAGCCAATGAGAGCAGAGCTCCGATCAGGAGGAAACAACGGGGCAGCATGATGGAGGTCCTGATGAGGAGAGACCAGGAGACATAAGAGGAGAGGAGGTGAGGGAAGAGGAAAAAACGATGAGAAGAGACAATAAAGGGGGTAGGAAAGTAAAGGATGAGAGTCAAGAAATGAAACAATAAAAGAAAGTTGATGGAAGAAAAGTAAGGTGAGAAAATATCTTAGGGAGAGAGAAATCAAATTGCAAAGAAAAAGATTAAAATAGCAAAAACACAAAGAGAATTAGTGCAGAAAAACAAAAAGAGGATGATGGAGAGAATTAAAAGAATAAAAATATGGGAATGGGGATTTGTAAAAAGGAGAAACACGTTCTTCAGAATTATAAACTGAGGAGAAAACCCATTTGATTTCATTTTAACCGTACACGTACAATCACAATCAGCTGAGTCTCCTTCAGTAAAATCCTTTTGTTACACAACTAAATCAGCTTAGTCACGAATGCTCTTTAAATGTAATAAAGCCAGAAACTCACCTGATCACAAAGGAAAACTTACGGCAGGAGTTCAGATGAAACTGAAGAGAAACGCAGGAGGAAGTTTGTCACGTCTGATTTCTGATCCCAAACTTCTGCTTTCCTGAGACGTCGCTTAAAGTCGCAGAAAATTAGTCAACAGGGTTAGAATCTTCTGGGGTTTAGCTGCCAAGATTATAATAAAACAACTAAAACATCAAAAACCCGTCTGTGAGGTTAGTGTGCTGATGCTAGAGGATCATACAGAAATATGATTATAGCTAAGAAACGCTCAACGCAAACAATCTAAAAATGTTGCTTCAGATTCCACTAAATATTTTTAAAGTTTGATTGATAGTCATTATTTTCTCCTGGGTTATCCCGGCTCATCCCTTTAGTTATGCTGCTGGAGGACTTCCTGACCACATTTCATCACTCTGCTGGCTCATACTGACGCGGTGGCTCAGGGGTTAGCAGTTAGCCCTGCTAGCGGTGGGCTGCAGGTTCAAACCCAGGCTCTGTCAGTCATGTCAGTTATGTCCTTGGGCAAGGCACTTCACCCCCCTTCCCTGCTGGTGGTGGTTGAAGGGACCAGTGGCGCCTGTCTACGGCAGCCACGCCTCTGTCAGTGCCCCCCAGGTCAGCTGTGGCTACATTGTAGCTCATCACCATCAGCGTGAATGGGTGAGTGACTGTAGTGTAAAGCGCTTTGGAGTCCTCTGACTCAGAAAGGTGCTATACAAGTCATTTATCATTTATATGACATGTTTTCTAATCATCAAGACCATTTATTTAGTTTAAGCTGTTTGTTTCAGCCGAAAAGCTGCTCTGCTGTATTTTTGCTGAAGTTGCTGTATCACTTCACCTGAGACACGCTAGATTTCCGGATCTCCACTCCGGCGGAGTGATACAGCAGCAGTAGCAGTGGTGCACAACTTTCAGACTTTGTTTGGTTAAAACAACAGCATAAACTAAACAAACAGTCTTACACTCTATTGTAAAGGTCCAAAAACAGGTGATAAAATATTGTAATGCATTGGTATGACTTTTAGAGCAAGAGTTGTTCAAAATACTGGAAACTAGCCCATAGGCGGTTCTAGGGGCAGGGCCACAGGGGTAATGGCCCCTGCTGAAATCTGACTGGCCCCCTGAAGTGATCCTGTCCCTGTCACTCAATTGCATGATGTTCAGATTTTAGGTGGATCATGCATTTCCAGGTCCAAACACAAGTGGTGCTATTGAGAGGTAAAGGAAATCTCGTGTAAGGATGTTGGACTAACACTTGGCTCCTCCATAAATATTGTGGCCCCTTGATCGCCCCTCTCAGAAGAATCCTATAGCTCCACCACTGAAGTAGCCGCTACATTATTAGCAGTCTAGCTAGCCAAAAGCATTGAGGACGTTCTAGAGACTCCGCCCACTTTGAGTTACGTCACATGCCAGCCTTATTGTAGATAAATAACAGAAAAATAACTTTGTCATAAACGTTGATGGTTGAAATCCGTTCATTTAAGACACTTTTAATTTGAGAACCATTTTTATTTTTTCTATGTTTGAAGTGATTTGTGTTAACCACTTCAAACTTCCACCAAACAACTTAAATGAGATGTTTTTCTGTCTTTTCCTTTTAATGTAATTTGCTGTAAACCTTCTCATACACCAGGACAGCAGGTTTCCAAGCAGACTTAGTAAAACGGCTTCATCCCAAAACTCAGATTTGGCTTTTTGTACCAGCAGAATAAATGATCAAATACACATTTTTACTTGTTATTTATGAAAACTTGAATTCGTATTTGGTCGTAAATATGCTGAAGCAGACGTTTCTACATGATTGCTAAAATGTTTAAGTTCCATCGTTTAAGGCACGAAAAGTTCAACATCGTGCCAAAACTCGCCGAGAAGAAGAACAGAAACCAAACATGTTTCACTTCCTTCACTTTTCACCAGCAGCAGGGTCAAAATAAACTTCTGAGGTGAACCGGGAGGTTGAGAAGGAGGGATGGACTTTTTAAAGTGACTCAGATTTGAGTTTGAAGGGTTGAATGTCTGAAAGTTGGTTTTTCCAGATGAGGGCTAATATCAAGTTGCAATCTCTCACGGGACACAAAATTAGATATTTTTGGGAAAAATTCAAATGTATTTTTATTAAGAGATTGTTTGAATATTAAATGCTTTATTGAAGAGATCTTTGAAGTATTTTAGCAGAAAAAGATCTGATAATCTTTGCAGAAATGAGACAAAAAGGGCCTTAGAAGAGGAAAAGCACCAAATTCCCTGGATTTACTGTTTTCCAGTTTGCTCAGCAACAAGAACAGATGTGATTCTATCTGCTCAGATCTACAGAAAAACACACAACATCAAATTAAAATTTAAATTATTTAATGGATGCGCATGAAGTTTTTGGTTCAGATCCATCTGAACGGCACTGCTGGCTGCAAAAAATATGGTTAAAACCTGCCCAGTGGTGCAAAATAACATCCAAAACTACCTTCAACATCTATAAGCCTGACCTAAAAGCTGCTGTTGTGTTTCAAACCAGATCCTGAGCTGTTTCAGGACATAGAAACAGAAAAATGAACAATCTGATCAAATTTTACTCATTTATAAATCATGAGCTGGGCTCGGTTGATGCCACAGTCTGACTGAACTTTATTCTGGACTGGAGAAGAGCAGGAACCCATTGAAGATGACGTGTTTCTCCCGGCTGTCTTGTTTGTCAGTCGTTGACTGCTCGTCCTGGAAGGACTCCAGCCAAACTTTGTCATTAGCAGCCAGCTTCAGCACGGCGCCGCCAGACAGCATCTGAAACGTAAAGCGTTAGATCGGATCATGACGCTGTGCATCGCCGGCGTACAGGTGATGAGAGTCTGGGAACCTACATGGTCATAAATCCTGTTGCTGTTGTGATCACAGAAGGTGAGTTTGTCTTCCGCTGAGTCGGCGACTAATGACAGGCACATGCTCACCTGCAGACACAAACCAGCACAACAAAATCACAGCTGAAGGCAGAAAAATGTCTCTGAGTTTGACCATGATCCACCCGTGCACACAGGCACGAGGAGGAAAACAAAGGTGCGTTACCCTGGCAACAGAGTGGAAGGTGAAATAGTAAACCCCAGGTATCCTGCACACAAAGTTTCCTGCAGTCATGTTGAAATCTCCGGGATTGTTGACCACCACGCTCTGGAAGCTGATTTTCTGATTCAAACACCAAAAAAGAGTCACGTTAGTTTATGTGGATTAAACCAAATTAACAGCTGGATTATTCTGCTAAGCAGAAACGTTCATGATCGTTTGGGTCTGGAAAAGTAGATTATTTATGTGAAGAAATGCTGAGATTACAAATAAAACCATCTGTGTACAGGTGGAGGAGAATGGGGATGATTCAGGTAAGGAGGTCATTTTTCAGTCTTTGGCAGGTTAAACAAAAATAAATCTTAAAAATATGGAGACATTCGATTTAAAAGTTACACTTTATTATCCAACGTAATTATTGAGTCTATTGTTTTTATCAAAGATTACGTCATGCCTCTGTTTGCCCCTCAAATCAATAAGTAAATGGAAAAATTGTTTTTTCTATTTCATCAGGATGTAGGAGTGAGAGTCGTGTCGGCGTCAGACGGAACCTTGAAGAGCGGGTAGGTGCTGTCGTTCCTGATCACAGAGAAAGATGAAAATTGAGCCTCCGGTTGGGAAACGCTTTGTCCTGGTAAGAGAAGAGAAAACACACAAACATGATTTAGTTCCAGTTTCTTTTCACTGTTTTAGACGACAGAGGAGTCCATTCTTATTGGTCTAAACGACCAGGATCTAGTCTAATAGCAAACAAACAAATAAAAACATCCAAAATGGACAATTTTAGTTCCTAGAAAGCACCGACCAGTGAGTCAGAGCTGATTAAAGGGTTAAAATCGGCTCTGAATGAATGAGGATTATTTAAAATCTACCTGTGATTTTCTGAAAATGAAGTTTTAAAGTGACTGTGTGTATTTTCCCTGCCGATAGGGGGCAGTACACACCTAAATCATTGCAAGGAAGCTGTATTTTTGTGTTCGAGTAAGACCTTTCCAACGGATAGCCATTAGGGTCAAAAATCTCTGGGATCGCAATTTTTGAACAAGTTCTTCGTCGTTTTTCAAATAATAAATCTGACTTTTGGGGCTTCAGTTAGTTTTCTTTACTGGGACTTTATAGATTTAAACCTTCATGTTAAACCCGACTGGGTCATTCTGCAGTTCTTTACTGTATTTATGATTAAAAAAGGGACGGTAGGGTCAGACGCGTGCATTTACCAGTGCCGATGTTCCTCCCAGGTCGCCCCAGTGGACCGGGCTCTCCAGGAAGACCACTTGCTCCTACATGACCCCGAAAACCTTTAGGACCCATTGGTCCCGCCACGCCTGGACTCCCCCTGTCCCCTTTGAGCCTCAGCAGGACCAATGGATCCACCGGACCATCTACTAACACAGCTGGACACAAACACACAAAATGTTTACATGAAGGTAAATCATTTCTCTGCTCCTGACAACAGCCTGAGAATAAACCAGGAGATTATATTCTACAATTTAGTCTTTAAACAACTCTAACTCAAGAATACATAGATTGTATATCATAAACCCACAGATTATGTCATCAGTACATAGATTATACTGTATATCACAAACTCATACATCATGAACTCAGATTACGTATCATGAACACATAGATTATAAATTATGAACACAGATTACGTATCATGAACACACGTTTACAGAAGCAGAGACATTTCTGGACTACAGGAAGACGTTACCTGGCTCTCCTTTCTCTCCTTTCATCCCAGACAGTCCGTCCCGTCCAGGAGATCCGGCTTCTCCCGGGCGACCGTCCGTTCCTTTGCAGCCCGGATTGCAGTGGACAGCCGGCAGAAACCCGGCCACGCCAACCAGAACTACTAGTCCAATAAATCCTGTCATGGTCCAAAACTCTGGAGGCCAAAAATATCAAAAAGAAGCAAAACAGGCAACAATTAAAGGAAACACAAACAGGCCTAAATCCTCTCTGAAAAACAGAAATCTAAAAGTATATTTATAAAAGATCAAATAGTAGATTATTATAGATTAGCACAGAGGACGTGGTCGGATATTTCCCTTCGTATGAAGTGACTTTAAAACATGAATTAAAAAAATTATCTAATACATGTAATAACAGAAAAATCACATTAAATCCACACAAAGTTTGTTGGTGGAATGAAATAAAACCATAAAAAATTATAAAATTGTTCATCCCTTTTATCAGATTCTGCTTAAATATAAGCTACAGGTTATTGCAGATTAAAAAACTGTGATAAAAATCTGAAAAGTTGTGTTTTTTCTTTTTTATATTTGCTGATAGATTCATTTTACTCACCAGTCGAGTGTTTAGATGAACGGCCGAGGTTTGCTCCTGATTTGACTGAACAGGATTTGCTGAGTGGTTCGGGTCCGGGTGCGCACGCACGCACGCACACACACACACACACACACACACACACACACGGGTTAACAGAGTCAGACAGGAAACGAAACCTATAATCTGATGGGAAGAATCTGTCAGAGCCGCCGCTGCTGCTGACCTGAAGTCAGATTTATAAAATGTTTTTGTTTGGGCTTCAAATAAAAGAATGAATGAAAAAAATAAGAATTTTGTGTAAAATTTCAACAGTATGCATGAAAACTATTATAAAACATGCTGAAAATTAGAACATCACAGTATTAAATGTGTGATTCTCTCTTGATAAACATTTATATTTCTTCCTTATCCGGAATCCAACTATCTTTTGTAAATGTTCGTTCTGAAATCTGATCATCAGACAGCCTATAGGTTTGTCTTTAAACTGTAAAAATCACGCATGACGTTGGGTTTAAACTCTGAAACGTTCACATGTTTCTAATCCTCTTTTTGTCTTCCACCTCATCATAGTGGAGTCCCAGAGGACCTGGTCCTGAGGGTTGTCGTGGTAACGCCTTGGAGCCAGACTCGGGATTTGAGTGGTAAGATGAACAGATTAATAAAAGTAATTTTTTGTTTGTTTTCTTGTAAAAAGGTCAAAATACATTTTAAATTTGTGAGTTTTGGTTTTCACAGACTTTATTAAATAAGAGTGGTGGCGCCCTCTTGTGGTTTTGAAGTCAAATAACACATTAAAAGAAGACCTAAACAAAGACAAATTATCATAAAACATTAAATATAGATTTATTTTAGCAACATTATGAATTGAAATGAGAAAAATGTGTTTGTTTATTTATGTGTATAGGCTTACATTGATGTAAAAACGTGTTTACATCAACCCTGATTTCTTTTGTTTTTGCTTTTCTTTAATATAAATGTTTCAGGTCTGCAAAAATGATTTAAAATCAAAGATAATCCACGTAAATAATGATTTTATTTATTAGAAGAACAAAGTTATCCAATCCAACCTGGTAAGGAAAGTAATTGACCCCCATACGTGATACCAGGTTTTAACACCCTGATGGTTTGCGGAGGAGTTTTGTCCTGCTCTTCTTTACTGGATCGCTATAATTCAGCCACACTGGAGGGTTTGCCTGTTTAAGGTCAAAGGTCAGACATTTACAGAAGAATTCATGGTTCCATCAGTTAAAACAAGTTTTTCAGACAGTTGGTGTGCTTTTCTAGTGTTAGTTTGACTCCAGAAAGTTCTGCTCGTGTCGCAAATCCACAGAATATTTACCCAGAATTCTTTGGGATCATGAAGACGTCTTTAGATAAATGTACGCTGAGTCTTTGGAGAGTAGATGCCTTAGCCGGGACCTTTGACCTTAACCAAGTGAGGCCTTCAGGGTTTTAGGTGATGTTCTGGGTTCTCTTTAGAACAGGATGTGATGTGTTGCTCTTTGAGATCTTTCAGCCTGCTTCCTAGAGTCAGACAGGTGAGACAGAGGTCTGGGTGTGGCTGGTGGAGCTGAACTCAGCTTCATAAATAATCTAACTCATCATTTACCAGTTTGACTTAATGTCAGCCTTCTAAAATAAATGGTTTAATTTGTGTTTCTATGTAACGTTAATCCCAAATGTCCAGATTATGATGTTAAAGGTGTATTTGTCCACCTCTAGATTAGACAAACTGGATGTTTTTTACGTCTGTATTTCCTGGGATGCCTCAGCTTTGTGGCCTGATGATGTCTGACTACGATTTCATTCTCTTTTTCATTTTCAGAACACAGCCTGGATGAAATTAATTAATCTGACACATAATCTGGTTGTAGTTGCCGTCCCTCCGTCTCACAGACAGTTTTGAAGCAGGAAGTCATAACCAGAGCAGGATATTTGGGTTCTTTGTTTTTCTTTTTGTTCTTGGTAATTTTCCAGTTTGTGTCATTGGTTGGCTTTTAACCAATCACAGCAGGCGCTCCGTAGAATGTTGTACTTCTAGTTGCATTATTATAAAAGTCTACAACCATCTCATTTGTCTCTATTTGGTCTGGATTCTTTACTCCTCAGATCTAAGATCTACTGACAGCCGATTCTCCTGCAGGTGAGAAACACCTGTTTGTGTTTTTTCTTCCACAGCTCTGAACACCTGAGAGGTTTCAGGAGCCTCGGGACACAAAACGGCCTCCTGCTCACCTGTCCTTCAGGAGACGTGAGAGAAAAACCAGAGACGATCTAAACGACCTCATCCAGATGTTCTGTGATGTTTCAGTGGGAAAACATCTGCATTTATCACAGGGCACTGCTGTGTGTGTGTGTGTGTGTGTGTGTGTGTGTGTGTGTGTGTGTGTGTGTGTGTGTGTGTGTGTGTGTGTGTGTGTGTGTGTGTGATCTGCTGCCGTATCTCAGTATGAACTTGTTATTCAACTTCTGCTACACAAGCTAACACGCTAACACCAGACAAACAGGCCAGAAACCATTGGAAGCCCCGCCCACATTGTTCTCACCTGAGAAGGTACCTGTCAGCAATTCAAACCAGAAAACAACAAAATCTGAATTTTTATTTAATTAATGAAGGAATTTAGTTTGACAAATTGGAAAAAATATTCATAAATTTATTGTTGTTTTCTTTAAATTTTAAGAAAATTCAAAGCAAATATTATTATTAATATTTTTAGCTGAACATTATTTTGAAAATCCCTGTACTAGTTTTGTTTATATGCCTACACCTTTCACTAAATTTCAAAGTAAGAGCAGATAAACCATTTTAACCTGTCTTCATTTTTCAGAGACATTTGTTCTAACTTTATTATTAACTTGTTCAGTTTTGATTTTAAATGTTTTAAGTCCTACAAACATTAAACAACATTTACGTGTTTCAGGAGGGTAAAAACTGCATCCCAGCTGTTGGGAAAGAGCAGATAGTTGGATTTAAAAGCCTAAAAACAACTGAACGTGTTAGAGCCTGTTTCACAAATGCTGATCTGAAAAGACCAATTAAAAAAACACCAAAATGACAAAAAGGTATTTTTTAAAACTTGATTAATCAATAATATCTTCAGATTTTAAGCTGCATGAACATAAAATACAGTATTTGTTAAAAACAGGAAATGAAAATTCAACAAAATCTGGACTTAAATAAAAACTTTGGAAAGAATGATTATTATAAACAGATAAAGCCGAATTCAGTTGTTATAATTTTACTGATTTAAAGGCACACTTGATAGTTTTGTTTGCTTTTAGCACCCCCTAGTGTCCAGTTAGTAGAACCAAAAGTGAAACTTATCTCCTCGCTGTGCGTTGGTCTTTTTAACACCTTAATCTAACTGCTGAAACGTCTCCTCAGCCTTCATTAGTGTCTACAGGAGCGGTTCATCACTACATCAAACAAATCAGCTGTGTTCATGATCTAAAACATGCAGGAAACATGCTGGAAGCAGACTGCAGCACCAGGCATGTCAGCTCCACTTTACTAAGTCCAACAGGGACCGGACCGCCACTCTGAAGTTGCAAGTGTGGTATTCTGGCCACAGAGGGCGGTGGGGGTCTGAGTGACATTTCATTAACCCTGTAAAGGGTCATTTTAGCACAAACTGGCTCAAGAACATGATTTAAATATATGAAAAAGTAGCATATATGGCTTTAACTTGGAAATACATAAATTAATTTTATAATTTAATTGTAAAACTACAAATAAATTTTATGTTCTTAATTAGAATCAAAATATATATTGTTTTCTAGTAGCCATAAATCCAATAATTCATGTTATTTTATTAATTTGTTTCTTTAATTAATTAATAATTAATAGTTTGGTTGCAGCTTGTTTTATCTCACCTGGCTGGAGGCAAACTGTCACTTTTAATTTGCGACTGCGGCTGTGAAAAAATAACAACCACATGACGTCACGTGTTCAGACACAACACGCTTATTAAAAAGCTAAACATGCTTTCTGCTTCCTGTTTTACAGCCACCATGAAAATTGCAGCTTTTAACGTTCAGAAGTTTGGAAAAACCAAAGTTTCAGATCCAGATGTTGTTAAAATCCTGGTGAAGGTAAAATCTCCTGAACTCATCATGTTTCTTATCAATGATTTTGATTTTTTATGTCAGAAAAGTTATACTTTTTAATTTACTAACAAAATATATTTTATTTTTCCCAGTTTTTGACTAGAAAACTCACGTAGTTTAAAAAAACAAGTGTGTTTGTCTGAAATGTAGATTTTACCTCCTGATGAAGCTGATTTTGCAGAACTGCATGTTGATTTATTTTCTGTCCATCAGATCGTGTCCCGTTATGACATCATCGTGATCCTGGAGGTCGTAGACGCCAGCGGAAAGTCTGCACAAACCTTCCTGGAGGAACTCAATAAGTTAGTGAAGATGTTATTTCTGTCTGCATCAGAGTTTATCTTTATGCATTTGAAGAGATTTTATGTTTCAGACAACTTTAGGTTATGTAGCAGGTCCTGATTTACACCCAAAATGATATTTTAACAATATTACAACATCTGTTTGCTCAGAGCCAACAAGAAACACCACTACACTCTGAAGATCAGCACTCGTCTGGGCCGAACACGCTATAAGGAGCAGTTCTTGTTCCTGTACAGGTGAGCTTACCTGCAGCAGAGGCTCTGGGTCAAGATAGAAAACGCAAACAACAAATTTAGCATTTTTAATGCTGAAGACCCATACAACAACTATTTTTTTATTTAATGATCCTGACGTTTTGATTGAGGGAAACCTGTTTTTACACACCTGAGATGCCCTAATTGGGCTGACAGTGCCGCCGCCTGGTGGTGGATGTGGGTACTGTACATTAGGGAAGTTCCCAACCTTTTTTCACGAGGACCCCTTTTCCTGTGTCCAAGACAAGCCAGGGCTCCCCAACCCAAACTCCTACCCATGAAAACAATTAAAAGTGAATAATTACAAGCTTTATACAGACATGCAGAATTATGCCTCTTACACAGAGTTTGGTGGTACTATTGGGCATGTTATCTGGATTTTATAAATGTAATTTTTACAAATATAATCTTGGTGACCTCACAACCTCAGCACTGAAAAAATTGTGGGGACCCCCTTGGGGGGGTCACGGACGACATGGAATCTGTTCCTGCCGATGACGTCGTACTAATGAACCATGTTGCATCCCTTTTTTTCCCCAGCTAAGTGATAAAATTAAATTTAGATGCCAACAAAATGGATCTAAAACCGTTCATATGTGAACTTTTGCACATTTATACAGCGTTTGCATAAACTTTAGCGCTGCTCCAGCCAAAATCACAGACGTGAGAGTCTCAGGCAGGACATTTTTTAACTGTGTGTGACAACCAGTCCCTGCTGGACTTAGTAAAGTGGAGCTGACATGCCTGGTGCTGCAGTCTGCTTCCAGCATGTTTCCTGCATGTTTTAGATCATGAACACAGCTGATTTGTTAGATTTAGTGATGAACCGCTCCTGTAGACACTAATGAAGGCTGAGGAGATGTTTCAGCTGTTAGATTAAGGTGTTAGAAAGACCAACGCACAGCGAGGAGATACGTTTCACTTTTACTAACTGGACACTAGGGGGTGGTAAAACCAAGCCAAAACTGCATAGAATCCCTTTAAAAGAGAAAAATAAAGATCTAAACAATTTCTTTTTTTTTTTAATTTCTGATGATCGCTGTATTATTTCATTAGAATTTCAGAACAAAACAAACCTATATCTATCTGATCGATTTAAGATTCAATAAACCACCTTGAATTCTTTGTAAATCTGTATTTTTTGTGTCTGAAGGGACGATCTGGTTGACCTGGTGGGGTCTTATCAGTCTGACGATGAGGCGACTGAGGGAGGCGACGTCTTCTCACGAGATCCCTACATCCTTCGATTCAGGTGCCTGAACACAGGTTTGTCGTTTCATGCTGACACATTTATTAGTTTGAATGCTTGTTAAAGCGTGAGACGCTCTCACGTCTGCCAGTTTGGCAGGCGTGGCTCGAACGTTTTCGCAAACACTGCTACTCAAATATGAGCTGTTTAAACATTTCAGTTTAAAGATTTCAGTTTTCTGCTGTTTAGGATTTTTTTCTCCATTCTTCACCTACTTTTTGAGCTTTATTACACTTGTTAGTGATTTTTTGCTCTTAAATCTTTAAATCCATTCAACTCATTTTCACAAATAAACTACATTTATGCGGCAGAAAACTGCTTCTTTAAGTTCAGCTATTCAACAGCTTCAGTTTCAAAATTCAGCATATCCTGCTAAATTCACAGTTCAACTAACTGTGAAAATTTAACTATTAAACTACTTATACTCAATTATGATTAATTATTTTAGCAGCAATGTTTTTTTTAAACTATGTTTAGATATTTCATTATTCTGCTGTTTAGGATTTTTTTTCTCTGTTCTCTTCTTTTCGGGCTTTTTAAAACGTTTTAGCAATTTTTGCTCCTAAATCTTCAAATACATTGACAATTAAGCTTAGTTTTAGCTTCAATTCAGCAGTTTCAGCTATCATATTCAGCAATAAAGCATTAATTTATCTAGTTATAGTTGTTTATGCATGAAGACACGCTTAAAGGTCAGGAATTTATGACCTCTTTGGTGATAAAGTCTCTGAACGTGTTCCTCCTCTCAGAGCTGAAAGACCTGGTGATGATGCCCGTTCACACCAAGCCAGAAGACTCCGAGAAGGAGCTGGAGGAACTTTATGACGTCTTCTTAAATGTGAAGAAGAAGTGGAAGACTGATGTGAGAACACAGTTGTTTGTTTGAGAAAACCAAGATTTAGTACTGAGTATGACGTAAAGAAAGAGTCAAACGAAACCGCTGTTATTTAAAACCTCCGATTTAACCGTTTTTCATGTTTGAGCCACAGAAGGTGATGATCCTGGGAGATTTCAACGCTGACGGCTCGTATGTTTCTAAAAAAGACATGAAGACCATCAGAATCCACTCCGACAAGAACTTCCACTGGCTGATGGGAGATGACGTGGACACCACGGCCAGCGATGTAAACAACCACACGTATGACAGGTAGCACGTACAGCTGAATGTTATTAACACTTCACTAGACTTCCTGTGGGTTTGATAATAAATGCCTTTGTGTTTATTTAGGATCGTTGTTTACGGAGATGACATGCTTCGTGCTGTCGTTCCAAATTCTGCCAAAACCTTCAACTTCCAGAAGGCTTACGGCCTCACCGACGAGCAGGTCTGCTGCTGTTGTTATTCACGTTCTGAGAATTATTATTATTATTGTGCTTTTGTTTAGTCGGAAATTCATTTGTTTTGATGTTAAACAAAAGCTGTAAAATTAGCTGCTTAGATAGCTGACGGGTCAGTTGCTAGGTAGAACCTGTTTGTCCCTGTGTCACAGAAAATAATTAAAAATGATGGAGATGTTTGACTAAAATGCTAACCACCTTACTTTTTACAATTTTATTATTTGTATGACACCTTAGAATAAAAAATATGGTTCCCTTTTTATTTATATCGAGAGGAGCCAGTTGAGGTGGCTCGGGCATCTGGTTAGGATGCCTCCTGGACGCCTCCCTGGTGAGGTTTTCCGGGCACGTCCAACCGGGAGGAGACCCAAAGGAAGACCCAGGACACGCTGGAGAGATTATGTCTCTCGGCTGGCCTGGGAACGCCTTGGGATTCCCCTGCAGGAGCTGCCCCAAGTGGCTGGGGAGAGGGAGGTCTGGGCTTCCCTCCTTAAGCTGCTGCCCCCTCGA
>SSNS01000041.1:60284-83464 GCA_006937985.1 Aphyosemion australe
GATAAGCGGTTACAGAAAATGGATGGATGGAATACAGATGTCTTAATATAAAATAATAACCTAGATCATTTATGTGTCAGTTTTCCTAAAGATTTTGCTAATTTGACCACATTATCCACATGAGGTTATTATTAACATATATAAACATTTTGCCCTGTAAACTTTTAATGATTTACTCCATTTATTGTCTTTTCTTAATTACTACATTTTTAATTAAACTTATTTTAAATGTGTTTTCTATAAAACTGTTATAATTTTAATTACTAAAATTAGAACTAATAGTTATAAATGAATCAGCATTTTGCTTTTAAAACAATTTTAAAAGATGTTTTTTTTTCTTGATCCATCAAAATACATTTGAAACAATAATTATCTGCCACTCAACCTCTTTATGTCCTAATGTGGTAAATAAATTCATTAAATTTATAGAGAAAAGAACAGAATCACTGGTAAAAAACTAAAGCTTTATTAATAATTAGCTGTTTAATCCCCTTGATGAGTGTTGTATGAAGTTTATTTCCATGATTTATTTCCATATGTGACTGAATGTTTAAATGTAATTTTCAGGCTCTGAAGGTGAGCGACCACTACCCTGTGGAGGTGGAGCTGAAGTCGATGGATTCAGATAAAACTGAAGGTAAAGATAAACTTTGATCCTGCTCACATGAGTCAGGTACGATTTAAATGTAAATAAATGCATTAATCTGGTCTGAGGAATGTTTTAGTTGAGTTTTACAGAATTTAAATTTTAATATAACTTGAAGCATTGAATGAATTTTTCATCATGTGAAGCTGAGGATGTCATCAAATAAAATCTATAATTTAATCGCAACAAAACCAGTCCTCCTGTTTGCTGTTTAATCAGAACTAACTTAAAATTACCGGTAAACGACTAATTTATAGAACAATTTAAGTTTATCTGAAATCTTTCAGACGTCACCAGAATTAATCTGGCGTTTAAAAATCAGTAACAGCAACGATCTTAACTTCTCCCTTTGACAACGCTGCTGAGTGCCTCCATAGTTTGTTTTGCTAGAAGATGGTTCTAGCTGGAACTGATCGTGTAATTACACTAACTAGAATAAAAATCAACCCAACAGTTAATCTGTTTACATCACAGGTCCAAAGGATAAATCTGGAGGCCGCGTGGTGACGGACGAGGATCTGGTGGAGCTGAAGAGAGGAAATCTGCTGCTGGAGAGGGAGAAGCTCAACCTGGAGATCCAGATCCTCCAGATGAAGTTAGCCAAGATGAGCAACGGAGACATCGTTTGAGTCTGAGTCCAGATCGGTTCTAAACACTCAACAGAACACGGGTCCAACATGACATCAGCTGTAGGAAAACCAGGCGTCACCTAAAGATTTCAGAGTGAACCCAAAATTAAATAGATTTTTATCTCTTATCCAGACCAATCAAATCACAGCTAACATGCAGGTATGACACAAAGTGCATTCTGGGTAACGCACTTCAAAACAAGCTTTTAATAAGGCTGTTGTTGTTTTTAGAGTTCATTTAAAGATCATGGTGCTGGTGTATAAATGGGCTGGCACCAGCCTACCTTTTGGACATGCTTGTGCCATAAGAGCCAGCACGCTGGCTGAGGCCGGCTAACCAGCAGCAGTTGGTGGTTCCGAGGGCTAGGTTGAAATTGAGAGGTGACAGGTCCTTTGCTGTGGCTGCACCTACGCTATGGAATCAGCTGCCTGTCAACATTAGACAGGCCGCCTCGCTGGTGGTTTTTAAATCTCTTAAGATGCACTTTTATTCGCTGGCGTTTAACACTGCCTGATTGTCTTCCACTCGTTTGTTCTTGTTTTATGTATTTTTTTACTTGATGGTTGTTTTTCTGTTCAGCACGTTGGTCGACAGAGTTGTGTGTAAAGTGCTATATAAACAAGGGTAGACTGGATGGATTGGATTTTATTGAAGATGATAGTGTGTTTGTTTTTCTTTCCAACAAACCAAGAATTAAATTGAGCAGCAAATACAAAAAAGCTTTATTGACATCTCCCACTTTACAACACAACAGAAAGGAAAGAAAACAGAACTGGGATGCTCTGTGTTTATGCATTTGAACAAGTTTTTATTTTAAAGTATTTCAGATTTTTGTCTGACTGAAATATGGACTAAAGTCTAGTTAATCATCAGAAGGGAGTTGTTTTTGCCTTTCTGGTAACACGTTCCTGTCTTTGCACTCCTCAAAATGATGTCATTCACTGTTATAATTTCAGAGCTGAAAGAACTCAGAACCAGAACAAGTTCTGAGTCTAACTGGGTTCGGGTTCAACAGAGCTAATCAAACTGAGGATTTTAGTCGTACAGGAAGTCGGGCAGGGATTCAAAAAGAAGAGTCATCTCCAGAGTTTACTTCTTCCCCGACTTCTTGATCCCGCCGCTAGCTGCAAGGGAGAAAAATATGTGCTGTGGTTAAAATAATCTGTTTTAGAACATGTTAATTCCTGTGGGTACAGCTGTGATTGTGCTTTTGAGTTTAAACGTCTTATTTTCGAATGAATAACATATAGCAGAGCTTTTATAAGTTTTTGTTTGTACAAATACCATCTTTATCTGAAACCAAAATTAGTCTTAGTAATCAAAATTAGATGGAGTGGAACTAAAGTGATGTTTTTACATGTCATATTTACATATAAACAAGTAAACAGCACCAGGACGTCCTTTGTTGAAAACCCAAATAAGGCAGGATGAACAGAAACTGTGGTCCTGTAAAGTAATACATTTACACCGGTGCCTGATATAATCTGCATCATAAATTACAGATTAGAAATCAGAAAGCTCAGGTCACTAACAAATCTTACAAGAGATGATGCAGCCACACATTCCTCACAACTGGTCTTACCTAAAGGTCCTTTTCCTGACGCTTTAGCCTTCATCGCCTCCATGGCCTTTTGTTCTTCCTTCTGCTTCTGCTTGTAGGCAACGTCATCCTGCAGATATAAATTCATACTACATTAATAGAAAAGTTCCTCCTAAAATCATTTTAATCATATATGTTTATTAACTCTGCTCTGACAAAACAGGAGTTATAATAAATGATGTTAAAAGTTTCAGATGTTTGAGATGCTTGTGAAGAACTAAATGAAATTCTTTGGGGTTCTGCTGCAGACGATGCTACAGAAGACTAGCCTGGCAAGCCATCCTATATAAGCAAGAATTTGGTCTAATTCACTAGGCTAACAGAAGACAGCACCTCTTATCAACAAAAAGTCTCATTTATTATAGTTTACTTATCTTATCTGTTACAATAATGATAAAAAATAATCATTGAAATGTTACACCCGATTGTCATACACCATATGACGGATGTCTGAGGAGATGCTGATGGGTTAGTAATTTTCCTTACTCAGAATATTATATAGGTGGGGGAAAAAAGCATAAACACTTACTTCATCCATTTCCTTGTTGGATTTTTTAGGTGCCTTTAGTGGTTTCTTTTTGCCACCTGAAAATAAAGTAGGGAATATTTGTCAGGAAACCAGACTAATTCATTCATTCAACAAACCCGTTATTCAAAAACACAGTGCTACTTTATCATGGTCACAGCACACCCTGATCCCTAAAGACGTTCGTGCACAGCCAAGTATTAAGTTTTCTGAAAATTGCTTAGATCTTTCAATAATTTTTCAAGGCCGAATTATCAAGTGATTGATGTATACTTATCAATAGTTTGCAGATATTAGCTAGCTAACGTCTGTAATTCTCTAAATAGAATTAATGCTAATGTGGGGAATTTACAACTGAGCTTAGTCGGCTCACGTCGCTTTAGCATGTTAGCTTAATCCACACTTGAAAACAAGAATTAAAACGATGTGGAAAGATGTTTTTACCACAGATAATTTTAAAATAACACAATTTCTCACCTTCTCTTCCAGACATGATCACAACTTGATATAACTGGGGAAAAATAAAAATAAACGTAATTTCACAGCGAATAAACTGTCAGCCGTCGTTCTATTTCGCGCTCTGAGGACCCCAAAGAGCCGGAAATAGAATCCTCGTCATGTGCCTGAATAAAACTCCCAACTACCTGCCTCATTCTACATCAAGATTCTGACAAATTATTCTTAAAAAACAATTTTAGACATCTAAATGCCTCTGCAACATTGGGAAAAACAGGTAAATTTATTCTAATATGGAGCTTTTTTTAACCGGCATTGTCACAGAATATCTGGGTCACTTTTAGGCAAATGTTGAAGTAGTTAGCAAGTTAGCAATAGCAGCTAGTTGAAAATGAAACAAAACTCTGGAGGAAACGGTTTATAAACTAAGTGAAGAATATTATTTAAACAGTCTCCTGTTTTCCCGATAAAAGTTGAAACACTTGCTAGTTTTGAGTGCTTCGTGTGAACAGTGTCTGCTAAAAAAAAATCAATGAGTTGTGTTCACAGAGCCTGTCAGTATTGCCCATTACTCAGTAAGGCAAATGAGTCTTTACCCGAGCTAAATAACCAGAAATAAATCTAAAGTTCATTTTAAGGGCTTAGTAGAGTTTTTAATTGATTGTAACGTTACAGTGGATAAAGAGTAAATTTCTAAGGTTTTATGAGATCTAAGACTGATTATAATTGGACAGAAAAATATTATCTGTATTGTTTCTTGTTATGTTCTTCCTGTGTTCCAATGGAGATTATCTGTATTGTTTTCCTGAAAAAAGAGTTGCAACTAATTCACTGCTAAGGCGTTGAATAAAAACAACAACAATGTTCTTAGTCCTTTTAATGAATGACCTTGAGATAGATAGATAGATGATAGATAGATAGATAGATAGATAGATAGATAGATAGATAACACTGTAAAGGATTTGGTGCTGAATGCAAACATAATCTCAGAACTTTGAATAATGTAAAGCAACAAAAAAGCAAAGCAGTGTTAGAGATTTAAAAAGCTGTAACCAGGTTATTTTCTTGTTTTCCCAGAGTTGAGCCTGTAGCTGTGGTAACAAATTCACGACTTCCTCAGTTGACTGTTGCTCCTTTCAATGAAGTAAGTCTGCCCTGTACAGGCCACAGTAGTCATCTGAGTGTTGAGATTCTGTCACAGAATTCTAATCTAATCTCGACCGTCTCAGTTACAGAGGAACTCAGATCTGTCTTTGGGCTCGGGGCTCATGCTGTCTGTCCCGTAACTTCCTGCCTGGCAGAATCTGTCAGATCCAAACCTACAGTACCCAGCAGCATCCTGGACCACCCACTAACTCCTCCTCTCCTGAACAAAAGGGCAGAGCTGAGGTGGTAAAGGAACACTCTCTGTTAGTCTTGCAGGTACATAATTCTTTCTGTTTATTTTAATTTTCTTTGCAACTTGTACGCATCATTTTCCCCCCTCCATTCCCCATTCTTTCAGCATGCGGGAGAGTTGGGTCGGCAGTGGAGTCAGAAGTCGGCTCAGGCAGCCACAGCCACGGTGAATTACTGGTGGGGGAGATATGAGGAGTTCGTAGGGCTCAACGAGGTCCGAGAGGCTCAAACTAAAGTCACTGAGGTCAGAAGATCTAAGATCTACTGATATGTGAAATAAAACAATAAAAAACAGCCAATCATATCAGCTTGATAGAAACTAATGAAAGTTGAAGCGTCTCATGTTGAACAAGCATGAGCTAACAGCATTTGTGTAAAAGCAGCAGCTGTGTGTTTCTTTAGGCTGAGGAGGCGTTCATGGTGGCCAGAGGGATCGTTCGTGAGGCTCATACGAGCCTGGAGGCCCTGCAGGTTCGTCTGAAGGAGGTCAGAGACCGACTGGACAGAGTCTCCAGGGAGGAGGCTCACTATCTGGAACTCGCCACACTGGAGCACAAGCTGCTGCAGGTGAGCCGAGGCTCAAACTAGCCGCATGAAAAACTGTTTGTTTGGGTTTTACCTTGTTTTTGATTGATATGGTTGGAGATCAGAAGGAGAAGAGCATTTATTTATGTGTGACGTAACCAAAACACTCATCCCTCACGCTGTCTCCTTTAGGAGGAGCGTCGCCTCCGGACCACGCACGAGAACGCCGAGAGCTCAGAGAGGGAGAAGTTCTCCTTGTTTTCAGCAGCCGTGAGGGAAAGCCACGAGAAGGAGAGGACAAGAGCAGAGCGCACCAAGAACTGGTCCATCATCGGCTCCGTGCTCGGAGCCCTTATCGGGGTCATGGGCTCAACGTACATCAACCGTGTTCGCCTTCAGGTAAAAGAGGCTGATTTCTTCTCCAAAGCAGAAAGGATGTCATCAGAAACCAGGGATGTGCTGCAGATGGCTCTGTGTGACCTGGACACAGGATTTCTAGTGTAGTCAGTCCAGTTGATGGGTTTCATGTCAGGTAAAACTAAACATGCCGTTACTGATTTGCCCTTGTGGGTTAGTTGATGTTGGTAAAACAAACAACGGGAAAGGAAAACAAGGATTTCAGAACAATATTCTCAGTAATGATGTGAGATTAGTCCATAGCCGCCACTCAGCTCAGGATCCTACATGAAAATGATGTGACTTGTCTCTGTAGGAGCTGAAGAGCCTACTTCTGGAGGCCCAGAAAGGACCAGAGAGCCTACAAGAGGCCCTCAAAGTCCAGGCTGGAAACCACCGTTCCCAGCAGGACGAGCTCAGAGTTCTGATCGACAACCTGAGAGTCGCTCTGGCTGAAGCTTTCACACAGAAGAGCAGCGCTCCTCGGGAGGAAGGACAAACCAGATCTCCTGCTCCGTTATCTGTTTCAGCCCTAAAAGCCCTCAACGTGGGCAGCCAGAAGACCCAGACCCTGCTGGAGTCCCTCCCACCACAGCTGGGACAACTGGAAAAAGGTCTCAGTCGTGTTGAGGGTGAACTGGTAACGGTGAGAAAACTGCTGGAGACCAAACCTCAGCCTGGAACGTGGGCTGGTCAGCCTCCGAGTCCAGGGACGAAGGACTGGTGGGGGTCTGAGACAGTGGCCAGGAGTCTGGAGGACACAAAGAGGACACTGGGAGAACAAATCAGGACAAACACGGTTTATAATGTGGTGGTTACCTCCGCCGCCACCGCCATCACCGTCTGTGCTGTTTACCTGCTGCTCAGAGGAACTGCTTAGACACAGCTTATGCTTTATAATGCTAATGATCACTGGGAGCAATAATCTAGATTAATTTATGAGAACTGAGATTAATTATCTCAGTTTAATCAACCAGACACAGGTGTTGGTGTGATTTGGATGTTAGCTGCACTCATGACTGCAGCTCTGGCTGCTTTTCAGACTAACATGTTAGCATTCATTATGGATTATCCACAGCTTTTAGAATAGATTCCTGCCTTTAAGTTTGATGGATTAAACAGACAGCAGGTCTTCCACTAAGATTAATACCAAATTATGCATTTTTAACTTATAATCTACCTCTCTTCCCTTTTATTTGTCCTGACAGTTGTTTAGTTTTTCCTGCGGGAGGCTTGTTGCCTTCAGATGCAAATAGGGGTTTAGTGTTTTGCTAAAAGACATTAGCGTGTGTAGAAAACCTACAATCCTCCCTCCATCTGTATGCTGGCAGTCCTTACCCGAGCCTCAGAGGGACCAGATCTGTTCAGGATCACACTGAATCAGAGCAGCAGAGCCAGATTTCTGTAGAATTTATGAGATGGTGATTTAAATATGGTTGATTTAACTACCAACACCAGAAGGAACAGCAGCCGTTCTGACTGAATTTAAAAAATATATTTAGAAAAATGTTCAAATGAAGAAAGAACCAGTTTCAAAGTGTCCTCAAAAAGTTTTCATCCTACTGGAAGCTGCAGATCAAAGAAAAGTAAAACCCAAACTACACGGAGGATGTTGAGTTTTTTTCTGCAGTAAATCACTTTCCTGATCCTGTACTACTTGAACGTGATGTGTGTTGTGTTAACGTCGTGCACTGAGCTGGATGATGACTTTTCATTAAATGGTCAAATGGGAAATAAATTTTACCAGAGGAATTTTCAGCCTTCCCAATAACATCACCTATAATGACCCGTTTATGAACATTTTCACAAGAACCCTAAATCATCATCATTCATTCTGGCTCAGTTTAGCTGTGACTGTTCAGTTCCAGTAGCAGCCAGCAGGGGGCAGCAAAGGACAAGGTCTCATTTACAATCAGGAGATAATATTTAGACAGGATTTATAGATTTTAAACCTATAGGAACATTTAATATGGTGTACATGGTTTTTACAGCAGCATAGTAGGAAGTTATTGAAAATAGAAAAAAAAAACACATTTTAATATTTTTTATTCTTCTGTGCACACATCCAGAAAAAAATAGATGAATATTTATCATTTTGTTGTGAAACCACTTGTCTGCATGTGTTCCTGAACTCAACATCATTTAAACAGAGGAGTTGCAAAAAAATTCTCCATCCTAAGAGTTGTCATGACGATAAACTTCATAAACATATTGATTAAACCTAAAATGGTTTTTTGAACAAGGCTGTAAACGTGTATTTCTGCTGTGAAGTTAGCGTTTTAAAATGGGAGTCAATGGGAACTTGTTCCTTTCTGGAGCCAGCCCCTAGTGGATGAGAGAGGAACTGCAACTTTGCAACTTCCACGTTGGCTTCACTTTTGGCAGCAAGAGTTCCCTCTTAAAGGGCTCTTATAACAATAAATGTGACACAAAGCTGCACACGAGGACTGCAGGGAAGTGATGAATAGTCCCATAGTTTAGTCATTGAGATCCAGGCACCTGCTGCGGTGGATTTCTCAGCATAAAGAAAAAAAGCAGGAACAAAATGTTGCATAAATCTGACATGTGGACACCAAAAATCCTTGTGCAACAGGAAAGCCTGAAACCTGAGTTGCATCACTGTTGAGTGGCAACATCACAGCTTAAGTTTATGTTTAAGTCTGTAAATCAGGGGTGCTCAATCCTGGTCCTGGAGAGCTCCTATCCAGCATGTTTTAGGTGTTTCCTTGCTTCAACACAGCTAATTTTAATCAGCAGGTGATTAACAGGCTTCTGCAGCGCTTGATGAGCTGCTGAACAGGTGAATCAACCACTGAATCAAGTGTGTTGGAGCAGAGGAACAACAAAAACATGCTGGATGGTAACCCTCCAGGACCAGGATTGAGCACCCCTGCACTACAGTAGCGTACAATATCAATATAACGATAAACCTACGTTTTGACATGCTTTACCAGCAGTGATGCAACGCAGGCTTCAGTCTTTCCTGTTTCTGGTGTCCACATGTCAGATTTTTGCAGCATGTTGTTCCTGTTATGTCTCTTTGTCCTGAGAAATCCTGCAGCAGGTGGTGTGTCTTTATGTAATGTAATAATAATTTTTTTTTTTTCATAATGCACCTTACATCTGTCAGGTTGAAGTATAACCTACTGGTGAGATCTAAACCAACACTCATTAACCTTTGTCCACAACAGTAGAAGTGAATTTGGGTCAGGATGTTCCTGTGATGAAGTTCAGTCTCTGCAACGATCTGCACACAACACCAAACACTCTGGAGAAAATCTACGGTGTCTTCTGTTCACGTTACGTTAAAGGTTTATCCATCTGACCGTAAAATTAAATTCACTGTTTTAGACAATAGGAGTATTCTCTCCACTGATGATGATGACACAATTACAGCATTTGTGTTTTTACCCGTTTCTTTTCTAGGGAAATTATGTAAAAAAGTATTGATGGTTTGTCAGTTTTTCAATTAGGAGAAAAATGCTCTGGAAATATAAATTTGCTGGCAGGAAATTACAAACCCCTTATTTTCTCTGTGCAGATCCTAAAACTCAGCTATTTTATTTGAATAGATTTGTTAATTTCTCACTTTATAGGGCAAGTGACTGTATTTGATGATTTTACATCTTGGTTTGCAGCCTAAACAAGGAATTTGGAAACATTTGCAAAAAAAAAGTAAAACAAAAAAATCAGTATAATAAAGCCATCCATCCATTCTCTTCCACTTATCCAGAGTCGGGTCGCGGGGGCAGCAGCCTAAGGAGGGAGGCCCAGACCTCCCTCTCCCCAGCCACCTGGGCCAGCTCCTCTGGGGGAATCCCAAGGCGTTCCCTGGCCAGCTGAGAGGCATAGTCCCTCCAGCGTGTCCTGTGTCTTCCTTTAGGTCTCCTCCTGGTTGGACGTGCCCGGAAAACCTCACCAGGGAGGCGTCCAGGAGGCAATCAGATGCCCTAGCCACCTCAAATGGCTCCTCTCGATGTGAAGGAGCAGCAGGTCTACTCCGAGCCCCTCCCGGATGACTGAGCTTCTCACCCTATCTCTAAGGGAGAGCCCAGACACCCTGCAGAGAAACTCATTTCAGCCGCTTGTATCCGTGATCTCGTTCTTTCGGTCACTACCCAAAGCTCGAGACCATAGGTGAGGGTAGGAACGTAGATCGACCGGTAAATCGAGACCTTCGCCTTCCGGCTCAGCTCTCTTCACCACGACAGACCGGTACAACGCCCCCATCACTGCAGACGCAGCACCAATCCACCTATCGATCTCCCGATCCGTCTTCCCCTCAGTCGTGAACAAGACCCCGAGACACTTGAACTCCTCCACTTGGGGCAGGACCTCGTCCCTGACCTGGAGAAGGCATTCTACCCTTTCCCGACTCAAGACCATGGTCTTGGATTTAGAGGAGCTGATTCTCATCCCAGCTGCTTCACACCCGGCTGCGAACTGCTCCAGCGAAAGCTGGAGATCACGTTCTGATGAAGCCAACAGGACCACATCATCTGCAAAAAGCAGAGACCTGATCCTTAGGCCACCAAAACGGATCCCCTCACCACCTTGGCTGCACCTAGAAATCCTGTCCATAAAAGTTATGAACAGAATCGGTGACAAAGGGCAGCCTTGGCGGAGTCCAACTCTCACTGGAAACGAGCCCGACTTACTGCCGGCAATGCGGACCAAGCTCTGACACTGGTCGTACAGGGACCTAACAGCCCGTATCAAGGGGCCTGGTACCCCATACTCCCAGAGTACCCCCCACAGGGCCCCCGAGGGATGCGGTCGAACGCCTTCTCCAAATCCACAAACACATGTAGATTGGTTGGATGAACTCCCACGCACCCTCCAGGACCCCCCCAAGGGTATAGAGCTGGTCCAATGTTCCACGGCCAGGACGAAAACCACATTGCTCCTCGTGGATCCGAGTGTATCTTTATGTATAATAAAGGAAAAAAGGAAACAAAACAAAAAAAAAAAAAAACAGTAAAACCAAGACGCCAGTGAGTTCCTTTAGATGGATGAGAAAAGAAATATCTCATAATCCTGTAGCTTTGACACCAACAACAGAAAGTTTTACAGATCTCAGGCATAAACATGTCTAAACATTGACCCTGATTGCTTTGTGGGTCATAATAAGTTACTGATAACATTGTGGAAAATCTAACAAAGATCAACTGTGATTTAAAATTTAAAAAAATTCTTTTTTTTTATTAGTTTTGCAGCACGTGTTTGGTAGTTTTCTGATCTTTGGGTCTATGAACCTGATATTTGTGCATCTAATTTCAGCTACAACTTGATTATGTGTGTTATCTTTTGGTTTTATTACAGGATGTGGAACGTCTGTTGAGTCAGATAGGAATTAGGTTATAAGTCTGATTATTGTCCACATTGTGCAAGAGAACTATTTACTCACAGATATGTAATCTATGCAGGTCAGGACTAAGCTATAAAACCAAATTAGTGCAGGACATAAAACTGTTTGTTGAATAAAAGTTTTTGCATTGTCTTTGTTCAGGGTCGATGGGAGCTGGAGCCTTTGTCTAGGGTTCAGGTGAGAGGCGGAGCTACACCTGGACGGGTCACCAGTCCACCACAGGAGTGAGGTTTGGTGGTTAAACAGAAACACGCTGAGAAAATTAAAAATTATGTAAAGTTTTATCTCAGATTAACATGTTATGTGAGAGTGAAGCAGCAGGATGAGGATCAGCACCTCCAAATCTGAGACCAACATAGGTGAATTTCCTTCTCCGGGTCTGGGGGAAGAATCCTGCTCCTCAAGGGGAGGAGTTTAAGTCTCAGGTGCATGAGTGAAGAAAGGTTGGAGAAGGAGAACAAGCAGTGGAATGGGACAGAAGCTGCATCGGCCTGTCTGTTGTGGTGAAGAGCTAGCTAAGACAGTCCAACCCTCACCGATGGTCGTACGTTTTTGGGTCATAACCGAAAGAACGAGAATGCTAATACAGGAAGTCGAAATCGTTGGCTGTATAAGATGAACCAACCCCTCTGTGCAGTCACCCGAAGGTTTCTGAAGAGCTGAATTGAAGCCCTAACCCTGTTCAGTCACGTAAGATACAGAAATGACACTGAGAGCGGGGCTGTGAGGGTGGGGGCAGATGATTGACACCCATCAAACTCTGAGCCATTATAGCCATGAGCTAACTGAGCTAACCGAAGCTAATGGAGGTTGGCGGGTGCTTTTATACAGAAAACCACAGTTGAATGACTGCTACCCTCTGCCTTCTAGGCTGTAACACCAAGGCTGAGGCCTTTCCTGGAGCTAGCAAGGGGCTAGCCGCTAGCACTGATGGCTAATCTGTTACCAGTCAGTCAAAAGGACACGCCCCTAAATATTCATAATTTCAAGCATTAATTAAATTTAAATGACTAAGTTTCAAACCACGTCACCCCCTCAGAGTTGACAGGTCTGTAAACTAGAACTATTAAATCTAAAATGTTTTTGTACCAGGCTGTAAACAAGTTTATTTCTGCTGTGAACCTGGCATTTTTAACATGGAAGTCAAGGGGAACTTGCTCCTTTCTGGAGCCAGACCCTAGTGGATGAGGGAGGAACTGCAATTTTTTTTCATTTCCACGTTGGCTTCACTTTTGGCAGGTGGAGTTTCTGCCTTGATCTAAATGTGT
Organism: Aphyosemion australe; assembly: GCA_006937985.1. Classification (NCBI taxonomy): domain Eukaryota; kingdom Metazoa; phylum Chordata; class Actinopteri; order Cyprinodontiformes; family Nothobranchiidae; genus Aphyosemion; species Aphyosemion australe. The sequence continues at coordinate 73,098 of SSNS01000041.1, forward strand.
TTCCTTCTCAGCCTTAGGGCTTGGGCAGGGCCGGATTATGATTGCAAGGGCCACTGGGCACAAAGTGCCCAAAGGCCCCCCTTCTCTTTACTCCACAACATCCCCCCACCCCCCACCCCTCGTTGTTGTTTTGGCTGTAATCCAGGATGGCACGAAGGTTCTGCCGGTCTCAGAAGGATCTGTCTTTTTAGATTCAACCTCTGTGTGTGTCGTAGCGTTCCCAAATGACTTATTTTTTCCTTACCGGAGCTAACACGTTTAGCCATGTGGCTGCCATCATGCTAATGGGACTTGGAGTCCAGAAGGAGCGGTAGCGGTTCTAGATGGATTTATAGTTGGAATATGTTGATTATATTTTTAGATCAAACCTCTGAGTGAGCAGCCCTGACCAGCCCCTGCAGTCTGTGCATCAGCTGTGCTGTAATGGTGACTGCAGATCTGACAGAAGCTAGCGTTGTGCTTACAGCTCGCTGCAATTCTCCTCACAAACAGTAAATGACTTTAATGTTGCTACGTTAGTTAGAAATTAATGTAGGACTCTGACATATGGCTTTTTGCTGCAGCTGTAAACGTGATTATCCGTAAGCATTGAGAGCAAAAAGTTGAGCAAAATACAGCTAATCTCCTAGTCAGCAGTAGCAGTGTCTTCTTACACGTATTTGAGTGACGTGTGCAGAACCAGCACTTTTCAGTGTTTAGAGGAGAGAATTTTGATTTTCTATAATGATTTATGACAAAACTGCTGAACAAAATGAAAAACTGAACCCAGTTTATTTTTTATACATGCTAAGGTGTAGTTAAACTGATATTTTACCATTTTCATGCTGAGTCTGGCCAATGCCTTTAAAGCATTAGATACTAAATGGGAAGTAAATGTCATGTGAAAACGCTTTCCTTCTACATAATAAATAAATAAATACATTTACAATAATATGAATACTACTACTACTACTAATAATAATAATAATAATAATAATAATAATAATCATTTGATATTACTATGTTTATTGTAGAAATCAAGTTTCTTGGACTGATACAGGACCATAAAATCTGGTGGAAATCCAAAATAAAGTTAGATAAAAACTGGAAAAGACGATTGCAGCATTTGGTAAAACATGTTTTACGTGCTTAAGGCTCCGTTCCTTCTGTATTCATCTTTAATGTTACCTTATATAACTTATGGTGTGGAGGTTTGGGGTAATGCTATAAAAGTCATATTTATTTCAAAAGAGACAAACCACAAAAGTTCACAATTTGGGTTTTTGGGAGCGCACAAACTCAACGTTTTGGAGGGGGGGGCCTCCAAGTCCATTTTGCCTTGAGCCCCCAAATGCCTTGAACCGGCCCTGGGTGTGGGACTGAGCTTTGAAGGTGATCTGAATTGTTTCAAATATGTAAATGATACATGCTTATAGATTGTTGCTTTATGCCTTTTCATTTTCAAGCACTTTGCTTTGGTTTCTTGGTTTTAATTTGACTGTTTTCCATTCTGTCTTTCTCTGATCTTTCTGCATCTCCTCTCAATCCTCCAGAAAAACCGCTTCCAGGCTTTTTGAGTTTTTCCACTTCATGCACTATGAACTAAGCAGCTGAAAGTGAGTGCTGCAGCCTGCAGCCAAGGCAGAGAGGTAAAATAACCGCAGCACAGCAGTTCAGGGATCTGCACCGCAAAAAGAGCGAAATGCGCACTTGCGCGCCCGCAGCAGTGAGGTGATGTCACCCGGGCACAGATGAACTCCGCTGAGGCAGAGCGCGTCAAGCATGAATAAAAGAGAAAGCACCAGAATATTTATGAGAGGACATGAACGATCTCGTGTTGTTTTCTTTTGGTGGCGTGACTTGTGCTCGCGGTGCGCGCAGAAAGCAGCCTGGAACGCGACAATCAGCGTCTCTGTCCTCTCTGCTCTAAAGAAGTCCTGGTGCACTAGAGTCCATATAAATAATGTTATATTGAAACTGGACCTTTTTTCAGGCTCCCCCGTAATCAGAACCCCGAAGAAAACCCACTAATTGATTCCTGGTTAAAATGCGTTGTAATGCGCGTTTCTGACATTTGAGTAAAATATTCTGAGCTCTGCTGAGGCAGAGCGCGTCAGGCGTGTTAATGATTTTCCTTTGTGACTTTAGGAATGTCACTGGGGCTGTACGCAGGTCAGTGAGAAGCATCTGGAGCGCATGAACAGTCGGAGCTTTCCGTACCTAAGGAGACGCTGGAGCGAGCGCAAGAGAGGCGCACAGACTTGGGAAAAAAAGGGTGGAGTAACTCCATAAATAAAGTGTTTTAATTGATTATCTTAGCGGTGTGCGTGTTGTGCCCGGTAGCTGAGTCAGTTATAAATGTCTCCCTGGTGTTTTTCTGTTAGACCTCTCTTATTCCCCTTTCTTGAGCTGCTCAGATGGGCACCTAGTGGGCGTGGGCCCCTGGGCCAGTGCCCATAATGCCCATTGGATAATCCGGCCTTGGGCTTGGGTGAGGAGCTCAGACGCCTGACGGGGACTCGGAGTTGAGCCGCTGCTCCTCCATGTTGAGGGAGGAGACCCCATGCCCAAACTGGGACATGCTGGTGGGATAACGCCCTGGTTGATGCTAAAGAACTTTAAGGATTATTACCTCCAATTATTATCCAAATTTTAAAATCATTACCTCGTTATAACCCTTATTGCTACAAACGAATGAAAACTCTTTTGTCCTGGTGTAGAAACAAAAGTGTAGAAGGTTTATAGAGATTTGCACAGTTTTACAGCGATAGGGTCTAAATCGTTCTCAGAGCACGTGGCTGTTGATGGATCTGTTTGCTCCAAGGCAAATTCCTCTGTTAGGGTCAGAAATGTGATGTTGCGTTTGCTGCTGAGGACCTTTGAATTCAGTTTATCAGTCATCAGCATCAATCTGTGAATACAGCAAAGCCTTTCAGATGTTTTCAGTCTCATTAACAGCAGTCAGGAGGTGCTAATGACTGATGCTGCTGAATTTAAACTCCCAATAAAAAACAGCAGATTCATTCATTCATGATGATCTAAAACGTGGAACTCAGAGCGAAAATTTATTTATTTTTATTAAGTTACATTTTTGTTAGTTTATAATCAGACTGAGTCGGACATCCGGGGTCATCAAGTTCAACGCTCTGAGAGACTGGGGGGTGGACTGTCCCCCCAGGGTCATGAGGTCAAACACGAGGGCGTGTGTGTTTAGTCCTTTTATCTTTGTGAGGACCGCTTTGAGAGGTGACAGGCGTATGAGAACGTTTTCTGGCTTTAGCCTCCACGAAAAGGCGTTCAAGTCTGCAGGGTATTAAAAGGTTCTACGCAGAAACCTCTAAAATAATGTTTTATTTCTTTGTCGGAAGCTTAAATCAGCTGATGTAAGCACTTTTCCATAGATTTCCCCCAAAAAACACATTTATACGAAATAAATACAGAATTTAACTGAAAAATCCTAAAACTTAGAAAAGTCTGAGTGGTTGGAAGTCATGACAAGCCGTAACCTGACCTGCTGTAACAGGTAAAGACTCGCTGGTTGATTGTTTAACTGAAGCCGAGTTGTTTCTTTCTGCTCGTTTGTGTTTGAATTGAAAGTCCCTCCCTGATCTAGCACTGGCTGATGATTAGATCTTTTGGCAGATTAAATAACTGTTTTCTTTTTCTTTTTGAAACCTTAAGATCAAAATTGGACAGCTGATCTTTACTCTGAATGTTTGACTAAAGAAACACAAAGCTTCTCAGCATCCCACAGCTAAAAATGTATTTTTTAGAGAAACACTGAGGAGTTTCCTGCTCTTCCCCCTACTGGTTGAAAGTGGAATTACAACTACAGTAAACAGCTCTGCTGCAGCCTGCTGTCGCTAGCGCTAACAACGAGCTAACGCTAACATGAGCCAACTGATAACAGAATAAACCACAAAGTAAAAAGATCCACACTGTTGGACAAAAAATATTATTCCTTACAAGTCCAGTAGCAACAAAGCCAGGTCACCATCAGTCTGTGATTTTGTAGCCTCCTTTAGCTTCCTCAAACTAGCGTAGGCCGCGTCGATGTTCACTCTGGTTTTAGCTCTTTGCTTCACCTCCAAAGACATTACTCTGTTACTTTTACTTCCAGGCTCCGCCATGATGCCAACAGAAAACGCAAACTTCTTTTTCTTCTTCTTGTGCTTTTTATTGACGATCACCGAACTGAAAATGCTAACTGCTAGCAATACAGCTAACAGCCATAAAGCAGGTAAAGAGCATCCTCTAGAACACCTACCCGCTCCACAAAACTATCTAGTGCAGTTTTTGGTCAGCAGAGGGCTGCAGAGTGGTGTCAGATATGAAACTGGTCAAGTTTCTAACTCAACAATCACTGAGGTCAATGTTAAAGCTCTAGCTTAAAGTGAAAAAAAACTTTACTACTTTAATCTGAGTCCTTAGTAACCAGTTTTTATAGGAAATTAAGTAATTTATCAGATAAATCTTAGTCCTTTAAACGTCTGCTGGCTGTACTTTCTGTAAGCTGCAGGATGTTTTTTTACTCCCTGTGATTGAAGCTGTTTATTTGCATCAGTCAGAAAGAGGTGATGAAATATTTGGTTCTGAATGTGATCCGAATTCTAGACTGGATTACAGACCTGGCTGGAACGCATTCCTCCGCTTTTAAAGTTACAAAGTCCAGACGCATTTCAGAAGGAATCTAATTAATCATTACTGAAATCTGATTCCCAGCAGGATCCGACCCCAATTATTTACTAAAATCCCCCTAAAAACAGCTGGTAAACAACAGACTGGGCCTCACTCATTCATCTACTTTATTAACAATTTACTTATATACTTACTTATTGCTTTAACAGCTTGATATAGCATATTTTAGTCCCTATACTCCATTTTGTACTGAATTTAAAGCAACAATAAATATTTTTTAACACTTTAAGCTATTGCTTTCAAACTGGTTTCAGTGGTTCTTGCGCCAGAAAGTTGGCCAACTTCCCATTGGACAGCACTCTGCTGCCCTCTGCTGACCAGAAACTGCACAAAACAGTTTTGTGGCACAGGTAGGAACACAAGTGGGAGGTCTAGATCTGCTTTATAAAAGCCAGCAGCTTTTTCAGTTTGCCAACTAAAGCACAAGAAGAATTTAGCTTTTTTTGGCATCATGGTGGATCCTGGAAGTAAAAGTAACAGAGCAATGTCTTTGGAGGTGAAGCAACGAGCTAAAACCAGTGTGAACATCGGCGCGGCCTACGCTAGTTTGAGGCTACAAAATCACAGACTGATGGTGACCTGGCTTTGTTGCTACTGGACTTGTAAGTAATAATATTTTTGTCCAACAGTGTAGATCTTTTTACTTCGTGGTTTATTTTAGTATCAGTTGACTCGCGTTAGTGTTAGCTCGTTGTTAGCGCTAGCTACAGCAGGCTACAGCAGGGTTGTTTGGGACAGTTGTAATTTCACTTTCAACCAGTAGGACGGAGAAGTGAGGAAACATATTCAGTGCTACTTTAACTGAAAAAAATGCACTAAACTAGAAAAATTCTTTAAAATATTGAGGTTTCTTTTTTAACAAAAGCTGAACATTACATTAGATTAATATTACCATAATAAATTAAAATGATTACATTTATATTTTTGTCCCTTTACAAAATTTTTTAACACTTGTTGATCCAAATTAATAAAAAAATAAATGTAAAACATTTTCATTGCATTTTTCCTGATTTGGAAGGTCAAGGGTCAATAATCTGTTTTGAATATTTTTTTACAGGAATTAACAAAAAAATACACCAAGTGTGCAAACAGAAGCTGATTGTGCACAAATATAATCAGCAGCAGGTCAAATTCTTGGTTCGTTTTTAGTCTTTTGGAAACATGGCACAAATATTTATATCAATATTTTTCTATTATCGACTCATTAAGATTCCTTTTTCATAGCATTTTTCTTGGTGTGGACATTAAAGGCTAATTTAGCATCAGACTAATTTATAACACGTGTTTTCTGAGTTCCGTTCATCTGGTGTGAGAAAGAAAACCAACTGGGAGTGTTTCTGATACCATTATCTACAAACTTCACCCAGCCTCCATGAATCTCTGAATAAGCAAAAGGTGCAGCTGCTGCAACACAGGTTCAGAATTATAAAGGCTCTGTAGGGCCCGGCCCTCAACACGATTTAAGAACTCATCAATCACATCTACAGGTTAAGACTTTAGTAATAAAAAGGAAAACAGAGTGGTATTAAACATCAAGAGTCAATGAAGGACAGGAATTTAAACCCCAAAGCTTCGACGGCCCTCCGTGGGTGGGGAAAAATAAAATAAATCAGCAATTTCCTCCAAACCAATCTACCAATAAATCATCTAGTTAGCCTACAACCCACAGTGGGAAAGTCCAACAGTGTTAATGGTTCAGTTTTGAAATTAAAGACTCAGAGTCACGTTTAAAAGTTTGTGAACAGATCAACATGAAGAAGAATCAGTGCAAGTAGAACACAAAAAAATCACTTAAAATCGACAAGTTTCATAATAGAACAGATTTTTAAAAGTTTTTACTTCACAACAAATCAGCATTACATAACTTTGTTTATATAATATTTTAATCCACTTGTCAACAAGCTCCTTGGTGCATAAAGAGACCTGGTGGGAGGGGCGGAGCTAAAAGGAGGTCAGGGGTCAAATCCCAGACCTGCTTCAGCATGTGATCAGAATCATTGAGATTACAGATCCTAATCTCATTATTCTAAACCTGCAGCATGTTGGTGCTGACTGTTTGCATGTAACCGAAACCTAAATACACAGTAAACTAAATCAGAAGGGTTTCAGATGTTTGAAGTGATTTATTAGAGCTGGTTTTCATCAGATCTACTAGGAGCTTTGGTGAGAAACACCGGGTTCAGGGGTTCAAGCTAAAAGTCATAAATAAATAACATGATTTTGTTTAAAATAATATTATCCCTCATTAAAGACATTGTTCATGTTTTCAATTAAACCATTAATTGCTGAATATATTTTAATTAGTCTTTTAACTTTTCGTTCTTTTTAAAACAGTTAGGAGATCTTTTTACCTTTTTATGCTGACGATTTGACCATCACTGTGATCTTCTGAGCTAGGCTGCTGAAAGCAGCTTCACTTCCGCTTCCGTTTATGTGCTGGCAGCAGGGGATGACAATATCGCCCCCTGCTGCCCGCGCTTCCCTCGCAGTCCCATGCGTGGTCCAACGTGTACACCCCGTCGTCCCTGTTCATGGTCCCATGTCCACGTCTCCTCATTTCGATAGCTTCCTTTATCCATCTTTTATTTTTCTGTTGCTCAGTATTGACAGTTATAGCGCGGGCAGCAGGGGGCGATATTGTCGTCCCCTGCTGCCCGCACATAAACGGAAGCGGAAGTGCCTAGCTCAGAAAAAGATCACAGTGATGGTCGAAACGTCAGCATAAAAAGGTAAAAAGATCTCCTAACTGTGTTTTAAAAAGAACGAAAAGTTAAAATATTAAATTAGACATACACAAAATGAATGTACCGAAGATATTTTAATTAGTGAATGATTTACAAGTTGTTTCCCATGAAAAAACACTAAGGTTTAAAGGTCAGCTTTACTCTAATTTTTAATACATTTGCAGTGGTCTCTAGGAGGAATGAATGCCTTGTAAGTCGTTCTCTGGGGAAAAAAAGCTCTGGTGCACCTATATGAGGATGTAGAAATCAGCCAGAACAGAAAGTAGCTTCAGACGACAGAATTTGGAGTCTTACTTCCTGATATCCGGACATCTCTCCTCTGATTGGCTAACAGCAACTTGACTCTACCACTGACTCTGTTTGCTCTGCAACGTTGATGTTTTATCTCCACAAATAACACAAGCCGGGAGGAGTTCTGCTGTGTGGTGGAGTTGCTAATGCTAACGGTTAGCTTCTAGTAGCCCAGACGTTCTCTGCTGTTTCCTGAACCAACAACAGCCTTCCCCGTCGTGAGTCAAGATGGGTGAGTCCATGAATGTTCAGTGACAGTGTGACGTAGATCTGTCAGGATTTTCTAATCCTAGAGTTTCACCTAGAGTCTATTTTCTATCAGAAGCTAATGCAGGAGATAGGTGGAGGAGACTATTTTCATGTTCAGCCTGCATGTTAAACTCAGAGTGACCCATTAGAATCAGAAATAATCATTAAAATATGTTTTTTCAGTGAAGTTGACCTTTAAAGGGACTGTGTGTAGTTTCCTGGTGATAGCGGGCAGTACATACATTTCAGGGTAGTTTTACACCATATCACCGTGACTGTCGCTAGTTTAAAAAAAAACATTACGGTAAATGTTACCTGTCGAGAAGAAAGCATCGGCGTGACTCCCCAGACTTTGATAGTCCTTCAGTTAATTCCATGGAGAGAATGCAATGCTGATGCTAGTTTTCTGGCGGTGTAGGTTCTGGATCTGCTCGGGGTTCTGCGCCTGCCGATGACATCACACTATGGCAACACAACTCGGCCAAAATATATTGCATCTCTTTTTCGATTTTGTTTTTTCACATAGGTTTTGGAAAGAGTTTAGCAGTTTTGTTATTAAATTCATGTTTCTTACCTCCTAAATGTTTTCAAATGTGGTAACGTAACTTCTGTAAGTCGTACATCCAGCCAGTCGTCTAGTGTGATGTCATCAGCAGGACCACGAGCCGGCTCACGTAGAAGGGAACATGGCGTCTAATATCGTGTCCCCCAGAGGCTATAGACCTGCGCCCTATGTATTTTAGACCTGATTTTTATAGTTATATGTTACGAGGCCACCGATATTTTTCAATGACTGGACATCATTGTATTCATTTTCAACAATATTTCAATAAAAACTACACATTTTCACTTTAAGATAATTTATTATGTTATTTTCTGTTTTTGCTGCATCTATTCAATTCAATTTTATTTTATCTAATAACAAATGATCCAGATCCAGGTTTTGGTGCAACATTTAATTTATCAATCATGGCTTGTCCATTATATTTTACATAATGTATTTAAATATTTAATTTTCTCATTTAGATTTTTGTTGTTAATTATTTTTGTGGGGTCTTATTTTTTTATTTACTGGATTGGATTGAAAACAAATCCTACCTCAGTCTCCTCAGCCATTTTAAAGGTAAAATAATGTTTTATAATAATGTTTTTTTTATATTTTTTTTCATTATTTGTGGAAATTTGGATACAAAGTTCATCCTGCTGCTGACGAGTTTTGGTTTATTGTTCCGTTTTTGAATTATGTGTATAAATCAAACTCAGAAAATTTTTTTTTATGTTAATTTAAGCATCCATCCTTTTAGACGTAAGATGCTGATTCACGGCTGTTGTCTTTTGTCTGTGTGAAGTTTGAAATCTTTTCTGCGTGAAACCTCCGTCTGTCTCCATCTTGTCCAAATGTTCTGTCTGTTCCTGGAAAAAAGGCTGAGGAGGAATGCTTTGTGTACTTTTAACCCTTCAGAGGCCCTTTTGTCTGCCTCTGATCTGTTCATCCTGCCTGTGATCTCTGCTGGTTGAAGCAGATCCCAGTGATGTCAGCGCTCCGATGCCTACTGACGGACAAAAGACAGGATTATTCAGCCTGGCGATGAGTTTTCCCAAAAGCATCTTCACACTCAGCCGCAGGAACAAGTTCAGAACAAATCTCAGCCTGAGACAGGTTTTAATGCATTTTGCTGACAGATAACAAAGATAAAACTCATGCAGGACATATTTTAGTTCCATATCATCTGAGAGGTTGTCCTTATTCGTCTTCCAGATTTTATAACTGATAACTTATCAGATCTGCAGCTGCCAGCTGGGCTGCAGAGATGAATTCATGCACGTGTGCAGAAAAAAAGTTTGTTTTTTTTCAAACTTTATTTGAGCACAGTAAATTTTACTGGACCAGGATCCCAAACAAGCAAACCTAAAGTAACAGTGAGCAGTTTTCTGCTCCTCCACCCGACTCGCTGAAAGTGGAATTACAGCTGTTGTAAACAACCTTGCTGTAGCTAGTGCTAACAACAAGCTAACGCTAACATGAGTCAACTAATACTAAAATAAACCACGAAGTTAAAAGATCCACATTGTTGGACAAAAAATATTATTACTTACAAGTCCAGTAGCAACAAAGCCAGGTCACCATCAGTTTGTAATTTTGTAGCCTCTTAGCTCCCTCATCGGCAGGTCGTGCCGATGTTGGTTTTAGCTCTTTGCTTCACCTCTAAAGACATTACTGTCTTACTTTTACTTCCAGGCTCTGCCAAGATGCCAACAGAAAAAGCAAACTTATTTTTTCTTCTTCTTGTGCTTTTTATTGGCAATTGGTGAACTGAAAATGCTAACCGCTAGCATTACAGCTAACAGCTGTAAAGCAGGTATAAGAGCACCCCCTAGAACACCTACCCGCTCCACCTGTCTCTT
>SSNS01000041.1:83490-240990 GCA_006937985.1 Aphyosemion australe
TATTTTTCTATTATCGACTCATTAAGATTCCTTTTTCATAGCATTTTTCTTGGTGTGGACATTAAAGGCTAATTTAGCATCAGACTAATTTATAACACGTGTTTTCTGAGTTCCGTTCATCTGGTGTGAGAAAGAAAACCAACTGGGAGTGTTTCTGATACCATTATCTACAAACTTCACCCAGCCTCCATGAATCTCTGAATAAGCAAAAGGTGCAGCTGCTGCAACACAGGTTCAGAATTATAAAGGCTCTGTAGGGCCCGGCCCTCAACACGATTTAAGAACTCATCAATCACATCTACAGGTTAAGACTTTAGTAATAAAAAGGAAAACAGAGTGGTATTAAACTTCAAGAGTCAATGAAGGACAGGAATTTAAACCTCAAAGCTTCGACGGCCCTCCGTGGGTGGGGAAAAATAAAATAAATCAGCAATTTCCTCCAAACCAATCTACCAATAAATCATCTAGCCTACAACCCACAGTGGGAAAGTCCAACAGTGTTAATGGTTCAGTTTTGAAATCAAAGACTCAGAGTCACGTTTAAAAGTTTGTGAACAGATCAACATGAAGAAGAATCAGTGCAAGTAGAACACAAAAAAATCACTTAAAATCGACAAGTTTCATAATAGAACAGATTTTTAAGTCTTTACTTCACAACAAATCAGCATTACATAACTTTGTTTATATAATATTTTAATCCACTTGTCAACAAGCTCCTTGGTGCATAAAGAGACCTGGTGGGAGGGGCGGAGCTAAAAGGAGGTCAGGGGTCAAATCCCAGACCTGCTTCAGCATGTGATCAGAATCATTGAGATTACAGATCCTAATCTCATTATTCTAAACCTGCAGCATGTTGGTGCTGACTGTTTGCATGTAACCGAAACCTAAATACACCGTAAACTAAATCAGAAGGGTTTCAGATGTTTGAAGTGATTTATTAGAGCTGGTTTTCATCAGATCTACTAGGAGCTTTGGTGAGAAACACCGGGTTCAGGGGTTCAAGCTAAAAGTCATAAATAAATAACATAATTTTATTTAAAATAATATTATCCCTCATTAAAGACATTGTTCATGTTTTCAATTAAACCATTAATTGTTGAATATATTTTAATTAGTCTTTTAACTTAGCCTGGCAAGCCATCCTATATATGTGAATATATAGTCTGGCCACGAACCATTGACGGCTCTCAGTCGTGAGGCGGGATCTACGGTTGTCTTTCAAAATATCAGCACGCAATTGGATAGCGCTAGGACCAATCAGAGTGACAAACAACGTGACGTAATCACGGCGACGGAAAAGCGGCCGCAGCGCTGACGTCATCGGCTACTCCCGCTCTGTGATTGGCCCAAAATATAGAGCGCTGTGACTGGCCCAACCAAAACTATAGCGAGCTGTGATTGGACAGCCACAGGCTGCGAGGGTTCCTATGAAGCGTGCCTAGACCAAACTCTGCAAAGCAAGAATTTGGTCTAGTTCACTAGGCTACTTTTAACTTTTCGTTCTTTTTAAAACAGTTAGGAGATCTTTTTACCTTTTTATGCTGACGATTCGACCATCACTGTGATCTTCTTCTGAGCTAGGCTGCTGAAAGCAGCTTCACTTCCGCTTCCGTTAATGTGCCGGCAGCAGGGGACGACAATATCGCCCCCTGCTGCCCGCGCTTCCCTCCTCGATGACGCAGTCCCATGCGTGGTCCAACGTGTACACCCCGTCGTCCCTGTTCATGGTCCCATGTCCACGTCTCCTTATTTCGATAGCTTCCTTTATCCATCTTTTATATTTCTGTTCAGTATTGACAGTTATAGCGCGGGATCTCCTAACTGTGTTTTAAAAATAACGAAAAGTTAAAATATTAAATTAGACATACACAAAATGAACGTACCGAAGATGATATTTTAATTAGTGAATGATTTACAAGTTGTTTCCCATGAAAAAACACTAAGGTTTAAAGGTCAGCTTTACTCTAATTTTTAATACATTTGCAGTGGTCTCTAGGAGGAATGAATGCCTTGTAAATCGTTCTCTGGGGAAAAAAAGCTCTGGTGCACCTATATGAGGATGTAGAAATCAGCCAGAACAGAAAGTAGCTTCAGACGACAGAATTTGGAGTCTTACTTCCTGATATCCGGACATCTCTCCTCTGATTGGCTAACAGCAACGTGACTCTACCACTGACTCTGTTTGCTCTGCAACGTTGATGTTTTATCTCCATTTCGATTTTGTTTTTTCACATAGGTTTTGGAAAGAGTTTAGCAGTTTTGTTATTAAATTCATGTTTCTTACCTCCTAAATGTTTTCAAATGTGGTAACGTAACTTCTGTAAGTCGTACATCCAGCCAGTCGTCTAGTGTGATGTCATCAGCAGGCGCAGGACCCCGAGCCGGCTCACGTAGAAGGGAACATGGCGTCTAATATCGTGTCCCCCAGAGGCTATAGACCTGCGCCCTATGTATTTTAGACCTGATTTTTATGGTTACATGTTACGAAGCCACCAATATTTTTCAATGACTGGACATCATTGTATTCATTTTCAACAACATTTGAATGGATATTTCCAGAGATTAATGGTAAAAACTACACATTTTCACTTTAAGATCATTTATTATGTTATTTTCTGTTTTTGCTGCATCTAATAACAAATGATCCAGATCCAGGTTTTGGTGCAACATTTAATTTATCAATCATGGCTTGCCTGTTATATTTTACATAATGTATTTAAATATTTAATTTTCTCATTTAGATTTTTGTTGTTAATTATTTTTGTGGGGTCTTATTTTTTTATTTACTGGATTGGATTGAAAACAAATCCTACCTCAGTCTCCTCAGCCATTTTAAAGGTAAAATACTGTTTTATAATAATGTTTTTTTTATATATTTTTTCATTATTTGTGGAAATTTGGATACAAAGTTCATCCTGCTGCTGACGAGTTTTGGTTTATTGTCCCGTTTTTGAATTATGTGTATAAATCAAACTCAGAAAATCTTTTTTTATGTTAATTTAAGCATCCATCCTTTTAGACGTAAGATGCTGATTCACGGCTGTTGTCTTTTGTCTGTGTGAAGTTTAAAATCTTTTCTGCTTGAAACCTCCGTCTGTCTCCATCTTGTCCAAATGTTCTGTCTGTTCCTGGAAAAAAGGCTGAGGAGGAATGCTTTGTGTACTTTTAACCCTTCAGAGGCCCTTTTGTCTGCCTCTGATCTGTTCATCCTGCCTGTGATCTCTGCTGGTTGAAGCAGATCCCAGTGATGTCAGCGCTCCGATGCCTACTGACGGACAAAAGACAGGATTATTCAGCCTGGCGATGAGTTTACCCAAAAGCATCTTCACACTCAGCCGCAGGAACAAGTTCAGAACAAATCTCAGCCTGAGACAGGTTTTAATGCATTTTGCTGACAGATAACAAAGATAAAACTCATGCAGGACATATTTTAGTTCCATATCATCTGAGAGGTTGTCCTTATTCGTCTTCCAGATTTTATAACTGATAACTTATCAGATCTGCAGCTGCCAGCTGATGAATTCATGCACGTGTGCAGAAAAAAAGTTTTTTTTTTTCAAACATTATTTGAACACAGTAAATTTTACTGGACCAGGATCCCAAACAAGCAAACCTAAAGTAACAGTGAGCAGTTTTCTGCTCCTCCACCCGACTCGCTGAAAGTGGAATTACAGCTGTTGTAAACAACCTTGCTGTAGCTAGTGCTAACAACAAGCTAACGCTAACATGAGTCAACTAATACTAAAATAAACCACAAAGTTAAAAGATCCACATTGTTGGACAAAAAATATTATTACTTACAAGTCCAGTAGCAACAAAGCCAGGTCACCATCAGTTTGTAATTTTGTAGCCTCTTAGCTCCCTCATCGGCAGGTCGTGCCGATGTTGGTTTTAGCTCTTTGCTTCACCTCTAAAGACATTACTGTCTTACTTTTACTTCCAGGCTCTGCCAAGATGCCAACAGAAAAAGCAAACTTATTTTTTCTTCTTCTTGTGCTTTTTATTGGCAATTGGTGAACTGAAAATGCTAACCGCTAGCATTACAGCTAACAGCTGTAAAGCAGGTATAAGAGCACCCCCTAGAACACCTACCCGCTCCACAAAACTATCTAGTGCAGTTTTTGGTCAGCAGAGGGCTGCAGAGGGGTGTCAAATATGAAACTGGTCAAGTTTCTAACTCAAAAATCACTAAGATCAATGTTAAAGATCTAGCTTAAAGTTTCAAAAACATTCTGTTGTTACTTTAACTCAACCTGCAAAATAAAAACATGAAAAGCTTTCGGCTCAGCTGCTGCAGCTCTGATCACCGATCTCACTCACTACAGGCTCCAAGCAGAGTTTCTATCAGCTCTGATCACACGGCATGAAGACGTTTACAGAAGACATGTTATTTTTGTCTGAACTATAAAGCGCAGGATTCACAAGAGACGCATCACACAGCTGCCTCATGATTCTGGAGCTCGAGTTGAAAAAAACTCCAGGTCATCGTGCAAAAAACAAACGGGAGCAGCTCAACCTTTGCTGCAAGGCAGCAAAATGTCACCAGACAGAGAGCTGAGCTGAAAGTCAGAGTTTATGATGAGTACATTTAATAATCTCATTCAGATATCCATAAAAATACCACAAAAGCTAAATGGTTTACTGTCTGGTTCTGTCAGAGTCATGGGCTTTGACAGTGGTTCCCAAAGTTGGGATCAGCACCCTATTATTGGTCATAAAAAAGTGAAATAAGGTAAAATATAAATGAAAACTATTCCTTATAACTGTATGCTAAAATGCAAATGATAATCTGTTTGTTGTTCTTTTGGGTTAAAACCTAAAAAGCTTGGAATCAACAGCATTTTTAAAACTTTTCATTGAATAAATAAAGCAATATCACCAAAGACACTAATAAATAATCTAAAAAAATTTGTATTTAATTAGAGTTCCAACTTGTTTATAAGCATCACTGAGTTATATGTAGGAACTCACATGAGAAACAAATCAAAATAAATAAAACATGCTGATTACACCTTAGGTTGTGGTGTTACCGTGTTTCTGGGAGCGGTTATATTTAATACGTTTGCATATTTGACCTGATTTTACTTTTTATTTAGAATTATAATTAGCTCATGATGAAAAAATAATAATACATTTGTCTCCACTAAAGAAATTTTAAGTTGTAGGCACCATAATAGACAAAACGTCACACCAGATCCAGGGGCGCCTCCAGAAAATTTTGATAAGGGTGGCCAGGGCCAAAGAAAATTTTGTGGTGGCACACCAAAATGGTCCTTGTGGTAACTCTGGGAGAGTTTAGCCTGTGGCAATGCATTGCATGTTCCTTTATTGTTTTTTATTAAAAGAACAATATGCATCCAAAACACTTAACTCAAATTTGACAAACACAAACATTTCAGAAAAATACATTTCTGTTATTTGAAATGTTATTTCAAAATTTATTTTAGAATTTTTTTAATTCACCTGTTGCTGTCTTCACAAAAAACTGTGGATATAAACTTTTTTTTGAAAATGTCAAGCAGCAGAAAAACATGTAAATATATTAAAATTCTGATTATTTACTCATTAATTGAATAAATGTTTTCATTGGTTTTTACATTTATATCTTGAATAAGTATGATGAATTTATGTTTTGAATGAACATTAAAATGATTTATCAACACTGGTCTTCCTGGGGGGCAACAATTTTCTAGGGGTGGCCATGGCCACCCCTGGCCACTCCTTGGAGGCACCACTGACCAGATCATTCAAAAAGATTTTTCTTTAATCACACATTTAAATGTTATTTAGTGACTTTATTTTAAACCCTAAGCATCACTGTTCAACCTTTCTGTGTGGTTTAGATTTTCAGTGAATCATTATAAAGACATAATTTATTGATTAATAAACCATTCAGTAATGTAGCTTTTTCTGCTTTTCAGTCACATTTTCAAACACAAAACCCTGTAAAGTTAATCTGTCACATATCTGGACCTTGTGTAACCCGTTTTTATGTTCTGTCACATGCTGAAAAGCCAAACTAATAAAAGAGGAAGAAGATTAAAGACATTTCAACACGAAGCAGGATCTGAAAACCTAATCTTATGATTATGAGACGACCGCAGAGCCACGATTACAATAAGAATCAAAGAATGTCAATAAGTCTGATGTTATTTGTTTGTGTTTTTAATCATATTTTATCTTGTTCAGGGTGGAAAAACATTACCAGATACCCAAAACACCTGTTTAAATATATTTTTGGTAATTAAGAGCATTTCAAGCAATATGGCAAAAATACTCCAGATAAACTTCTCATACCCCTCCTTTAAAGGTCTGATTTTATGGTTTCATTTCTAGAAAGTTCGGCAGCAGTGACAGTGAGAGGATAACCTGCACCAAATGACACCAAACACTAGGTGATTATTTTATTCAGTAACCAATTATGTTTTCTAGTTTTGAACACTAGATAAAATAAAATAATTTGACACTTAATGAAGACGAGTCACTGTTGTCCCGGGTAATAAAAAACAATCTAGAATATATTTTCTCCGAGTAAAGCATCGTCTGAGTCATCTGCCACCAATAAACCATCTTTGTCTGTTACGAGAAGGCTGAAGGAGTGGGCGTGCCGTGGCGCGAGACCGCCGCTGATTGGCTGGCGGGCCTGGCTGGCTTGACTGTATAAATTGTGAATGTGCTGCCTTCAGGCTTCATAGAAGCTTCGCGTAACCGACGTAGAGAGGAAGGTGAATGAAAAGCAGGCGAGAATCTGCGACATGACAGTCTGAGAAGCCGCTGCTAGAAGAAAGAGAAGATTTAGACGTTTGTGAGAGGCGGTCGAGCACGCGGACGGAGCCGGGTCACCAGGAAGTATCGGTGAGTAACGGTCGTTTATCACATAGATGGTTTACCACGCTTGCAGCCATGAGGGTGCGCGGCCCACCGGCTCCGTGTGGCGTCATCTGGTCAGATTATACAGCAGCTGAAGGCTGAGGGGATGTGAATGAAGCTCACGGCACCGAGGCGTGAGTCATGGAGCGTTTGCCGGCCGGTGGGTGGGTTGGTGGGTGGGAGACGGAGGAGTGGTCCGGCTCACAGATCCAGACACACGGCTGGACTCCTGCCAGGTTTCCTGCTAAATTTACACAAATGGCTCAATTCATAGCCTTTAGCTGTCATGGAATATTGTTGGAATACTAAGTTAAAGTTGAAAAACCCAACAAAAATACTCAGATGGAAGTCTTCTGGATGATTTCTGAAAACAATTTAAATTTTAAAATGAATCTCACGTTTTGTCCCTAATCTGTCGTTGATATTGTGATAAACCTGCAGCAAGTTCACAATTTTAAAACTTCCATCATTTTTGTCAACAAACATTTGAAAGCATCAATAAATTATTAATAACTAATGATTACAACACAATTACTTATACATATGAACAGGTTTATTCCTCACGTATGAATGTGTAATTTCTGTTTTTTTGGTCTCTTATCTGAAAACTAGCTGATTTAAATAGTTTTGCATCCCTTCGTGTTGTTGTGTGTAATCATATTTAAAGCAGCAATATATCTGTGTTTGCTTTAAAGCTGTATCTGTTTGTGTCCTTGGCAGATTTTGTTTCTAGGACTGTTGGTTTCCTAGAACTTTGACTCCTCATCGTTTTCATTCTTGACATTTTTTGTAAAAAAAAAAAAAAGCAAGTACAAAAAAACCTTTTCAGTTTGTTTTTGTGTCTCTATGTACTGTAGAGGCTGGAGTTACAGGAGATGAATAATAAGGTCAGAGGTCAAAGGCAACACCCAACCTTCAAAGATGATGCTCCAGGATCATATTTGTTCAGCTGCTACTGCAAAAAAAAAAGCCTGGTGTGGAGTTTTATTGTATATTCACAATAAACTTTAAAATTCAATTTACTTTGTGACACAATCTAAAACACATTTTAGCAGCTAAACATGTTAACAGAAACGAGTATTTGTGTTTGAACATCAGTTATAGAAGGAAACTGGACTCCTCATAAACTGCAGCAGGCCTTTTGATGAGTCATAACTAAAATCTCATTAGCCTGGCTGGTGCAGGTGGGGCCGGCCAGCCGCGGGGTGGTTTTAGCTCGGCGTCAGAGCAGGTTCGAGGCTGAATCATGGAGAGAATGTTCTATAAAATCTGAGGCTTTGCTGCAAACAAAATGTTCAGAATGTGA
Source organism: Aphyosemion australe (assembly GCA_006937985.1). Classification (NCBI taxonomy): domain Eukaryota; kingdom Metazoa; phylum Chordata; class Actinopteri; order Cyprinodontiformes; family Nothobranchiidae; genus Aphyosemion; species Aphyosemion australe. The sequence goes on from SSNS01000041.1 coordinate 91,667, forward strand.
GAATCTGTCGTGTGTTAAACTAGAATATTAACATCTTCCATCAAGAGCAAACGGATTACAAGAGTTTTTCCTAGAAGTGCTGGAGTGATGATTCTCACTCAGTTGATGCACTAAATTCAATATTTATATAATAAAACGAGGAGCAATAATAAATCTGTTCCAGCATTATGTTGGCGCTCCTCCTATAGTTTGAGCGCTTAAAGCGTCACGTTGGTGAAATCAATAATCCAGAAGTCAAATCCTGCAGCGCTCAAGGCTCTTTTTGTCTCATGGCTTCCTGCAGGGTCACAGAGCAGATAAGACTCAAGGAAACTGGATCAGAAGTTAATCAGCTATAAAACAGAAAGTTGGCTTCATTTATAGCTTTGAGGATAATCCTCTGCACCTTACGGGTTTTCATAGTTAACCCGTAGGTTTGTAGGGAGTTTTCCTGTTGTTTGCTTTAATATTCTCACTGAAGGATGTTCTTTTACAGCGGGATGATTTCACTTTAATCCTGTCTTTATCCTCAGAGGAAGGCAACACATGCATGTGTTTTAAATTGCAAAAAAAGCAGCTTACATAACAGGGAGGGAGTTATTGTATTGTGTTTGTGCATACCGTCACATACTTTCTTCCTGATTGAGCTAAAGCATTAATGCTGTGTCATGGTCCTGATGGGAACAACCTGAGGGATGGCCTTCGACTACATAACTAAATGTTATTTGGGTCATTTTGAATTTTGTAAGATCAGCAAAAGTTAGAAACTAAAAGTATCTGTTCAGGAAAGTATTTAGACCACGTGACAGGTAGAACCTGTTTTGCAGGAAGATTCATTTTGAATGGAGAGATAATTTGCATATCTGGGAAAAGTAACAAACAAATGCAACAAACATTCATTTTTTTGCTTTTTTAGTTAGAATATTCATTGAAAAAAGCATAATTCCCATTGCATATTTAACCTTGAATAGAAGCCACCTTAATGGGCCCAGAAGCTCCACACCAGATTTTATCACCTTCAATCACCACAATTTCAAATTCAGAATAATAACCAGTTTAGTAGTTAAATAACACCTTTTATTTATTTCTGTTGATCCAAACTGCAATCAAAGTCTCCTGTTTACAGGTTCCGCCATGTTTTACTTTTGGAGCAAGTCTGAAAGCCCCGCCCACTCACCTGCACACAATTATGGCAACTTTTAAGCTTCACATAAATAAATATTTAAAAAAATATAGATTTGAACATGCATGACCAAAGTGAGAAGGCTGTGAATCCCCACCTGAAAAATTAAATCTAAAAGACATTTTCTATTATTTAATGTTGTTACTTGCATGGAGGGGGCGGGGCTTAAAACGTGCTGCAGCCAGCCACTAGGGGGTGTTTTGGTTCTTTTTGGCTTCAATTTTCAAGTTGTGTTTTTATCTAGTTTTGCATCCTGACCGTTTTCTTAGGTTTGACAGCGTAACACGTTTCATCTGACAGCCGCACTTCTTTGACGTGTTTTGTCAAGACAGGAATTATGAGCTCATTAAGTGTAATTATTTTTGTTGTGCGTGCATGTGGGCAGTGTACACTACTCATAGTTTAGTTTAGTCAATAAGCGGCTTGAAAAAACTAATTTGGGTTTCAGTTTGGTGCACACGGCTGAAGCTGCGTTTGATCTGTCGCACGTCACACGACGGCAGCCAGTGATGGATGGTAAATGTTTAACGGGGAAATATTCGCTTGTCGCGGATCGTGGCCGATGGCCAGCTTTGATTGGATTGATTGGGTTTGTGGTTTTACGAGGTCTAGAAGCCTCCTGGTCTGATGCTGATTTCATCACCTGAGGATTCCTGCCAAGAGTAATAACGTGTGTGAAAGGGAATTAAATACAGTTTACATGACTCATCAGTCGGTTTCCTTGTGTTGAGCGTGTGTGTGTGTGTGTGTGTGTGTGTGTGTGTGTGTGTGGTCAAGCAGAGGATTTAAAGTAAATACAAAGCTCTTAGGTAACTTTTGAATGCAGGATCATTGCTGCAGTTCGACATGCATTACTCAGATTTATTTTAACCATCTTTATTGTAGAATAAACAGTGGAAACAAAAGGCCTCTGACTCTGAGAAGCTCTACTGTAAACCCGTGCTTTTAGACATTTAGGAGTTCGACACAAAGATAAAGGAAAGTTTTGATACTTCCAGAAGGAAACTGTGCTACTAGGGCTGCACGTATCCTGTGTGATCTCAGTGAGTTCAGTCACCTCTGGATGTAAAAGCTTATGTAATGATTTTTATCTCTGCTAGCTCGCTCGTCTAGTCGTCATCTCACTTTGATTCCTTCGTTCCTCTTTTTGTTCCTCGTTCTTCACCTCACATCTTTTTCCCTCTTCGAAGCCTTTTTGTCTTCTCCTTTTCTCTCATCAACCTTCTCCTCACATGTCCGAGTTTGTCTTTGTAAGCATGACTTTGCAGTTTCTCTAAAGCAACTGACACCGCTGCCCTGGGCTCGCCCTGCCCTGCCCTGCATGACCGTGTGCATGAGTGAGATCATGGCTGACCTCATTTAGCAGCACATAAACCTCTCAGCCACCCAGAAAACCTGCAGCTGCAGGTTCCACACACAGGAGCAGAAACAGGAAATGACTGAGTAATGACCCCTGAGTGGAAATTAGGACACCTCACTTTCATTTTCTCGCGTTCAGGAACATTTTGGCTCAGGGCCGTTCCTGAGCCTGGATCAGATTCTGGATCTGGATCAGATTCTTTCCAGGGAAAATACAAAAGGACTTTACAGGATTAAATTGAAGATGAACTGTTAGATAAGAGTCGATTGTCTGGTGTTTGTCTGCCCTTTTCTTTAAATAAACGGAGGAAGAGGAGGAGCACTTTGTGAAATGTGATCCGACTGCTGGAAAAGGTGGAGGAAACCACCTGACCTGATGTGGGTCGGCGCAGCTTCTCCACTAATTCACATTTTCCTTTGTGTTTACATTTTAATCTGTCGCATTGATTTTTAGCGATGATGATGCGTGAGTCACACCAGTGTCTGACCTCTAAGAATCCGTCAGAGTAAAGAGGAAATCATGTGATTTAGACGCTTTCTATGCAGATCGTCACACGCACTTCCTGTGGTTTAAAGTGCTGCGGTCATTTGAACATATCTGTTTGGTCGAGGTTACGCTGCTGCCTTTAACTTCGAGGTCACATGAGGGTGTGTGGGTGGAGGGGTGAGGGTGTGTGTGTGAGATAATTTCAAACTTTACTTTCTCACGATTATCTATAATTGTCATGACTTATTAACTTTTAGTTACCTGAGTGAGATCTAAGACCAGAATAACAACAATAATTCAGTTTTATTGTCTTTGCAGTAAAAATGGATCTTCATGATAAAGAGATGACACCTGGAGAGACGCTGCCTGTAGTTATCATTGGTAATAAACACACACACACACACACATTTTGTGACTTTTTATCTGCCACAGTTTTAAGTCTGATCAGTTTTAAAGTCGGGATGGTTGCCAAGGGCAACAGCTCTCAAGATAAACACATTTTCTTCATGTTGTGGATGTTTATTGGTTCTGACCTTGGCTTTTGGACTGAAACACACTTATCTCTGCAAAGAAAGTGGCTGGACGTAGGAGGAGTGTAAATGAACCCAGACTGAAAGGAAGACTTCATGAAAAATCATTAAAACAAATAAAAATGTCCTTTATTTATTTTATAATATGAGCAACTGAAGCAGGAGCAGTGAGGATGTGAGAGGGTTTTACTTCTAGTCATGTGTCCCTCTGTGCCTGAATCTGCTGAGTCATGCTCATGTCCAGTTTACTTTACCCCTCCCTCCCCCGTTACCACCCAGATATACTGATTTATTATTTCCTGGTAGCTGAACGAGATGATTTAACTGTTTTCTGTCCCTAAATTATTTTATAAATTTAAACATGTTTTCAGATCTGAAATGAGGAGTAAAGGAAACGTAGAAATGACCTTGGTTCGGTGTAATTACAGTAATTACAGCAGCTAAAGTGTAGAAACACAGCGAGTGTAACCAGATCGTTGTTTATTCTTGTAACTAGAAACAACATCACAGCTTCTCCAGGACTCATCTTTGTGTTATCTCTGTTTCCTAGGCAACGGCCCGTCAGGGATCTGCCTGTCATACCTGCTGTCGGGTCACACCCCCTACCTGTCCCATGAGGCGTGGCATCCGAACCCCCTGCTGCACAGCAAGCTGGCAGAGCAGCCTCACCTGTCGCTGTTGGAGCAGGTAACACACACACACACACACACACTCTGATCTCCTGTTCATTCAAACGTTAACTCTCCTGTTGCGGCGTCCCTTTAGAATCTGGAGTACCTGTGCGAGGGGCTGGAAGGGCGCTCATCCAATCCGGTGGCGGTGCTCTTTGATGCGCTGCTGCTGCCCGACAGCGACTTCGGATTGGACCACACGTCTCCTTTGGAATGGCGATATGAGCCGGAGCGGGCCATTCCTCACCTGGTTCTGGGGAAGGGCCCACCTGGAGGAGCCTGGCATGTACGCAGCTGAAATTCCTAATTATTGACTAGAAATGTTTCTGTGAGGAAAACTGAGGGTTGGATAAAAACCATCTGAAGTGAACTCCAAACTTGTGTCGAGCCGTATTTAGAGCAAACACGAGCGGTGTTGATGCAAATCAAAAATAGTTTCTCAAACACAAACTTTCATTATTCAAATAGTGTTTTTAGAAAACCTGCATCACGTTTGAGCTTCTCTTTGGTCTCGGTGCTCATCTTAGACTAAACTCTTGTATGTTCACAGCTTTTTATGCACAAAACTAACATGTTAAATGATACAAGTTTGATGTACTTATTTTGTAACAATGTCATCATTTTTGTGCAGAATTTTTCTAATAATTAGTTTTGAGGTTTTTTTGTGGTCTTTCTGAGTCGGGAGGCTTCCAGCACGATGAAGCTAAAACACAGCAGGCATAAATAAACAGACCTGAGACTTTGGGTCGTGTTGACGCGGCCTCGCTGATGGTGGTTCTGTGTGCTTCCTGCAGGCCATGGAGGGCTCCATGCTGACTCTGAGCCTGGCCAACTGGATGGAGCTACCTGGGCTCAAGCTGAAGGACTGGATGAGAGAAAAACGCAGGTCTGACACGGATTTTAAAAAGGTTTACAAGCTGTGCTGAAAACGAAAAGATCCATTTAGATTTTATGTTTTTATAAGAATTTAAAACAACATTCATTCATAAAATACATAAGTATAAAATAAAAATGTGATTAGGAACTGTTGTGATAATGTGCTGCAGAAGAATCGGTCAGTAAAAGAAGCTGTGTGTTTGTTTACCCAATCAGCTGATCGCTGCCTGGTTTCCATAAAGTCAACATTTGTTTTTCCATATCAAAACGATATGACTCCTAGTTTTATGCTCCTATTTTTAATCTAGTTTTCCTGATAATTGTTTACCTAGAAGATAAACGATTAGACCTTTTCAGTCGTTTATGGTGTTTTTATTTCTCTTTATGTGTTTAAATGTGTTAAAAGTTGTTTTTGTTCCAGAAACGTGAGAAACGATCGAGCCACTCCAGCTGAGATCGCCTCCTACTACCAACACTACGTTTCCCAGATGTCCCTGGAGCAGAGCTTTGCCTGTGGGACCACCGTTACCTCGGTAACCAGGGAGCCTGGAGATCAGAAGGGATCGCCGCCCTGCTGGAGAGTATCGGGACTGCAGCGCAGGGAGGGAGAGGTGCTAGGAGGTAAAAACCTGATCTGTCTTAAATGTTTGATTATAGATGGGTTAAGAAGTCGTTTTAAATTTCCTTCCTGCTTCTAGATGGGTCCACGGTTTCAGACGAGGTTCCGTTCTCCCTGTTGGCCCACAACGTGGTTTTGGCGACGGGCACGCACGACATCCCGGCCCGGCTCGGCGTGGATGGGGAGTCGCTGCCCTTTGTGTGCCACTCCTTCTGGGAGCTGGAGGCGGCCATCTCCCGCGGCGAGCTGGACCAGTCGTCAGACCCGGTCCTTGTGGTGGGGGCGGGGCTAACGGCGGCCGACGCTGTGCTGGCCGCTCACCATCTCAACACGCCCGTGTACCACGCTTTCAGGCGCTCGGTCACCGACCCCGGCCTGATCTTCAACCAGCTGCCCAAACTGCTCTACCCGGAGTACCACAAGGTGAGTCTTCTCCTCCTTACTCTGTTCTAAACCCCGGTCATCTGTGTTTCTACAGATCTAAGCTCCGCCTTCTTCCCTCTGTCTGCCAGGTTCACCAGATGATGACCCAGCAGCAGCACCAACCGATGCCTCCCACACCAGAACGTGACCAGAACCCCAGCAGCTTCACGTCCCCCTCCTCGTATCCCGGCTACCTGAGCTTCCCGTGCCACAGGGTCGCGGCGTTCCGACCTGACCGAAAGTGCGTCCTGGTGTCAGACTCCGGCGAGCAGACAGTGGTCAAGGTGTCCAAGGTGCTGGTTCTGATCGGTGCACACCCAAATCTTTCCTTCCTGAACAATAACGGACGTGCGTTAGGCATCAACCCAGATGAGCCCATCTCGTGCCGGCGAAACCCGATCGATGTGGACCCGTTCACCAACCAGGTGCTGGCGGCGGACGGCCCGGGCTTGTACGCCATTGGCCCATTGGTCGGGGAGAACTTTGTTCGGTTCTTGAAAGGAGGAGCGCTGGCCATCGCCAGCGATCTCGCTAAGAGAAAGAGCGAGGAAGGAGAAGAAGCTGTGAACATGGACAGGTGTTTGGACCAACAGGTGACCCGTCAGACAGAAGTTCTGGACTCGTAGCAGGAATCTGAAGGGAACGTAAACAAACCGACCTACTCTGATCTGATCGAGACTAGAACAGGAATCAGAGCGTTGCTGCTCAGGTGTTTCAGCGCCGTAAACCAGTTTCTGGACCAGAACCAGTGAGCTGAAGGTCCAGAACAAAGCTGGAGGGGGATGTCCTGGAGGAGTGGTGTCAAACTGGTCTCTTATTTTAAAACAGATCACTTTTCTACCAGAACATTTTTAAATAGGTTTTTTAAATCAGATGTACTGTTTTCAGATGTTTCTAATGAGCTCCGTTTCTGACAACTGAAGATGTTTCTGATCTTTAAGCTGCAGCAGCTGGTAAAAACATTCAAACACAACCAGGTCAGAGAGAAAACCTACCTGTTTCACCTGCAGCCTCTCTGGTTCTGACCCAAGCATCACCTGTTGCCACGACAACAGCCCTTTAAACCTAAATGTTTCCTGATTCCTGTTTGTATGTTTGTATTGTTTTACAGTTTGTAAAAATGTCTTTTTTGTGTGTTTTAATCTCCTGTAACTGAACCAAACTGGTAGTTTTTTATACATCTTTGATTTATTTTCTATTAAATTATAAATTAACTTAAAGAGTAAAAAAATACCTTTTGAGTGCCTTTAAGTTGCACTTCTTTAAAGTTTAAAGGTCTAATTTAAGTTCAACTATTAAAGTATTGAAAAATCTGCATGATGGTGTTTTAATAAATCAAATGTTTTCATGTAAATTATTGATGATTAATCCAAATTCTGATTGGATGAGAGTCTTCAGATCATTTTTATTACCAGGTGCATCCAACTTTTTAAGATTATAAATACTTTAAAAATCAGAAAAGTTTAAACGTGAAACTGTCCGGATGCATCCTCCTACATGTTTTCATCTAAACTGCTTAAAGATAGTTTTACATAATCTAAAACACATTGTACTTTTTATAACAATCATAAAAAGTGAAATTAATTCGATTGCGGGTTCGATTCCAGCTCCCGCCTGGTTACTCTTCTCTTGTGTCTTTGAGCAAGACACTTCACCCGACATGCCCGTGCTTGGCAGCCTCAGACCGCCCCAGGGCGGCTGTGGCTACATAGTAGCTCACCATCACCTGTAGTGTGTGAACGTGAGTGCATGAATAATGGAAAGTGCTTAGAGCGCCTAGATAAGAACTTTATAAATCTAATCCGTTATTATTAAAAAAAATTACCATTGTGAAGCAAAGCCAAGTCATTTTTTTATTTCTCGACCACAGAAAAATTAAAAGTTTTTCATGTAATTTTTTATTATTTCATTTATTCTCTATTTAACCAGGAAGGTCCCATTGAGATTAAAAACCTCATTTTCAAGATGATTTCTACATCATTGTGTGATTCCATATTTTATCTTGGTTTTGTTAAATCGTAAATAAACCTGTGGTGAGGTAGCTTTGGTTGATAGAATATTTTTGCTGATATTAAACTAAACCACCTGTGCCTTAACTCATTTACTCACCTTTCATTACAGAAACTAAAATTAGATTCATCTGCAGCATAAACCAAATGTTGATGTTTTTCTACATTATTTGTACATCAAAATATTTTTGTCACAATCATTTTTCACAACTTTATTTCTGTACAAGAGTTTCTATTAAACTCATTTAGTGGCAAACGTGTCCATGTGTGATTTGAATCATTTTTAAAATATTTTTTATTGAACTTTTTTAAGTTTTCTAAAAGATCTGAGAACAAGTGTTGTAAGTGCTGTCTTCATCCAGCAGGGGGCGCTGCTGAACAAAGTTCTGCTCCTTTTTCTTTGTCAGTTTTTAATTTCTAACGCTTTAATTCTCTGTAAAACTCTTCATTTTCTTAACATCTTGGTAGTAAAACAGGGAAACAATTTGATAAAAAAAAAAACTTATAATTTTTGCAGAACTGCAAACTTTATGCTTTTACTTTCTCATGTGGTTACAGGCAGCCTGCAGTCATGACCCAGGGGGAACAGCACCCATGTCATCAGAACTCATTCTGAGACAAATTTACAAATAATCCATAATCTGACTAGAATAAATATATAATCATAGAAATTGAAAAAAATAAGTGTATGAGTCAAAAATTCATCATCCCTTAATAAAGCACTTTGTGCTGTTCACCAAAACATCGTAACATATTGAGCTACATCCAGCTATTTAATAAAAATTGACTAATAAAACATTAATAAAACCAATGAGTTTTACTGTGTTGTTGATTCAAAAGCTAAGGAATAAAACATGTTTTCAGCCTAGTTTTACCGACCATAAGAGAGGAGGTGTGTCTGATGTTGAGTGGTTGTACTTGGGGACAAGGTTAGGGTGAGGGCTAACCCACAAACACTGATCAGCTGATGAAATGTGTTTATGAGCAGAAGTCGACTCAGAACCATTAAAAATATCTTTGTTTTTTCTAATAATTTTAAAGAAGTTCATTTATAAAGTAATAAATAATAGAACATACCTGTATGGGGAATTAAAGATAAAATCAAAAAACATAACCAAGGGAGCTGTTCTGCAATCAGCCCAAAGAAACAAGCACAAATAAAAATAAAAGAAGATGACATGAAAAAAGTAAACTAGAATACCACTTGCAGTTTAGATAATAGGAAATTAGAAAAACATGTAGCATAAATAACTGCAGCAAAAGAATTTGTTTAATACTTAAATTATTTGAATCATTTTCATTGATCTGTTCAGTAATATATGTAAAATCGTTAGTTAATAAGCTAAAGCACTCAGTTTTTGTCACATTTCTTGCTGATTTTTCTTTTCAGTGAAATCATCATCGTTGTTTTTTGTCATCGTCATCATTACTGTGAACATCACCATCATCATTGGTTATCATCATCATCGTCGTTGACATCGTCATCATCATCATTATGCCGTGATCATCATAATCGTAGCCATCATCATCAATGCTGTGGTCATCATCAGCGTTGGTTGTTGTCATCATCATCATCATCATCATCATCATCATCGTTGTCCGTTTCTCAATACGAAAGTACGCTAGTACGTTCTTGTGTTCTTGGCAAGTGCAGCAGAAAGTCCATTCTTCCGAATACGGGAGGACGAGGACGGCATTTGGAACAGAACCGGCCATCATTATCATCATCAACATTATCTTCATCACCCATGGAAGACTGAAATGCAACTTCCAGAGGCTCAAATCATCGTCGTCAGAACTAATAGCATCGCCGTTGCCATGACGATAAAGATGATTACTATCAGAGGTGGTACCCTAGCAGATTCAAGCTGAGGTAAAATCTTCAGTGGAGATCTTCTTCCGTTGCTGAAGTAAGGAAACAGAATTTTGGCGAGAACGTGTGTGAAGGAGTGAATCAGTTGGCCGGTTTCCAGATCAAAGAACAACAAACTTCTTCGGTCACACTTCAGGTGGATCCTGATCTTCTTCAGCTTCTTCTGGATCTGAAGACGGCTGCTCTTAGAGGGTGACAATGCTGAATATTCATCACGTTCAAATGTTATGATCCACAATCCGGACTTGATGTTTTTTTCCTGGTATGCCGACTTTGCTGCCGCTCCCAGTGCCCAGTGATTACTGTCCCCTACATCAACATCCCAGACGTGAGACCCGGAGTCGAAGCCCTGGGAGCCCAGGACGCAGCGGAAGTAGTCGATCCTCTCTGGGTTTTTGGGAACTTTTAGTCTCTTCCTGAACCTCACACTGGTCAGATCAGCGGAGACGGTAAGGTGTGGATGGGCTGTGTTAGGATCCAGACCCACAGGCGTGAAGGAGACCATCTTCTTCATTTTGGTCCAGATGGGAGATGTCAGGTTGCCCAGATGTTTGGCCACATCTATCAGATCTCCAGCAAATGGGCCTGGATCATGTAGCTGATAGCTCTCCTGAATCCTTTTAACAACAGCTTTGTAGTTCCTTAGGAAGGAGACGTTATCGCCTCTCATCTCCTCCTCCGTCACTCTGATTATGTCTGAAAGAGCAATGATCTCTCTCCTCAGATCCTCCATGTTTCCTCTCATCCTTTTACTTTTTATCTTCTCTTCATTCTTCAGAGCAGAAGTCCTTACCTTCTCTTCCTTCTGAAGAAATCTGTACAGCTTTCTAAACTCCTCGTTGATCTGCCTCTCTGTGTATTCAGCCTGGAGCTTTATGTAAATTGTCATTTCTTCTGTGGTATTTTTAGCTTCTTCCAAGCGTTTCAGCCGTCTCCGTATGGGCTTCAGAAAGATCTGGACCTTGTTTTTGCTCTCCTGAGCCGTTTCATCGATTGGTCTGAACCTGTGGTTGCTGTGAGCTTCTGAATCTCGACAGATGACACAAACCGGCGCCTGGTGGTCCAGACAGAACAGTTTGAATTTCTCTGAGTGCAGACCGCAGACAGCGTTTGAATCTGTTCCCCTTGACAAGAAGGCCTCACACAGGTTCTTCAAGGCCAAGTTGCGAGGAGGTTTTCTTGTCTGAGACACTGCCTTACAGACTGGACATTCACACGTTTGCTTATCCCACCACCAGGATTTCACGCAGTCATTACAGAAGCTGTGGCTGCATGACAGGACAACAGGTTCTTTGAAGACCTCGTGGCAGATTGGGCACGACAGATCCTCCTCTGGTTGGAACGCCATTTCTCCTCAATCAGCAAAAAGAGAGGAAGTACTCAGAATAAGACGGATAATAAGACAAATCCTGTACCTGCAGTTTTCCCAAACAAAAATAAAGGTTGTTCCTTCAGGTTGAAAATTAGTCGTAGTTTTCATATGCACGGAAACCATGAGTCAGCGGATCTTATCTCTGGAAAATGAGCCTGCTTCCTGCTTGTGCAGTGTGCCTCAGAGGGGTGGAGCATTATTTGCTCAACAGGTAAGATCAGGTTAGTTTTCAGTGATTACTGTGCCATGAACAGGATCAGTGGTCAGAGCAACCCACTGCTCAGAGGCAGAGCTAGGATTTTTTTATGGGGCCACAATATTTATAGAGGGGTCAAGTATTAGTCCAACATCCTGACACAAGGTTTCATGCTGGAAAATCATATTTGACTCATTAGGGCCGCCAGTGTTTGGACTTGGAATTGCATCCACCTAATCTGACCATTGCAAAGGACAGATGAGTGACAGGACAGGGGCACTTCAGGCGGCCAATCAGACTTTAGCACGGGCCGACGCCCCTGTGGCCCACCCCTAACCACCAATGCCACTGCTTCATCTTTGCTGGCAACATTTATACGTGGACTTGTAGGAAGATTTGTCTTCCTTCAGCCAACAGATTCACACTTTCTTTTCACCAGAGGTCTGCAACTCCCCATAACCTCAGGAATCCTGAGGTAAACTGCACCCTTCTCCAGGGTTGGGTGGGTCCAGGTAGGTGGAGGTGGATTCCTGTAGCTTTTTATGATAAAAGCTAATCCCCAAAGTACTCTAAAGAAGGTGTTTAATAAAGTATTACACAAAGACTGCTGCAGAGTCCACTAGACAACACATTTCTATCGTTCAGTTGAGGGCCACACAACATCAATCCAAGGGGCCAAAAATGGCCCACGAGCCACACATCAGAGATCCCTTAACAAAAGTCTCTTGAAGCGGTTTGGATCGTAAGAGAAAGGAAATTAAATCAAACTCAATATATATATATATATATATATATATATATATATATATATATATATATTAGGGCTGCACGATATTAGGAAAACCTGCGATATGCAATAACAGTGCTTAATATTGCGATATCGATATGACTTGCGATAAATGAACAAATACTTAAATCTGCAGTTTTTGTATATATACTTTAGACACACCACTCCATCCTCTATCATTAGTATTAATACAATAACAAAATGAAATCATGCAAGTTTAAATTACATTTCTAGAGCCCAGTATATAGATCTTTATGGCTGCGTTGGAGGTGACAATGGCGATTTGTCGTGTTTCCCCTCATGGTTGCCACGGGTGTTTGGCATGTCTTGCAAAGTACTTGTGTTTGTTGAACACAAATACTTTGAAATAATAGTCATGCTGTTTGAATTATGAGTTCTTTCTCGCTAACATTTTCCACACACGTCTTAGCCTCAGTCATTGCGATGCTCTCTAAGCTAACTCAGGTGTTTGCTAGCCAACCAAATGAAGTGCCGTCCACCTAGGCACCAAGGCATCTAACCTATAAGAACCCAACTGATTGGCCAAATGGGTGAAGGCTCTATTTGATTTGTCAAAAACTTCATGCTTCGGTTTGATTGACAAAATGCATTATGTGTAGCAAAAATCTGAGATGACCATTAACTGCGATATTTTTCTGTTTTTTGCGATATGCCTATTGCGCATGCTGATATTGCGATAACGATAAATTTTCGATATATTGTGCAGCCCTAATATATATATATATATATATATATATATATATATATATATATGTTAAAAGGCAATATATCAGATTAAAAAGATTTTATTACATCAAAAATGTTATTTAAATTACCTTTTAATTTATTTTATTTCAGTAACTAGTGTTGGCCACACACCACATGGTTCAGCATCTCATTATCTCTTTTCCATGAATATCTAAATATTCCGGTTTTGAACTAGAACAGATCCATGGAGGTGTGGAATTCAGAAAACAAGGAAATTTGTATTTCTATAAAGAAACTAAATGTTTTATGTCATACCTGCAGATAATCCTGTTTAGGATTTATAAGATTTTTTGTTGTTTTAAACTTTCACAAACAGAATGGAGGATGTTATAAGTGGTTTAGATTTACAAACAGAATAAAAGTGATAAAAAGATGATAAAAATTGTTTTAACTAATAATCTGGTCTGAGTTTAACGAGTAAATAAAAAAAGTTAAAACAGATGATACAGTTTTAGCTAGTTCCTGGTGCGCATGGCTTCTGCGCAGAACGAATAACTCTGATTGGTCAGCATTCCATCCTGCCCCGCCTCTTTTTTCAAATGCGATAATTTGATTGGATCTCGTTTGTTTGTCTCGTTTTCTTTCGTCCCTGAATGTTTGAACACTACTAGTTGCTGTGATTAAAGTTTCGGTCCACGCAGGAAGTTTAGCTGAAGCTCTGATGCAAATAATCTGTGAAGGGAATCAAAGTCAGAGAAGCAGGAAGCAGTTTTGCTGAGAGAAGACCCAGACGGTAACTTTGACTCGTCTGTTCTCATTTGCTGCTGACTTTAACCTCCTAATGTGAGTTTTTCCAGGAATCTAAAATAACGTTAGAAAGCCGCCTGGTTTCATTTATTTATAACTATCAGTTTAAGCACTAGTTTTTATTACTCCTGTGTTTATTTAGCGCCCGTTTGACCCAAAATGGCGTCTGCAGTGATAGAGGAGGAGCTGTCCTGTCCCGTGTGTCAGGACATCTACAAGGACCCCGTCCTGCTGTCCTGCAGCCACAGCTTCTGTCGGCAGTGCCTGGACAGCTGGTGGAGGCAGAAAGACACGCGTGAGTGTCCTGTCTGCAAGAGCACATCAGACCGGAAACAGCCCACCACTAACTTGGTGTTGAAGAACACGTGTGAGGCGTTTATACTGGAGCGGGAGAAGCAAACCGCAGCAGAGTTTGATCCTTTGTGCCGCCGGCATTCAGAGAAGCTCAAGCTGTTCTGTCTGGACCACAACGAGCTGGTTTGTCTCATCTGCAGGGACTCGGATGTCCACAGGAACCACAGATTCAGACCCAGCAACGAGGTGTCCCGGGATCGCAGAGAGGAGCTGCAGAAGTCCCTCACACCCCTGCAGGACAAGCTGGAGTCTTTCAAACATGTTAGGGAGAACTATGACGAAACTGCAGAACACCTCCAGGTTCAAGCCCGACACGCTGAGGCAGAGATCAAGTATGAGTTTAAGAGGATGTACCAGTTTCTGCAGAAAGAGGAGGCGACCAGGATTACTGCTCTGAAGGAGGAGGAGAGGAGGAAGCGTCTGATGGTGAAGGAGAAGACGGATCATCTCAGCACAAAGATCTCAGCTCTCGCTGATACAATCAAAGCCACAGAGACTGAGATGACGTGTAACGATGTCACTTTTCTGCAGAACTATGATGCTACAGTGGAGAGAGTCCAGTCCTACTCCCTGCATCCAGACCCACAGCCAATTCCTGAAGCTCTGATCGATGAGGCCAAACATCTGGGCAATCTGGGCTTCAGCGTCTGGAGAGGGATGAAGGGGTTGGTGTCCCACACACCCGTGGTTCTGGATCCAAACACGGCTGCAGCGGGACTCGTCCTGTCCAGCAACCTGACCCGTGTGAGTCGAGGAGAGAAACGGAGAGTTCCTGACAATCCTGAGAGGTTCGAGTGTCACGGGATCATCATGGCCTCTGAGGGCTACTTAGAAGGTACCCACAGCTGGGTGGTCGAAGTCGGAGACAACACGGCCTGGTTTGTCGGCGTGGCAACAGAAACCTTCCAAAGGAAGGGACGCGTCAACCTAAAGTCCGGATTGTGGGCTGTAGCTTTTTCCAAAGGGAATTACAGCATCATCTCCCATCAGAATCCCACCATTTTCCACCCTAAGAGGAAGCTGTGGACCATCCGTGTCCACCTGGACTTGGAGAGAGGGAACCTGACGTTCTCCGATCCCATCACAAGAACCAACATCCACAGCTTCACTCACCGCTGGACTGAGAGGATGTTCCCTGTGTTTTACACAGGAAGTGAAATCCCTCTGCAGATCTTACCAGTGGTGTTGCACAATAATGGACAGTATGATGACAGTGATAATGACTGGGATGAAGGAAAAGGTAGTGAAGGAGACCGGAATGGAACGCCGGACAAGCAATGTCAACAAAAAATAACTTTGTAATAACGTATTTGGCATCGCAAAGTTGTAATTTGTTTTTTAAAGGCTTTTACAGGAGAGCCTGAAGTTAGATGAACGTTTTATTTTGAAAGGGCTTGTTTTGAAGTTGTAGGAAAATGAGGACGAGGTTCAGTTTTAGCAGATTAAAACAGATCAGCTGCAGGAAGCTGCTCTGTTTTTCTTTTTAACTAAAACAGTTTTGAAGCTGTGCAGCGTTTTAACTAAAACTCAGTATTCTGAGAAATGGCTCCAAATAAGGAAATCTGCATTATGATAAAATAGAAATCAGAATTGAAAGAATCCCCTAAAACAGCACGACTCAGAACTCTGAATCAGCCTGAATAAGAGCAAATATCTACAGGAAATTCAGATTTATTGTGTAATCTGTTAGTTTGTAGAATTAAACAAACCTGAATCTTACGATTTAACAATTTTATGGAATAGTTCTGTCATTTTTCACTGTTGTATTTATATTCAGACATTTTTTTCATACTTTAGGAGCTGATTATAACAGTTCTCTGTTCTACTAGTGTGTTCTGTTAGAACCTTTCATTTTCATCTGGAAAAAATGAAATAAACATGCTGTTTAAAACACTGATTATTTTTATTATTAATATAAAGTGTCAGAGAAGCCATTACGGGTGGAGTTTGTAAAAGATTACTGCAGATTTACTGCTACTTTCTAGGGCTGGGCGATATGGCCTAAAATCAATATCACAGCATATTGAGGAGTTCACCTCGATGACGATAAATGGGCGATAACAAATGTCCACTAGATGGGGCTGATTGTGTATTACGATGAGTCACGTCATGTGACTCGAGGTGGTACAGCTTCTTAAAGGGACGTGAACGTCGCCAACCTACACACCTTTTCATTTTATTCATTACTGAATTTATTGACATGGGGAAAATATCGGTTAGAGTCAGAAATTTCAATAACGATACATTTTTGATTTATCGCTCAGGGTATTCAATTCCAGGCTTGGAGGGCCAGTATCCAGCATGTTTTATAGTTTTAACTCTTTCAACACACCTGATTTCAATCAGCAGGTAATTAGCAGGCTTCAGCAGAGCCTGATGAGCTGCTGCACAGGTGATTCAACCACTGAATCAAGTGTGTTGGAGCAGAGAAACCACTAAGGCCCAATCCCAATACTCGCACTGTGCCCTTCTGTGAAGTGCACTTAGAGGAGGTGCGCAGTAAGGCTTTGAGTGCGTAGTACACAAGTGTGCTGAATTGGGACAGGGGTCGACCGTGATGCATGCTGGGATGCCGGTCGTTGTTTGTGCTACTTTTAAAAAAACCTTTATTAACAACTTTCAAACAAACAAAAGTAACATTCATTACTGTCCACATTAAATCTTAGTCTAAAACATTCAGAGCATGAATAAATATCATTAATCGTCTTAAAATTAAATGCTTTCATTTGAAAATACGTGTTTTCAGAAATGGCACTTGAGCCATTGCTCCGCCTTCTTCTCAAACTTCACACGCAGCAATGGATTGTGGGTAATACCCTTGCCTGAAGTCCGCATCTATGCACAAGGATCTGGCTGCAGACACATCTATGGCTCAATTCCAATACTCGCACTTGCACCCTTCAATTGCACGTTCCCGGCCAGGGGTGCGAGTGCTTAGGGTGTCCCAATTCCCAATTGCACCCTTAATCCGCACTTCGCCCAAGTTCGCAGCAAGTCCGCAGCAATGAGGACTTCGGGCAAGGTTATTACCCACAATCCATTGCTGCGTGGGAATTTTGAGGAGAAGGCGGAGCAATGACTCAAGTGCCTTTTCTGAAAACATGTATTTTCAAGTGAAATAAGTTCATTTTAAGACGATTAATGATATTTATTCATGCTCTGAATGTTTTCGACTAAAATATAAATGTGGACAGCAATTAATTTAAATTTAGTCAAATAATTGTTTGTTTGTGTGTTTGAAAGCTGTTAATAAAGATTTTTTAAAAAGCACAAACAGCGACCGGCATCCCAGCAAGCGTCATGGTCGATGACATAATGCTCACTGTCCCAATTCGGAAATTATTTGCACACTTGTGTACTACGCACTCGAAACCTTACTGCGCACTTCCTCTAAGTGCACTTCACAGAAGGGTGTAGGGTGCAGTGCGAGTATTGAAATTGGGCCATTGATGCGAATTTGGGTGAAGTGCGGATTAAGGGTGCAAAAGGGGCGTGGTCGCCTTCCGCGCATAAAAATCGGGACACCCTACGCACTCACACCCCTGGCTGGGAACGCGCAATCGAAGGGCACAAGGTTGGAGCTGCGAGTATTGGAATTGGGCCTAAAATGTGCTGGACAGCGGCCCTTCAGGACCAGAATTGAATACCCCTGCTTTACAGGGTTAATGAAAGGCCACCCAGCCCCTGTCGCCCCCTGTGGCCAGAATATTCCATTTGCAACTTCAAAGTTGGCAGTCAGGTTTGTTGGGACTTAGAAAAAAAATTAGGTGACATGCCTGGTGCTGCAGTCTGCTTCCAGCATGTTTCCTGCATGTTTTAGATCATGAACACAGCTGATGTGTTTGATTTAGTGATGAACCGCTCCTGTAGACACTAATGAAGGCTGAGGAGACGTTTCAGCTGTTAGATTAAGGTGTTAAAAAGACCAACGCACAGCCAGGAGATAACGTTTCACCGCAGTGAATTAATAACGGACACTAGGGGGTGCTAAAAGCAAGCAAAACTGCCAAGTGTCCCTTTAATCTAACAGCTGAAACGTCTCCTCAGCCTTCATTAGTGTCTACAGGAGCGGTTCATCACTAAATCAAACACATCAGCTGTGTTCATGATCTAAAACATGCAGGAAAGTCCAGTAGGGAGGGCCTGCCACTGAAGTTGCAAGTGTGGTATTCTGGCCACAGAGGGCGATGAGGGCCTGAGTGACATTTCATTAACCCTGTAAAGGATCATTTTAGCACAAACTGACTCAAGAACATGATTTTAAACTGTCATGGTTAAACAGATACAAAGGAACATTTTATGCAGAAATGTTTTCTTATTTTGAAAAATATAAAGAATAAATGCTGAGCTGTTGCAGCACTTTTCTTGAACTTAAGGTGAAACTTGAAAAATGAGAATCTGGTGCAAAAGTAAATTTATTTCAGTAATTCAACTTAGACTGAGAGACCATCTAAAGGCTCAGGAACCCTTTGCATGTGTTTAGGATAGGGATGCAACGATACCACTTTTTTCCAAACCGATACGATACCGATACTTGGATCTGAGTACTCGCCGATACCGATTACCGATACCGATACTTGTACCACACACAAAAATGCAATGAATTGGAATACAGGCTTTTTTGGGAAACATGAGCAGCAGGTTCTTTTTGATGAAAATAGTCATCTCTGCATTTTCAGGTGTGAGCCTGTTTCTGCTTTCATTCACAATGTTTGAAACAGCTCCCCTATTGGTCAATATAGAAAACTACAAGAGAAATGACAAGTCCCAGTGAAGCCACTTTCAGGCAACTGGTATCGGTACCTGGTATCGGTTAGCTTTTTTCTGGTATCGGTATCTGTATCGGTATCGGTATCGGGCCGATACCGATCGGTATCGGTGCATCCCTAGTTTAGGATTCATTAGCTGGTTAGCGTGTGACACTTTGAGTCTAGAACAGGGGTTCCCAAATATTTTTCTTTGGGACCCCCAACCCCAACTCCTACACGCATAAACACGTTAAATGTGATCATTTGCAAACTTTATACAGACATACAGAGTTATAACTTTTATATGGAGTTCTGATTATACTGTAGGGTGTGTTATTGGGATTTTATAAATGTAATTTTTACAAATAAAATCTTGCTAACCTCACAACCTCAGCAAAGACAAAATTATGGGGACCCCTTGTAATCTTGTGGGGACCCCATTTGGGTCCCGACCCCTGATTTGGGAACCCCTGATCTAGAATATTGAACCTTTTCACAATATTCTAATTGAGATATTGAATTTGGGGTTTTCATCAGCTGTAAATCATAATCATCACAATTATAACAAGGCTGAAATATCTGGTTTTGCATGTAATGAGTCTATCTCATACATTAGTTTCACCTTTGAAGTAAAATTATTTAAATAAATTAACTTTTTCACCAGATTCTAGTTATTTTATGACGAAGTTACACGATTTAACCACCGGGTGGCAGAAGTGTACAAGAAAAAACCCCATGAACATCAAAGTTCAGTAAAACTGGAACAAAAAGAGATTAAAATCAATCAGATGCTGATAAAAATGGTCTCAGTAAAAAGTTTTTACCTGTTTGGCTGGAACTGAGTCTCAAACTATAACATTTTTATCTTTTCAACATTTTTTTAATAAAAGCTTATCTTTCTAAGCTAATTGTTTTCCCCTAATGTGGTATTTACAACTAACTGTAAATATTAACCTCGTTTATTCTTTACCCTTTTAGTTCTTATAGAGCTCTGAAAATTATTAAATAAAATCTGATCTGAAGTGATCTTTGCTGATTTTATCCCAGAGCTCCATCAGTGCCTGTTTCAGGCTTCTAAACAGCCTGAGTCTGGACCTTATTTATTTATTTGTTTGTTTAGCTTTTTTTTTTTTTTTTTGCTATATTATTACTATTACAGATGTAATTCAATTCAATTCAGTTTATTTATATAGCGCCAAATCACGACAAGAGTCGTCTCAAGGCACTTCACAAAGTAAACATTTCAATACAGTTCAGTTCATAAGCCAATCAGTAAAAAAGTTTCCTATATAAGGGACCCAGCAGATTGCATCAAGACACTGACTAGTGTCATTGTGTTGGTACAATCCTCATACTAAGCAAGCATTTAGCGACAGTGGGAAGGAAAACTCCCTTTTAACAGGAAGAAACCTCCAGAGGATCCTGGCTCAGTATGAGCAGCCATCCGCTACGGCTCACTGGGGATTGAGAATGTACACATCTGTATTAGTACAGATGTTTTGCTGCTATGGAAACGGCATCACTTTTTACTTGGTGATTCAGCAAAACAAAAGAGAAAAAAACAGAAGGGAAGTCTCACATGCTGCCCGTCACCATGGTAACCAGGCTAAGCGGGAGGCTGTAGCTGTGACTCAGCTGGTTGCCGGGTGAATCAGGTTGTTCCAGTCTGTAGCAACATGTTTAAACTCAATGGACAGACTCACTGACACCTATAGGGACAATTTAGAGTAACCAGCTACTGTAAGATGTATATTTTGATGGGTCAGGGGACTCTTGAACCCACACTTGCATGAGGAGAACATGCTAACTCCACACAGAAAAGCCAGAGATTTGAACCTGTGACTTTGTCGCGAGGCAGCAGTGCTACCCACTGTGCCTCCATGCAGTCCCGTTTTGTTTCTAGGAGAAGCTCCAGGTGTTTTTCTGCACATGAAGAAGCAGCCATGATCAGATCTGGTCACCTGCTGCATAACTGAGTCTGAACGTGGTGTTGAAGGACTTAGAAAATCCAGCCTGAAAACAAATTCCTGAAAGTTTTGTTTTTCTGTACGATCCCAGAGTCGTCGTCTACTCTGTCCTGCTCCGTCTCGACTGACGAATCCTCCTCAGGGATTGGACGAGTCCTCCAAAAGTCCATTAAGGCCTGTACCATATCATAGTGCACATCCACTCACTGCTGCAGTTCTGTGAACACTGAATGCAACTAACATACCAGCCGCTTGTATAGGGCATCTTCGAGATCTGATGGTAATTCTTTTAAATCGTCGTCTTTAGCCTGTAAGGCTTTATTCCTCTTTGACAGCTTCTTGTTTGCGTCGTTATCACAAAAAAACAAACAAATTTAATTTAGAAGAACATGTGTTTTTGAGAGGCCTTTGTTTAAGACTAAAAAGAAGGAATGCTGTATTTCTGTGGTTGGGGTTAAATTATGGAATAATCTGAATAAGGATTTAAAAGAATCCAAATCACTAACTGTATTTAAAAAAAGTATCAAATCAATGGTATTAACAAAATATGTAAATACAATGTAAGATGGTGTTTGAGAAGTATTGAAGAGTTAAATGAGTAGTAATATTGTAAATATTCTAGAAGTATTGAAGAGCAATAATATTGAAATTAAGTTTCTCTTGTTTTAATTTTGTATTGTAAAAAGGGGAAGAAAATTATAAGATTTTTTCTTCTCCCTGCTCCTTTTCATTCATTGTTTGGTATTATATGTAAATGCTGTTTGTTTTTGTTTGTATTTGTTTTTATTATATTATGAATGAAATAAAGATGAAAAAACTTTTTAAATCTATTTTTCTTAACAAAATAAAAAAAGGGGTTCAAGAAAAATTAAGCTGAGATTGAGCTAAGAAACGTTGGTGAAATAGTTTGGCTTTGGTTTGGCCCAAGTTTGCTAATCGGTCACGTGACTGAAAACCATTATCTATCTATCTATCTATCTATCTATCTATCTATCTATCTATCTATCTATCTATCTATCTATCTATCTATCTATCTATCTATCTATCTATCTATCTATCTATCTATCTATCTATCTATCTATCTATCTATCTATCTATCTATCTATCTATCTATCTATCTATCTATCTATCTATCGTATGTCTGTCTGTCTGTCTGTCTGTCTGTTTTATTTTGAAATTCTAAAGCGGAAGTTGTGGTTGTCACTCCGCCTGCCTTCACGCGGAGTTTTGGGAGAATCTCACTCACTCCAGGTTAGGACTCCTGTTGGAGGGACGGCAGGAAAACTGCCGATAAAACTCACAAGAAAACAACACGAAACCCTTCGGATACAGTCCAGGAGAGACGGCAGAGGGGCTTAAATTCGAGCCGGACTGCAGATAAGAACCGTATCGATTATTTTGTGCGAAGTGATTGATCACGGTCCGTGTCTGCGCGCGCGCGCGTGTACACGTTAGTGCGCGTTTGGACACACGCACAGTCACAGGTTGCCTGGCTAACCTTGTTAGCTAAGTTAGCAGCCAGAGGTGAGGCGTTCTTTCCGTTTACTGAGGTGAAAACAAAGCGGGGCCAGTTTTTTAAAGGCAGCCAGTCGTTTTCCAGACGTTCCGCTGCGTGATTCAGTCATGATGTTGTGTTTTTGGGGACATTTATCAAGTTGGCCGGCTGGTAGCATCGGCTGACTACAGCCTAACGTTAGAGCGAGCTGCTCCGACCTGGATTTCATTTACTCCCGTTTTCATCTCTTTATTTACTCATTTTCCTGCTCCTCTCCGTTCACTCCCGTTTTTGACCGTTTCTTTTAAAAGCGGACTTTGTCCTTTGGGAGATGGAAACAACCCCCCTCTGATAAAAACGCCTCTATTGATTCTTCTGTGGGAGGATTTAAAAACTTACGTGGAAGTTTCTTTTGGGGGGAGGTCAAAAAGTTTTACTTGTTGGGAGGTTGAGGAGGATTTTTCCAAGCCTGTGGAAAAATGGATGCGGGTATAGAGAAGGAATGCAGCGCCTTGGGAGGGCTTTTCCAGCTCATCATGAACGACATGAAGGTAAATTTTATTTCCTCTAAAATATTTAAAGCTTGTTTTTCTCACTTAATCGTTTCACTCCTCTGATATTAAAACGCTGCTTTTCATTATAAGCACTTTCATTCAAAGTTATTTGCAACTATTGTGCAATTTTATATTGTTTTAATTCATTTGTATGTTTCCTGCATTGCTTGCATGACATTTTCTCCTACCATGGGTGTCAAAATCTGCTTTTTGTACATGTAAAAAGCTAAAAGTGACGCATGAAAATAAAATGGAATAAGCCAGTATCCGAGGAACTGGTTGTGATGGTTGGAGGTTATAAATAGCTGAACGTGGAAGATGTGAGTGCTGCTGATTTAGACTGGGGTAATGACTGAGCTGAGGTTGAAACTGGAAGTGGGCCATGATCTGAAAGAGCAACAGGGCTGGATGGGGGTGGATTTTACCAGCTGTGTGTTCTTTGATGTTTTGTCAAGCAGGCTGCCCTTTGCTGTCTGTTTGTCAGTCAGGGGTTCTCTCCTCTCAGATGTTCATCGTTAGCAACCTCCCTTTTCATGTCACGTCTCTTTTTTCCTCTCCTTCTTAACCAAAACAACCAGAAAAGCCTTTGGTGGTGGTGTTCTGGGGACGGTTTCTAGTGACTGGAGCGCCGCTGAGGCACACGATTTGACTTATTGCAGATGAAAAAATTGCTATTTGTGCATCTGTGGTGTTTTTGGACAGTAAACAGATAAAAGTGTATGGGTGGATGATTTACCTGATGAGATAAGCAGATTGTTCATCTTCCAATGCGTTTGGGGCTGAATGTGCTGGTTTTAAATCTCATCCTCCAACCAAAAACCCAAAAAGAATAAATTTTGTCATCAAATCACATCTTTTGAGTGAATTCAACGAACATTTGATGATTTTAGTTTCATTATTTTTGAGGAAATGTAACATTTTTGTATTTGGGCAGGTAGATTGTTTTATTAAATATGTTTTTGCGTGTTGTAGAGTTGTTTAGAGTTGGCTGCTGTCACGTTTTATTGAATGTGTCCTGCTCATTTATCTAAACTATCTGCTGTCTGCCTGGAGGATCCGTTATGGGACAGATTACAGGGCTTATTGACATGCTGTCTGGAAAACTGTTTATATTCAGTTATAGCCAAGATAGCAGAGTGCTCATGTGAAGTAAAACTACACAGGCAGAGCTCAATTATTCAATATTAGATCAACAAAGAACATTTTCAGTTTCTTTTCTTCACATTTAGCCCAGATATTTCTTTATTTTTACGAGGCTGCCTGGTTGGTGTTTGGCTCCACCAAAGGGATTCCCTGTAAGTTGCCTCCTTTAAGCCTGATGGGCGTCACCTGTCTGTGAGGAATGTGGTTGCATGAGAGTAAATAATTTGTATGATAGCAAAGCCATTTCAGGTTGCTTTTACTTTGTACAGGATTTTCTACTGGGCAGAGAAGAATCAATCAAGTTAAGCTTAGTTGGTGTTTGTGTAACGAAATGACAGCAGCGTTTTAATCTGACTGGCACCACCTGCATCGTGTTGCACTAGTTCCTCGTGGACCTGCAGCCCAGCGTGTTAACATGAGTCAACGTGGGGGTGGTCTACTGCAGAGCCTCTATGAATCAGGTTTGGTCTGGGGACTGTGGAGAATCGGGCATTACCTCAAGGCATTCCAGAGAAAGTTTAAAATGAAGCGTGCCCCAGCTGCTGAAACAGGATAATACTTCTGACCTTTGGTGCTTTTCTTTTACATTGTGCAGTACAGCGTGGTATGGCCTGTAGGTAGTGTCATGTAACTGATGCTATCGGATGTTTTTTCCCTGGTTTTATCCCAGCCTAGGTACCCATCACTTTGTCCGTAATAATATGGATCTTGTCGGGATAGAGTTCCAGATTCCCAGATCTCTCAGTCGTTCGTCTCAAGTTATTCAAGCATCTCTGTGCTAAAAGAACGCTGCAAACTTATTCAGTGCTGTACCACTCAGTGCTTCTCAACTGTTTGACACTTTGGATAAAATTATGAGCTGAATCAGTGTAATAAACACAACTTTACACTTACAGGGACGCTCTGTGTCCTACATCACCACAGCTTCACAAGTTCTGTGATGATAAACGGTGGATCCCACTCTCATTGGAGAATGAAGGGTGGAATGGTTTTGTTGTTAGACGGGTGTGTGTGTGTGTGTGTGTGTGTGTGTGTGTGTCAGGGATCTGAGGGAGTTTGTAGCTGCTCTGTCTCTGATCATGCCGTGGATCTGCAGTTCTTGTAAATTTCCTTCCTGATTGGTAATTTCCAGCCTGAGGTAAACCGTTCGTCAGAAGGCTTGTTGCACGGGACCGAGTGTGTCGTTCACAATGCAGCTCAATAAACCACAGAAGATGATTCAGTCCGCAGAAATACCAGAACATTGTGTAAGAGTTGGTCTTGTGATGAGTCACTCGAGTCGTGCCAGCCTTCATATAAAATATTTTTAAACAATAAATCTGCATTTATTAAACATGAAGCATAGTTTGAGGCTGAAACTTATTCTCTCTCTCTCTCTCTCTCTCTCTCTCTCTCTCTCTCTCTCTCTCTGTTTGTGTGTAATTTTGATGTACTGATATTTGGATATGAGCTATTTAAAATGTTATTTGATTTTATTTATGGTGATTAATAACAGAATGTGGAGGGATGCAAAAGGTGGAACTCTAAATTGAGGAAGTGCAGCGGTGGGACCATTTATGGGGGAGCGCATAACTGACACGAGTTTAAACTGTGCGTTATAAACACAGAGACATCACATGGTGAACGTCTTGACACCAGTGTTGTGTCAAAAAGCTTTCCTCCTCCTCCTGTGTGAGTCTCTCTCTCCTCTCTGCTGCTTTAGACGGGTGAATCGAGTCAGATTAACACTCAAACACATCAGTCCATCCCAGATTACAGCAAAGGTTTGTCTCTGTGAAACTTTTTTGTTTCCAAGAACTCGGCGTTTTCTCTGTGACTTTATCAGTTTGAATTTTTATCATAAACAGGCAGATTATAATCCTGTATGGGATTATAACAACCTACAAGGTTCTGTCTGTCTGTAGAGCTTTGATTAGAGTTGGAACCTAACTGGACTCGAATGGAAGACTAGAAATGATTAATGATCATTAAATATAAAAAACTTGAGTGATTAAGGCTTCTGCTTTGAGACTCGAAGCTAATTTCTGCCCTTGCAGCTCTCTGCATCCTGATGGAATCAGGCTAAAGATTACCAACTCTTATTCCTCTGACCTCACCGCTGCAGGGCGAAGAGTCTAAATAAAGAAAAGATGTTTTCTTGTCACTCAGAAGTTTAAACATTTTGTGGTAACATGATGGAACTTGCCGACATCTCTGGTGTGAAATCAGTGAGCAGCACGAGTGAGTCATCCCTGCTGTCAGATTACAGGAAGGCTGATGATTTTTGTGGACTGCGTGGCATCAAATCCTAGTATTTAACCAACAGAGGCACTCCTGCAATCTGCCACACACACACACACACACACACACACACACACACACACACACACACACACACACACACACACAAAAGCCATTTTTAATTGAGTTACTTTTGAGATTAAAGTGTGTTTAAAAGTGAATGAGATGTTTTCTACGCAAGCGTCATGAATCATAAAGGTTGGTTCTGGGTATCATACTGATATAATTGTTTTTAGAGTAAAACACACAGCCAAGAGTATTAATGTGTGTTTCAAAAGGGACATAACATTCACAACCACATCACAGTTATGATCGAAGGTCACACCCGCTAGAAATGAATTTCCCACACGAACCACAATTAAAGAAATAATTAAAAACATGTTAGTAGATATTTCATTAATAACTTTAATAGTGTGGCTAAACTGTAACCTCATAACTAAGACTCGACGTCTCTATGGAAAAACAGATTCTAACTCTAGCTCTGACTTACCTGAAGCTCCATCCACACAAACGTCAGTAGCAGAAAAATGACCTAATCTTTTAGTCGCAGTTTTGTAAACCTTTAATGGCTGCTGAGATGTGGTCAGTCAGCAGATTCGTCCTCTGACTCTGAAGGTTTGACATTGATAATAACAAAAAGACAAGAAAAGCTGGTCTAACGTTATAATACACTCCCACACGTTTCACCGGAATTTTCATTTCTTTGCAACACAGATGTATAGTTAAAAAAATATTTTATTGATTATGACATGAACTATCAGCATTGTGGGCCACGTATTGTACCACATTTCACCCTGAGGGAACCTATAATTCCCTTGATCGTATTGGTTAAACCTTCACTTGATCCAATCTCCTGCATTCAGAAACTATTCTCTTTATTTTAAAGATCCCAACATGTCCCATTTCTACCACTTGGCTTGACTCTCCACGGTTTGGGTGATTTTCCATTACAACTGAAAAACTGCTTGGGGGGGGGTATCTGTACGCTACACTAAAGCCAGTTTTCCAAGTCCTGGTCAGCCAAAAATGACTCAGTACAGCGTGTGTTAACACTACTCACTTCATTGTAGTTGGTTTTCCTCTAGCCAATCTGTGACCAACAACACTCACCAATGTCAAGTTTCTGGACCTGGTCAGCACGCTAGGAACCACTACAAACCGGGTTCTGAAAAGTTGGGGGGAAATACCGAACTGTGCTGTTGGAAAGGGCTGTCATTCCGAACTGCACCCATCTGAGTCACGCTGTTGGAAAAGGGCCATAAAACAACACAACGCAACACAACGGTACCAACGAAATCTTGGTACCGTGACGTTTACATTTTTGTAGTACCGGGTTGGTACCGAAGAACCGGTTCTTTTGACAACACTAGTAGCAATGTTGAAAATTATGCTTAGTCAATGGCTTTTTGTCAAACTCTGAAAAGACGAGACCTGGAAAAGGCTGCAGTGTGGTGAGGTGGAAAACTCTGGAGCAACCAGTAACTCCACCCGCTACCAAATCAGTCACCGACATTCTCTGATGTCGGCCCTACTTGGCATCCTACCACACCGATGCAGGTACTAAAAAGGAGGTGGTCCCCAATATCATGGTGGAAAACAGGTCAAACTGAGTTGAGCCGCGCTGAGTAGATACGGGTGGAAAAGACCCATTAGTTAGTTCTTATTTATATAAATAAATATAAATACCCAGCATAAAGTACTCTTAAGCTTTATTTCCAACAGCACTACTCAGCCAAAGACGGCTCGGTACAGCGTGGGTTAAAGGACCTATGTCATGCAATTTTACACCTTCCAGACCAACGGTAGGCACTAGTGTTGTCACGGTACCAAAATTTCAGTATTTGGTACCGGTACCAGTGAAAATCCACGGTTCTCTGTACCAATTTTGGTACCAAACAAAAATTTAATTTAGACTAAATTTACCAATAAAAACATTAATTTTCCTGTAAAGTGCTTTGAGATGACATCTTTTGTGAATCAGTGCTGTATATTAGAAAAATTAACTGAATTACTATTGTACTACTATCATAACATGTTTTTAATGCACTTTTATTTAGTCAAAATGTGTTTTTGTTCATATATATTTTTTGTAAACCTGCTAGTTATCCAGACTAGAACCTCTAGTTAGAACAGCTTTATTGACAAACTGATTTTCAGGACATAAACACTGACTGAGCCATACATTGTTGTTCATCTTTTGGAAACACATGACAATCATTAAAAAACAAAAAACTCCGGTCTGTGAGCAGTCAACGCCTTTATGTCATCCTGTTTGTTTGTTACCCTAATTAAACGTATAGGAGATGTAAATAGTTAATAAAGACGATGGTGTATTCACACCACACTCTATGTAGTACTGATTCTGACACATATGCGATTTTTTGAAAGCGACTAGTCTGAACGGTCATGTCGCATTAAATCCACCTCCTACGTCACTGATCAGCGGAGGTGAGCGTCGTGTCAGGACGTTCCTGATGACGAGCGCTGACAGAGGGATTCAGGGGCCTGTGGGACATCCTGTCAAGTTTTGGAATTAAAAATACAAGAAAGCATGAGAACGGGAGGTGCTGCTGTCTCCGGGGGGGGGTGTCTCCGTCGGGGCGGAGGTTCTCCGTGACAGCGGGGCGGTCTCCGTGAATGAACTTTATTTACCACATCAGGTCCACCGCTCGCCGTCGCTCTGCGTTCTGTGGCGTTGCATTAGAAGTGACTGCACGCGCCCAGTAAATGCGCGAATCATGCGCGCCAGGGACAGGGTTTAGACGGGTCCTCTGTACTACCGGTACCTACGAAATCTTGGTACCGTGACGTTTACATTTTTGTAGTACCGGGTCGGTACCGAAGTACCAGTTCTTTTGACAACACTAGTAGGCACAATATATGGTAAAATATTAGGGATGTAAGAAAATATAGATATGGCAATATATCGTGATATTTTTTCCTGCGATGTTATATCGATATTCAAAAGCTGTGTATCGAGTTTTGGAAGAATTTACATGCAAACATTTGTGTATTTTCTTTTCTTTTGGTGCAATTCAAACGCTGACCGCTAGTTGGCAGCAGTGTGCAATGGGTCTTGTTTCCACCACTGAAATGTAAATCCTTCTGTTATGGTTCAGATACCTCATGTTAAACATGTATGTATCAGTTTGGACTGTTTATTGAATTTTCCTATAATAAATTCAGTCTAAAAAAATCTCTAATACCGTCTGGCTGAATGTATCGCAATATATCGTGATATATCGTATCATCTCCCCTGTATCATGATACGTATTGTATTCCCAGAATTTTTCCAATACACATCCCTATAAAATATTACTGTTGGCATTTATGCAATGTCATTTTTCATGAAATATGATATTTTTGTGAGCTGTTCCTTCAACCTGGAAATAAAAGGCTTGGATTCAATGAAATCCCGCCTTGCAAATTCCACAATAGTACACAGCTGCAGACCCGGAGATTCACGTTTGCTGAATCACGATGTCATCTCCCACTCAGTGATTTCAGAGTGCCCCCCTCCCCGAGGGTCGAGCACACACAGTGCTGCTGGAAAAGCGCTATTAGTGTCGTCCATCTGAACTTGTTGACCAAATAAAAATAAAAGCCGATTCATTCTCTGAGAAGAAATGTCAAAATGAAGATTGGGGATATAATTCGACAGCCTGTTGCACTCTAAAGGCAAATTAATTTACTTTTCACTTCATTGATTCAAAATGATTTGTAATCCAATTTAAAAATGAAAAGGGATCAAGTCATAAATCTACCCACCAGCAGCTTCATGGGACGGACAGCTGATTTCTGTCCCCGTGATATCAGGAGTGATGTTGTGAGCTGTCGACCTTCCACACTCCTCCGTTTCCGCTTTCATCTTTCCCTCCAATCCTCACATGCCGAACATTTTCTCTCCTCCCTGTTTAGCGGATCTTCCTCCCAATCCTGCTACGTTACTCCCACCCCTCTTGTCTTTTGCCCACATTTACTTTTTGGCCTCGGACCTCAGAAACTCTGCCCTTGGTGGAATTTCCGTCCTGGTAAAGATTAGGCTGCTATTAAAGTCTTCAGAGAGTTTATAGATTTTTCCAAAGTGAACATTTTTAGCTTGTCAGGGCAGGAGAATGTAGGTGGAGTTCATAACGGTGAGCTGCTCACCTCCTTATTCATCATCGCTCAATCAGAAGTGATATTTACAGATTTACTGCAGACTGATGCTTCTTTCTCCAAATACTGTGATGTAAAACTGGTCCAAAACACACAAAATGCCCAAAACAGCATCTAAACATGAAGATGCTCTATTGTAATTATTTATCTGACTGCATGGATAAAATTTCTTTTGTCAGTATGGATTTATTATTATTGATCCCTCGGTCAACTTGGTTTAGGTAACCAAACCCTTTCTGTATATTTAGTAGATTAAATCTTTTATTGTGCGTTCCCCAACATGTCCAACAGTATAACCTACCTGTGATGCAGAAGTATTTTCTCTGCCAAACTTCAGGGCATCTTTTATTATCATTGACCTTCTCAGTGGCCTAGTGGTATGAGTGTCTGCCCTGAGACTGGGAGGTCGTGGGTTCAAATCCACGGTCGGGTCATACCAAAGACTTCAAAAATAGGACCCAATGCCTCCCTGCTTGACACTCAGCATTTATGGAATTTGATTAGGGGGTTACGACTCGCAACGTAAAATACTTTGACTGGAATCCTCCATACTGCGTTCACCGCTGTAGCCTCTATCCTCCATGTTTGTTTATCTTTGCTGTGTGGGCTGCACGCACTCCCATTGACAAACTGGCCGATGACGCAGAAGCAAAGGATCATGGTCTATGTAGTTGTCTGTGCTATGCTCCGGTGGAGCGGACTGAAAAGTGTTATTTTTACCTCAAGATGTACTGTATGATATCTTGACAAGACCACGGCGATATTGTGACCATTTTACTACGATGATATTGCCAATATTGTTACAGCCCTACTAATGGGACTTCAACTTTAATTATCCTTATTTTAATGATATCACATCTGTTTTCTTATGTCTTTGTGCAACATTAAATCATTTATTTTCAAACACAAGTAATTTTCTATGCACACATTTATTTTTCATTGAACCAAGAGAAGATCTTGAGTCATTGCTGAAGCTTTACTAAAATAGTTTCCCTAATGTCATTGGTACGCCTTTGTCCTTGACGGTTTGACCACTCAAACCAGTCTGTATGGTCATTTGTGTGTGTGTGTGTGTGTTTTAACTGTCCTATAATGAAGGTGAGCTATGACTAAGACGTGTGTGTGTGTGTGGAATAGCAAATGGTTTTCAGCACTAACCTACAGGAGTGTGGTTACTTACACAACACACACACACACACACACACACACACACACACACACACACACACACACGCACGCACACACACAACTGTAAACAACAGTTCAGATGGTATTACTATACTTTATATCCATCCTGTTTAAACATAATTAACTATGTGAGAGCAAAATGCAGCCTGAGACTCCGTCACGCCCTGCTGCTACAGGCTGTAATACAAAGATGCTTAGTCACGTTACTGATGTGATGCTTTATAGTTCCAGATAGGTTAGAGGTGTGTGTGTGTGTGTGTGTGTGTGTGTGTGTGTGTGTAGGAGTGGCTGATTACAGAGCACACTCACTCCTTACAGGAAAATATGATGTCTCAGGTGGAGGTGGGTATGACCTCACACTGAGTTTTCATGATTTGCTGCACATCAGGCATAACAGGAAGGCATAAATTGCATAAATATAAAAAAAGCATAAATATCATCCATTCATACGTTTTTATGTGAGGCTGTTATTTCTGTGACAACATAATGGACTAAAGGTCGTTTATGGTTGATTTCTGCTCACGCCTTGACGTCCTTTTGTTACCGCTCGTTTTCCAGCTGGTTTCCAGATCAGACAGATGTGCTCTGTCATGTTGAAGGTAGAAATCACTTTGGAGAGTCGCCCTCGTGAATCAAGATGCACCAGGAGACACCATTTAATTTTGACATGAGTTGACATGTAGATGATGATGTGCAGATGAGTGCTGCTCAATAGAGGGTGTGGATTTATTTTCTCACTCTCACACACACAAAGGTTTTTACATCATTATGTTCTGAAAGGAGTTTTTTTTGTTTAAATGCTTAAAACGCTTCTACATGCTGGAAAAAACATGTCAGTTTAATATTGAGAGATAACGTCTGCACTTGTTTTTTGGCTCAGCGGGTTTCCAGGTGACAACGTTTGATGTGCTGTTTTGTTTTTGCTAGATTAAAAATTAAACAGACACAAATCACTAATTGGTTGGAAAACAACTGACTAGACCAAAGAGAAATATTCAAATGATATGCAAAAATTCCCCAAAACATAAATAGACAGGAGTCACGTGGAGATCAGCTGCTTCCTCTTCTCCACTTCAACAGGAGCAGTCTAGAGAAGGTCATAAATAAATTACTGTTCATTTATGATGTTTTCAGAAAACAGTCTTATAAAACCTTTTTTAACTGACAATGTGTAGTTTTTACCATTAATCTCTGGAAATATCCATCAAAATGATAAAAATGCATAAAAAGATGTCCAGTTATTGAAAAATATTGGCAGTTTCGTAACATAACCATAAAAATCGGGTATAAAATACATAGGGCGCAGGTCTAAGTCTCTGGGGGACGCCATATTAGACGGCAAGTTTCCTTCTACGTGAGCCGGCTTGGGGTCCTGCACCTGCCGATGATGTCACACTAGATGATTGGCTGGACGTACGACTTCCGGGAGTTACGTTACCACGTTCCAAATTTTAACACTCTTTCCAAAACCTATGTGAAAGAACAGAATTGAAAAAGAGATGCGCTATATTTGGCCGAGTGGTGTTGCCGTCGTGTGACGTCATCGGCAGGCGCAGGACCCTGAGCAGATCTGGAACCTACCCTGCCAGAAAACTAGCATTAGCATTGCATTCTCTCCATGGAATTAGCTGAAGGACTATCAAAGTCTGAGGACTCACACCGAGGTCGCATGCTAACTACTCGACATTTACCATGATGTTATTTTAACTGGTGACAGTCACGGAGATATGGTGTAAAACTACCCTGAAATGTATGTACCGCCCCCTATCACCAGGAAACTACACACTGTCTCTTTAATAAACTACAATCAAACCGTCTTTAGTTTGAAGTTCTCTGTGATTACGGCTCTAAAATGTTTTATATTTCAGCACACCACAAAAACGTACTTTTTAAGTTTGCAGCAAAAACGTGTATTTGTTTTGATGCCATAGCAGCACTCCTTTTGTTATTCTTTATTTCACAGTAAAACACTAAAACAAGCTGCTTGTTTACCTGCGTAGCCCCGTCTGGCTGCTGCTGTACAGCCAGCTGATGTAAAGACCGTCTGCTATAAAGCCACAGAGCTGTTCCAGAAGTAAAAACAAGTTCAATAACTGAAGTGTTTTTGAGTCGCACTTCAGGCTGCGTGACTCCAGTTTGAGCCACGAGATCCCAGTATGGAAATCAGCTGATTCAGGATGCTGGGAGACCTGAGATGTGACACTGTGCCTCTCAGAGATCTAATTTGTTGAACAGCTTGGTGTTTCAGAGCTCACATGCACATGTGTGTGAGCAGTTTAAATCAACTCCTTTACCACAGTGACACACAGTGAATAATAGTACAAACTATTTACTGTTGGAGGAGAATAAAGCAAAGATTGTTGGTTACATAAGAAGCTGGAATGTTGGATCAAAGCGATGAGAATGTTTAAGTGTTTTCATCTCCCTCCAGGCATTTAACGAAACCTCAAAACATAATCTCTGTTCTTAAGAAGCGCTTTCTAAATGAATTCCTTCCTGCTTCAACATGACTCGTATACAAAGATAATCTCATTTATTATGCGCAGGCCTGATTATATTCTAATTAGTTCCACCTTTATCTCTCTCCTCTCCTCTGGCTGCAGCCGGTCTCCGACTGTGTCACCAGAAAACTAACGAGCTCGTTGCATCACAGAAAGTTAAAACTTTTAAAGTGATTTTATTTTTGCACCAGCAGGACTCGCTTCTGGGTGTTTGTAAACCATTAACCTAAAGAGAACAATACAAACCCATCTACCTTTTCTCTCTACGTTTGTCTTTCTCCGTGTTGCTCAAACACGATGCTAAACACACCTCTTATGTTGCTGTTTGAACAGCCTCTTCACCTCCAACTCTTCTCCTCTGCTTTAACTTAATGGTGAACCCCAACTGAGTCGTTATTACCAGGACAACGGACATTTTAATGTTTTGGCTCAAATAATCATGCAATCACATCTTAAAATGATGAAAATGATTGTTTATGCTTCTGATTTAAAGTTCCATGAAAATCCAGAGCCGAGTGATTCTGTTTGGTGTAAAATTAAACCACATTGTTGCATTATTATGTTTGTTTAATAACACACACTATAATTAATATGGACTTACCACAATAATTATCTACATGTAAAACAGATTTGGAATTCATATGTTTTATTCAGAAATTATTTTATGTTTTGAATATTAAAGCTGTTTTAGCTAATCCACACAACAAGCTAGGTTTTGAACACAAACACAGTCACAGAAAACCCACCCCTCCCCTCGGGTATCTTCCTTGAGACTGCTGGAACCAGAAACCCACATTATCAGATGAAACAGGTACCCCGTGGATGTCGTCAAACTGAACTGAAAACAAGCCACCATCCCTGCCTGGGTGAAATGTTTTTGTCACACGTGCTCTTAGATGAAGAAGCTAACAGACCCTATTACTGTTTGTTCACATGGTAGTTTGTGTAAAGTCGTGTAAAAATGTATACAAATCTAGACGTTAATGTTTCTCTACAGCTGCGCTCGTTCAGGTTCAGTTCCAAAAACCAGTTTAGTGGAACTTGCTTGGAACCTGAGTGTTTTCTATGGAAAATACTTTAGAAGTTCACTGTCAGTAAAACACCGGCCTTCTAAAGAACTCTTTGAATTGGTTTTACCAGTCTTTTAATGAGAAGCTGAACACATCTTTGGTTTACTGATGTGAAAACATTCAGCCCATAATCAGTGCTAACTAGTCCTCCTCCAGTGCTGGTGAAACTAACCAGACCTGCTCATAAATACGTGGTTTTCTGATCGGGGTCAAAGCCCTGCAGCGGCTCGTCTTTACTCCTGATTGATTTATCTATCAGTTGATGAATGAGTCACTGGTTGACTGACTGGTGGAATGAAAGACTTGATAAAGTCTGTTTGGACCCTGAAGAGGTCAACGGGGCAGGATTCTCACTTTCCTGAGTTCTCACATCACTCCATCTGTCATTACTGTAATCTTTCTGTTGGTCAGCAGAGCAAGTCGGGATTATCATAGCGGGATTAGACACCGATAACACTCGACTACACACACACACGCGTGTGTATGTAACTGTATACCTGTTAATGTTGTTTGGCTGCCTGAGCAGATAGAGTAACAGCTCGGTATCTCCTCCACAGGGTGAGACGGCGCTGTGTTGGTGCCAGTGGAGCACGTAGCCTGTCCAGTCTGGGCTCCAGGCAGCTTGAGTTTATAAGGTCTCTTCAGCAAAGACACGTCCATTTAGTCAAAAACAAAAGCTGCGTTGTGGTGGGGGGTTCTGCCACATTTTTTACTGTTGGGAGTGAAGGTCTGGTAAAATTACGAGGAAGTTCTCATAGAGGAAACGACATAGAGGTGATCAAATTCTGTTAGCATATTTTTTCACACATTTTTTATATGAGGAAAAATTGGTATACATTTTTGACTGTTAAGTGGATTTATCTGCACTGTTCATTCAGGTGTAAAGATCATCTTAATTTAGAGAAGAGACTATTACAAGGCCTTTCAAAGGGCCTGTATTAGCGCGTTTACACTCGGGTCACTTCCTGAGAAGGCTGTGCAACCTGGGCAATGGTGTTTACAGTCCAGGGGAAGAGTGCTCCAGGTTCAAGACTACCTGGAGGGGGAGGAGCGACCATGCCCCATCCAGGCTTTTGCAATAGCTTAGCAAAGCTAAAGGGAAGACGCAGCTGAGACAGGAAAATGTGTGAAGCCAAAAACTGCTCTGGGACGTTTTTCATAAGGAAATAACAATATAACATGGTTGCAAGCTCCAAAAAGTGGATTTTGCATGATATAGAGCGCTGAACTCGGCGCCTCCGTACTGTCCGTGCGGGGGGAGGCCTTTTGTAGGCGTGGCACTGAAATTCCAGCCGTGGTGCAGCGCCACGGTAAAGCCTATGGTAGGGAAACACTGAGAACACCACTGGTGTGAGAGGTTCTCCGCTCAATAATATCAGAGAGGGAGAAACAGCCGGCTGCTACCACTTCAGCTTTAGGACAAACTACCAGAGTCCCAAAAAGAAAAACTCCATTTGAAGTCACGGACAACAAAAGACGTTTGGACCCCGAAAACAGCGACTGGTGTTTAGTGCTATCTCGTTTCCCCTGGCAACGCAGGTTTCTGGTTCTGCACCCCACATTTATTGGTATCAGTTTATATCGGTATGAAAAATTAAGAGGATATTGGTAAAAAAGTCGATGTCGCGCATCCCTACTTGTAAGCTAATAAAAGCTCTCCTGCTGATCATAGTGGTATCTCCTCTCTTACAAGGTGATTATTTATGTTTTTAAACTTTTAGAGGTAATATTCGTGTCTCTAAGACCTGCCATTTAACACCTGATATTTTCCCCCTAACAGCTGAATTATAGCAGAGGTATAAAAATAGCTATGTGGCCAGATGGGAGTAGACAGCTGTTTTGTTGGCAGCTGTCTAGAACCCCCCATAAACCACCAGTGACCCCTGTAGGTCACTACTCCCTATTTTAGATACTACTGCTCTCAAGTGCTCCATAAATAAAGTCTCTGTGGACCCTGACACCGGGTCTGTCTGTGGTCTTTGCAGCCTTGCTTACGGTGGAATGATGGCTGGAATATTTTGTCTGCGACCTGCCATGACATTCCTGACAAGAACAACAAATCTTGGGAGAATTTTAGGTTGAGGTGAGAAACGGAGAACGGCCTTCGAGGAGTTTCAGCATCTGAAATGAAAGCAGGAATTGTGTTTCTTGGTTTGTTGCCTGGAGGTTTTATAGAGACTGACATTCAGTATCTAGGATAAAGTTCATTTATTAGAGTAAGGTGTGTGTGTGTGTTTTTTGCGTCTACAGGCACTAATATACATGGATCTGAACAGGTTTTGGGTTTGTTCTGATGCTAGTGCTACATACATGCTAAATGGATTTTCTGATATAAAATTCAAAAGCATCCACAGTGGATGCTACCTACCGCAGGTTTTAAAGCAGTGATCCCCCAACTCCTGGTATCCAGCATGTTTTACTGTGTTCCCTGCTTCAGCACACCTGATTTTAATCAGCAGGTGTTCATCACGTGCTGAACAGGTAAATCAAGTGTGTTGGATTAGGGAAACAAATAAAACATGCTGGATACCGGCCCTGGATCAATGCTTTAAAGCTAAGATCCGGAGGCCTTTTATTTCAGATGGCACCATCTAGAGGCTGACAAATGTATCACACCAATAGCTGTTCTTATCACTTTCATATTTACTGCTGGAAACGACGCCTCTCATTCATGAACGCCCACCTCTAGCCGGCCAATCAGTTTTACGGATTTCTAAAAAATCATGCATAATTCCTGAAGGGGGGAAAACCTGGATAGTAGCTGAAAATGGGCTGTTATTAGTTATTGATGTGAACATTTTTTTAAATCTGTGCAGAAGCTCCCAAATAGCAGTGGATGAAAGGCTCAGAAATAAAACGGATCAAGGAGCCATGCCCCGCTTCCAGAATGTGTCTAGCTCTGAAGTTAACATTGAGCTAAACAGGAAATCCAACTCAGTATCGATGTACAGCATCTGGTAGGGCTGCACGATATTAGGAAAACCTGCGATATGCGATAACAGTGCTTAATATTGCGATATCGATATTACTTGTAATAAATGAGCAAATACTTAAATCTGCAGTTTTTGTATATATACTTTAGACACACCACTCCATCCTCTATCATTAGTATTAATACAATAACAAAATGAAATCATGCAAGTTCACATTACATTTCTAGAGCCCAGTATATAGATCTTTATGGTTGCGTTGGAGGTGACAACGGAGATTTGTCATGTTTCCCCTCGTGGTTGCCACAAGCGTTTGGCATGTCTTGCAAAGTACTTGTGTTTGTTGAACACAAGTACTTTGAAATAATAGTCATGCTGTTTGAATTATGAGTTCTTTCTTGCTAACATTTTCCACACACATCTTACCCTCAGTCATTGCGACGCTCTCTAAGCTAACTCAGGTGTTTGCTAGCCAACCAAATGAAGTGCCGTCCACCTAGGCACCAAGGCATCTAACCTATAAGAACCCAACCGACTGGCAAATGGGTGAAGGGCTCTATCTGATTTGTCAAAGACTTCATGCTTCCGTTTGATTGACAAAATACATTATGTTTAGCAAAAATCTGAGATGACCATTAATTGCGATATTTTTCTGTTCTTTGCGATATGCTTATTGCGCATGCTGATATTGCGATAACGATAAATTTTTGATATATTGTGCAGCCCTAGCATCTGGTAGTTTTCAAAATAAAAGACAAATGCAGATTTGCTTAACGATGTAAACATTACGTCTTTACCGGTGACCAAAGGACTCATTTGCTCCCTGCATCCTTTGAGGAGATCATTAGTGTTTTTGGCATGAACAACGAAGCTTTTTATCCTGACGGTGGAGAATCACAACATTAAACACAACATCACACATCGTTTTTGCTAAGACGATACCACAGAGGTCACGATGAACGCGCCGCTCATGCACTCGGTGTTAACCGGGTCAGAAATATGAAGAAACTGAGTCCAGGTGTATCACGACAACCTTCCAAAAAGTGGTTCTAGATAAACTTTATTTATTAGCTAGGTGGGTGAATGCTTCTCCAGGGCTACCCTACCGCCTCTATATTAATGATACATGCATATACCTTCATTAAGTTTTTATCCAGAAATCTCTACGCAATCGTCTTACTTAAACGGACTAATTGGCCTTGTTTTACGCTAATCCCTGGATTCCTCCGGTATAGATCTTGTTAAATCTTTTCCTGTTTCTCTTCACCCTGATTGTGCCTCATAATAAGGTTTATTCCAGCTCCAGGCTTCGCCCACCTGCAGTATTTCATCACACGATGCTAAATCCCTGCAGCCAGTAAACCTGACAGTCCCATGCTGTGTGCATGTCTGGCTCTCTGAAGATGGGGGGGGGGGGGGGGGGGGGGGGGGGGGGGGGGGGGGGGGGGGGCGCGGCTAACAGCTTCAGTGGTGTCGAGCTAAGAGGCTAATGGAGTTGTGTGAGGGGTTAAATCGGTATTATCCTCTCATCGGTGGACCAACAGTCTGAAGACGGACAGAGTGACTGGGATCAGGAAAATAAAGAGACAGGAAGTAGAATCTGGGCCTCTGGTCCGAGCGAGTTTTCCTGCGTTTAGATTAAATAAGCAGCGCGGCAGCAGCTGTTGCTCACAGCCGCTCCTCAAGGTCAGAGCCTGCAGCACAACCAGCCTTGGGTTACATAATCAATCAGCCGCCTTTACAGATACAAGAGCTGCTTCTGCCCCCTGAAAGTCATCACGCAGCATCGTTTTAATATCTGTATGCCAGGATAATAAAATCACCTCCTGTTGTTGAGCTTATGGTGTTTCTGTCAGCTGCTTTTACAACCGGAGGAGATTTAGAGTTCAGTCGGTTCACAACTAACACACGATTTTTTACTTCAGTCGTTTTCATCTGGTGTTTTCTTTCTATAAGCTGTTAAGAATGAAGATGATGGAAAGATTGCGTGGAGGAAATAAACTGTGTGGGATTAATAAAAGTGGTTAGAATGGTCCTTTCCTCCATGAATGTGTGAGCCTGTTGTGGCTGAACGTGTCAGTAACACATGAACACAGAGTGGTTTCAGTTCCTCTCAGCATCTCACAGCCTTGTTTCCTGTGGAAAAACCAAAATAAAACTCAGCTGCTCGTTGCTTTCATGCAGTTTGAAGCTGAGAGTCTGATGGAAGAGGAATTGTTGTTCTTTAATTCCCATTCTGTGACATTCAGTGAAGACCAGAGGTCACAGAGCTGCTCTGATTTGTTAAAAAAGGGATTAGTCAGCAGATTATTATAAATGCAGTGAAGAATTCAAGGAAAAGCCCTGAACCCATGACTGCTGCAGAGGGGATTTGCTAGCTGTGCTGCTTTCTGTTGCCCTGTGATGACTTGTCTTTTGATCTGATGATGATGTTTAAATAAACAACCATTTATTTTTCTTCCTGTTTGTTGCAGGCCAGTTATCCCACCTGGGAGGACTTCGTATCCAAAGGAGCTAAGCTACAATCCCAGCTCAGGTGAGAAACATTTCTGAGCATCTTGAAGCTCAGCAGATATGAAAGTTAACTCTTAACCAAACCTGTTTTAGAGGTTTATAAATGCATTTAAAGAAAACCGCCTTTACTTTTGTCCTGCTCTAAAGCTCATCTGTTTACGTGAATGTCGGCCATGTTTTGACGCAGGTTCTGTCCCGGACACAAACAGCAGAGACCCGGTCGCTGGCTGAGTGTGAGACCAGTGTAATAGCTGTATTTCCCAATAGGCCAGTTTACTTTGATAAGCATCATTCTGCCTCGTGGAACCAGTCACAGTCCATTAGCCCTGCCCGTCAGCCAGCAGCGCTCTAACTCACACAAACACCACATCTAGACTTTACATTTAGTTATATTTGATCTTTTAATCACATCAAAACCAAAGGACGTTGCCTTCATGACACAATAAATAAAAACGGTGTCATTAATCATTTTTATGCCTCTACGGTGACGGCAGAAGCCTCGGAGATTGGTTTGTGTTTTACATCGTCCCATTACCGTCAACGTGACTTCACTTTATTAAACTATTTATTAGTATTTGGTTTAAAACTGAACTTCATCTAGAGAGAAAACTGATTGTTTAGTGGTGAAAAATCAAATATTCACAACTTCAGGAAACCTTTTTATGTTAAACAGCTGGAGCCTCAAAGATAAACAGCAAGTCTGTTTTAACTGAAGATTTTTCAGCCTTTAGCTCATCGTTCGCACGGCGTCGTGTGGAGTTTTAATTATTACATCACAGCTGTAGAAGAATGACATGAAGAAAATGGAGTCTAAGAGGGAAATCTTTAGTTTGTTTGTGAAAAAGAATTTCCACTGAGGTCCTGCACACACACTCACACACACAGGCAGGCAGGCACGGAGTTATTACTCCTGAAAACACAAGATCAGGTGACATTGCTGTCAGTCGTGTGTGTGTGTGTGTCTGTCTGTCTGTCTCACACACACACACACACACAGAGAGACAAAAGGGCCATTGATGAAGATCGTGCGTGTCCCCTAAGGTTTCTCGTTTCACCGCCTTTGAAGGAATAAGCCTCTCATGTGTCCTCCTTCAAAATAAAAGTCCTCCAGTGTAATCAGAGCAGAGGTTTATTTATGTAGAGCTGCTGCTCTTTTCTGAGTTATGCTTTGCATCAAACATGGTGAACATTAAACATAACCAGGAAATTTTATCCTAATCAGTCAGTTCAGCTGTTGGATCCCTCTCTGACTTCCTCCTGAGAACTCATTCAAATGATGTTTTTAAAAAGCATCATCGGTTTTGACAGGAAAGGATCCTTTATAGGCCTGATATCAGTCTGCATCAGGAAACGAGCGATCAGCGTGACAGGAACCTTTAGAGTGTTTTGTTTAGTCTGATTGGTGGTGGTGGTGGTGGTGGTGTGTGTGTGTGTGTGTGTTGGCGGGGAGGGGATGTCAGATGCTCTATTTTAACCTCCATTCCTCAGAAATCCTACATCCTGATCATTTTCTACATACACTGCTCACAAAAATTAAAGGAACACTTTTTTTATTGGGCCTGGCATGAAATCAATTAAACCTGTCTGATGTTTTTCTGGTTGATTAAGCAGCTGAGGGCATTGTTAATCACTTTCAGCTGTATTGGTGTTCATGGACTTAACGACAGGTGCACTAAAGTGGCAACAATTACAAAACCCTCAAAACAGGACTGGTTTAACATGTGGAGGTCATTTCAAGTTTCTCCCTCTTGATCTTTTTTGGCTGGTTTTCCACTCGTGCTAGTTTTGGCTTGAGTAATTATCTCTACTGGCAGCATGAGGCGATTCCTTAACCCTACAGAAGTTGCACAGGTTGTCCAACTTCTCCAGGATGGCACATCCACACGTGCTGCAGTAAGAAGGTTTAATGTGTCTCCCAGCACAATCTCCAGAACATGGAGGAGATTTCAGGAGACTGGCGGTTACTCTCGGAGAGCTGGACAGGGCCGTAGAAGGTCCACAACCCATCAGCAGGACCGATACCTGCTCCTTTGTGCAAGGCGGAACAGGCTGAGCACTGCTCGTGCCCTACAGAATGACCTCCAGAGGGCCACTGGTGTGAATGTCTCTACCCAAACAATCAGGAACAGACTTCATGAAGATGGCCTGAGGGCCCGACGTCCTGTAGTGGGCCCTGTGCTCACTGCCCAGCACCGTAGAGCTCGACTGGCATTTGCTCAAGAACACCAGAATTGGCAAGTCCGCCACTGGCGCCCTGTACTTTTTACAGACGAGAGCAGGTTCACCCTGAGCACCTGTGATAGACGTGAAAGAGTCTGGAGAAGACAAGGAGAACGTTATGCTGCCTGCAACGTTGTTCAACATGACAGGTTTGGTGGTGGGTCAGTGATGGTCTGGGGAGGCATATCCATGGAGGGACGCACAGACCTCTACTGCCTAGGAAATGGTGCTCTGACTGCCATAACGTATCCAGATGAAATCCTTGAACCCTTTGTCAGACCCTACGCTGATGCAGTAGGTCCTGGTTTTCTCCTAATGCACGACAATGCCCGGCCTCATGTGGCAAGAGTATGCAGGCAGTACCTGGAGGATGAAGGAGTTGAAACAATTGAATGGCCTTCACCATCCCCTGACTTAAACCCAATAGAACATCTGTGGGACATTATGTTTGGGTCCCTTAGGCGGCGCCAGGTTGCTCCTCAGACTGTACAAGAGCTCAGGGATGCCCTCACACAGATCTGGGAGGAAATGCCACAAGACACCATCCTTTGTCTCATTAGGAGCATGCCCCGACGTTGTCAAGCATGCACACAAGCTCGTGGGGGCCACACAAGATACTGAAAAGCATTTTGAGTTGCAGAAATTAAGTTTTTGAAATAATGGACTAGCCTGCCACATCTTCATTTCACTCTGATTTTAGGGTGTCTACACAATTGAGCCCTCTGTAGGCTGAAGACTTTTATTGCCATTAAAAGACTTGGCATCCTTTTGTTCCTAAGACATTGCCCTGTCGTTATTTGTATAGATATCCAACTTCATATTGAGATCTGATGTATC
This sequence comes from Aphyosemion australe, assembly GCA_006937985.1. NCBI lineage: Eukaryota > Metazoa > Chordata > Actinopteri > Cyprinodontiformes > Nothobranchiidae > Aphyosemion > Aphyosemion australe. Next base: position 135,505 of record SSNS01000041.1, read on the forward strand.
TAATGTGTTTCTTTAAAGTGTTCTTTTCATTTTTGTGAGCAGTGTAATTATACCTAACAACCGTTTGTTTGGCACAGAATTATGTTTTACTAATTAATAAAAGGCATAACAACAGGGGCAGCATGAGTTGTGGGAGTCTTATTACTCATAATTGATTTAAAAATAAGGTCAATTTAAAAGTGTTTCTTTTATTTTCAGGACGACTATTGTGGTGACGGGTGCCTTCTTGGATGCTTTTCAGAAGGTGGCAGACATGGCAACTGGGGCTAGAGGTATGGAAACACACACACACACACACACACACACACACACACACACACACACACGCACACACTGATGGGGCATAAATTTGGAGCGTTAATCTGTTATTGAGTAGCTGATGCCATCAGATTGGTATCTGGGGAGTTTATGGGTCTGCTGCCGTTTTATTTGACCCATTTCCAAACAGTTCTTGTGAGGTCTGCTTCCTTTGGGGGGATTTCAGTCTGCTTACCCTGCTGGGGCATTATTTGTGTCTAAAAGTGGTTTAGATAGAAAGATTACCAAAAGTACATCAATGAGAGAGCTTCAGTTGGACGACCAACTTTCTCTCCAAGCTGCCGTTAAAGTCAGAAGTACACGTGGCTTCTGATTCATCTGTTATGTTTTAGTAACATGGGAGGTAGCTGAAGTTGTTATGCTAGCTGTGAGCCTCATGCATGATGATAGAATCACCAGCCAGCCAGCATTCAGTGAAATAAGGGCAGTGTTTTCGCTTTTAATCTGTGGGTCCCTTATTGCCTGCCCTTATTGTTATCTTTCACTTTAAATCTGTTTTCTTTATAAATAAGGAGATCAGGAGGGACAGAAATGGCTTCGTTTGCCCTCTGAGCAGACTTCATTTATGGAATCAACCCTTGCAGAATCAATTAGGCTTTGTGCTACTGGAGGATGAAATGTTCCAGGAAAATTTCCAAGCCAGTTCTCAGTAAACGGCGTCGTCTTCTTTTGTTCCTGCCAGGGTTACTTTGGCACTTTGAAGATGTTTTTCTACGTTGTTTTTACTTTTACTCGCTCGTCTCCCTCTCCTCCTCCATAACTTTAGGATAGTTGGTTCCTTTGGGGAAAGACATCCTTGAACTCTGCGTGGTTTTAAACATCTCCCTCCGGCGGGTGTTGATGCACGTTTAATAACTGTTTTAGACATAATGAGTATAAATGTTGCAGCAGAGTTAATGGAAAACATGGCCAGGCTTTCTGTCATTTTAATTTAAGTCTTATTGGGTCATTTTTGCTTGTAAAACAATTAGGGATGCATTTTAAAGCTCTGCTGGAGATTGGCATTGGTTTTATTTGTAATGGCTGAGGTGTTCCTAAACCTGACAGCTTCTGTCAGCAGGCAGGAACCAGCAGATGAGAGGATAGATGAACCGGTGCTGACATAAGTCTAAATGTTTTATCAACAAAGGCGTTCTTCTGCTGTTTGACATGTTTTTGTATGGCGTGAGACCATTAATCACACCGTTAGAGCATTAATCACACCGTTAGAGCATTAATCACACCGTTGGACCATTAATCATGCTCTATTGTGTGTTTTCCAAACTAATATCTCATTTAATATCAGGTCATTTTACCAGATTTTGCAGCCAGGTGGAAAAGAATTGACCTGAGTGAGAATTAAGCTGAGAGTTTTCTGGAGTGGTGGACTCAGTGAATTGAGTTCTGGTTGTTTATAGACACATAGGCTCTCCTCTCCAACAGTATTAATATGTAAGAACGGTAACAGAAGAAGAGTCACGTACAGGAAGTGAATTCCTCACAAAAATATACTCAACTTACCTGCTTCGATTTTAAATGTTTTTTTTTCTTTAGACATTTGCAGCTAGAACATTGTTGGGAAAAGCAATGAAAACGTCATTGATTTTTTAAATAGATTTTAAGAAGGGATGTAAGAAAATATCGATATGGCAATATATCGTGATATTTTTTCTTGCGATATTATATCAATATTCAAAAGTAGTGTATCGACTTTTTTGGAGGAATTTACATGCAAACATTTGTGCATTTTCTTTTCTTTTGGTGCAATTCAAACACCGGCCGCTAGTTGGCAGCAGTGTGCAATGGATTTTGTTTCCACCATTGAAAAGTAAATCCCTCTATTATGGTTCAGGTACCTCATGTTAAACATGTTACGTATCAGTTTGGACTGTTTATTGAATTCTCCTACAATAAATTCAGTCTAAAAAATTGCTAATATCGTCTGGCTGAATGTATCGCAATATATTGTATCGTCTCCCCTGTATTGTGATACGTATCGTATCGCCAGAATTTTACCAATACACATCCCTAGTTTTAAGTGTTTTTAAGGGTCTTGAAAAGTCTTAAATTGATTTATTAAAGTCTTAAATTTGTTAGTATTGACGTGAATTTAAAATACGTTTGTCTCATACTTGCAAACTTGTTGCTTTTTGGCTTTTTGGCGAAAATTGCTGTTTTTGAAGCCAAACATGACTTTCACGTGAATCGAACAGTTTTTGTTTTGAGGAGGGGTGGTCCTTTGGTCAGGTTGTAAGAATCAATTTTCAGAGAAAGAAGGGGTGTTCATCTTGTTCACAAACCATCTTTGTTAGTGGGTCACGAGTCGTCACTGAAAAATAGAAGCATGTAAACTACTAAAATAAAAGTTTTTTTGTTCTTCTAAGCCAGTTGTGTCCGTACCACGTGGCTTTACGTACCATCACTACAGCCGTGACGTATCCCACCAGTTGATGAAGTGGAAAACAAAGCAATGCAGTATTTAAGAAGAATAAATGAGTGTTTGATAGCTAATTAGTTCATTGCGATAAAGTCTTAATTTTATTTTAGAAGGTCTTAAATTTAATTTTGAGATCCCTGCATATACCCTGTTGAGCCATTCTGTTATCATTGAAACGAGTATATTGGACAAAATACAGAAAATAATTCTGCCCCGACTTCAACCAGAGAAAGACACGTTTTCGATGACCTCTACTGTAAAACACGTAATAGTGAGGATGGATACCAAATAGGGTGTGTATTGGTAAGAATCTGGCGACGGGATATAGGGCGATACTAAAAGCCAGACGATATTTGCAATTTTTAAGTCTGAATTCAAATGGAAACCTCAAGCCGGAAGCTTCCATGACACGTCCAGCGTTATCGCGAGATCCCGTTGTTCCATCAGAATGAGGGAAGTGAAAACTGCTGCCACCTAGCAGTCAGAGTTTGAATTGCGTCACACAAAAGAAATTTAAATGTTTCCATGTAAATTCTCAATACAAAAATCGATATGTTGCTTTTTAATATTGATTTAATATCACAACACAAAATACTGCGATATTTCAGTGTATCGATATTTTCCTACATCCCATATACTGAAGAATGATGATAAGATCCAGATTTTATTTGACCACATGATAAAACAGGGCAAATGCTTTTTACTCAGAATAATGAGTAATCTGTATGAATGTTGAAATAAATGTAATTTACACTCAGATTATTGGGTTAAACTCTCCAGAAATATCTGTTTGGTTGTTTCTCCACCCTGTCGTGTTCAGATAAAGTATTTATGTTGATGCAGATTTAAACCAGCATCCAGAGCTGCAGCGCCTCATCTCATTATGTAACGCATAAATCAGTCGATTATTTAAAAACAAATTGAGTAACAAGTGAGTGGGAGTCGTCTCACGGCCGTTTCCGTCCACGGATGCTTCAGCAGATCTGCTCTGATGTGTTCCCGACTCGGTTCAGGCAGAAGCAGCGAGCGTTTGTCACAAACGAACCCGTAGAGACAGAACGGTTGACCGAATTCACTCCTGAGTTGGTCTTTTACAGACAGGCGGGGAAATAAGCAGCCTTGGGGGCCTTTAGATCAGATCCTGCAGCACATGACTTCACTTCAGGGCATAAGGATGAAACATTCAGCAGCTCATTTACATGGTTAGGGTTCAGCTTTCTGTGTAGAAATGTAAAGCAGATTTCCAGGAAGCAAAACTAGTGATGTTACAACTTTATAACTAAATATTTTGATCAATTTAAAATGATTAGGTTGAATTTATTATAGCGATTCTTGTGTAGCACGCTGGACTGCTCATTTCTGTACGTGTGCACACTTTTATAACAAGTAAATCAGTTAAAATGAACGATTAACTGTGGAAATCTTTAGATTATTGTTGAATCTGAACAGAAAACGCAGAATCCTTTCATTAATCAATGACTTATTTTATAAGAATCATATCAGAATAAATAAATCTGAACCCGACCAGAGCCTCTAGATGATAACTCCTTCATCAGCGTGACCCTGATGATATTTGTAGTTTATGAACATGAAGTTCATGATGGAAAATCGGTAAATGGGGATATTTGTAATGCTCACATGTTAACAGGATTTGTGAAGACTAGCAGGGTTCATGCTAGCGGTGTGTTTCGGTCCGTATCTGGATTAAACTCGGCAGATATGAAACTGACACCTGTCAGGGCCTCCACGCTGCATGTTGACAAGCACATTCCTCTGTTTTCCGTGTTTATGTACGTGTGTGAATGTGCACATGTGTGTTTTATATCTGTAGTGTGTTTGAACAGCTGTCTTCTCCTCCTTCATCCTCTCTGTCAGCTTCTTCCGCCTGTCAGCTGCTGAGTGTGACGGAAAACCCAGAGACAGAACAGCTGTCTGTTAGCCTCACACTCGTAGCTCTGAGCAGTGCTGACATCATGTAAAACACGCCGTCCCATCCTCTCCCGCCTGATTTCACGCCCACAGGAGACTGTGTGTGTGCCAGAACCGGTCTGGTGGGTCCATACGTGGTTTATGTAGCTGGTTTCCACTGTAATGTTTCTGTGGTGTGGGAAAGAGATTTTCTGAGCCTTGTTGACTCTTTTAGCCTCACGCAATCTGTTAATGTTCCAACTCATGAAGGAGGACATATTTGGTCAAGGGGTTTAGACATAAACGTATCTGACATTTGTCACATGTTCTTCACTGTTGCTGTTATGTTTTCTAAAAGGCTGCCCTGTGCTAAATCTAAGTCATGCTTACCTGCAAAGTGGGTGCGTACTATCAACTCTGCAACACCTGAACATTTTGCAGATTCTTTCAATGCCTCGGTGCCAGAATGGAGATTTGCACCAGTTTTACTCCTGATGAGCTGTTGCGTCGTTTCAACTCTACATGCATGGAAGTGCTGGACTCTGTTGCTCCATGGAGACTGAAATCTGTAAGGTTGAATAATGAACCATGGATAAATGAAAATATATGTTAGATGCAAATGTAGGAGAGCAGAAAGAAAGTGGAGAAAGAATCATCTTCATATTTCTTGGGTGTCTTGGGGAATAGCAAAGAGCTGGTAGGAATGCAAATCTTATTTATCTGCGCTGTTATCAAACGGGGATAAACCGCATGTTATTTTTAATGTTCTGAGTAGCCTGCCGGCTCCTGGAGATAGTGCTCCTAGTGAAACTTCTTATGAACTCTGGAAAACTCCTCACTTTTTTCAAGGAGGAGAAGACTATCGATGAATGCTGCTGGTACTGACCTCATGCTTTCTACTGCATGTGCGAGTGTTTTTGACAGTTTTGAACCGATAACCCTCTCAGTGATAACAAAAATGGTTCAGCGATTACGTCCCGCTCTTTTGCCTGATGATAATATTCCACCAAGTCTATTGAAGCAGGTATTTAACACTGTTGACGCTTATGTTGTGGAGCTGTTAAACTCCTGAATGACCTCTGGTTGTGTCCCAGCTGCCTTTGAGCATGCTGTAGTGGTCCAACCGCTTCTTAAGAAAGAAAACTAAATAATTAGACCTATTTCTAAAATTCCCTTTCTTTCTAAGGTACTGGACAAAGTTGGTCATGATCAGTTGCAGCTCTACCTGGAAGAAAACAATGTGCATGAAAAATTCCAATTAGGTTTTAAACCACACCATAGCACCGAAATGGCACTTGTCCAAGTGTTGAATTGTCTGCTCCAGATAGCTGACCATGGTGATTCTGCTGTACTGATCTTGCTTGATTTGTCGACACTGGATCATGGGATCCTTCTGTCACGTCTTTAAACGTGGGTTGGGATTAAATGTGTGTCCCTCAGATGGTTCCAGTCTTACCTCTCAGGGAGAACTTTCTCTGCATCTTGGCAAAAATTCATCATCTGAGTCGTCACTGAGCCGTGGGGTTCCCCAGGGTTCAGTGTTGGGTCCTTTGCTTTTTTCATTATAAATGCTGCCTTTGGGATCTGTCTTTAAATAATATGGTATTTCCTTTCATAGCTTCACAGATGACCTTCAGATCTATGTCTCAGTACCAAGTTCACTCACCCAGGTCTTGTTAAACTACCTTACAGATGTGCAGGTGTGGCTTGACAACAATTTTCTCAAACTGAGTGAGTGAAAAATAGAAATCATTGTATTTGGGTCGTCTACTGTGCTGCAAAACCATCATAGGATTTTTTTGGACATCTTTCTTCGTATTGTCAGTCTGCAGTTAGAAATTTGGGGATTGTTTTTGACTCAGGCCTTACAGATCAGCTCGGTGGTTAAAGCTAGTTTTGTAAAACTGAGACTCCTAAGCAGGATTGTTTACCACAGACATTTTAGCATGGTTTTATTCTTTTAATTTCACGAGTGTTGTACTCTTCTGTTCACTTTGGTGCAACGGCTGTTGCCATAGAAATGTGCTATACAAATAAAGTTTGACCTGATTCAAAAGAGATGACGCTGAAACACTCCATTGTCACAACACACCAGATGCTGAAAATGCTGTTTGTCAGCATCCTGATGTTAGTTCCTCAACTTTAATTTATCTTATGTGTGTCAATCAATCATCTTTTCAGAGGGAAACGATCCTAGACGTTAAATTAAGGACAAAAACACAATATTATATTTAAAAACCAGATCTTTTTTCCCTGACAGCTGGACTGGAGCACAGTTTGTGAGGCTGAATGTGATTTTTCCTCGTCTCTTCCTGGTAGTTTTTGTTCTTTGCCAACGTTAAAATTTATTGCAGAAGTCAAAAATTCATTGTGCAAAGAGAGATTACTCAACTGAAGTTCCTGTTTGGTTTTTTGCAACTTCCTGCAGATATTACTCCCTAATCTGCAAAACGCAGTCCCACTGAAGACTGCCACAGTAAATATTGACCATCTAAAACGAGGTCAAAGGTGACCCGTTTTTCCTTTTGTTGATCCCATTTTACCTACCAACATAAGAGTTTAAACCATCCCTAAATTCCTGGGTTATCTAAAGATTTAGCCTATAAGCTAAACAAAAAGTCAGAATTTTCGCAATAATTTGAGATCTTTTTAAATTTCTGAGTTCTAATTAAAATATTTTATTGTAATTTATTTATATATTATTATTATTCATTTGTGAGATCTTGGTGATGTCACCCTGGCCTTCAGAAGTAAACAAATGGAACGAACAGCTGATTCTACCTTAAGCATGGAGATCATCAGGATGAGGCACCGGCCCTCATCAGAGGCAGAGCTGTGAAAAACAGATTATTGAATATGAGATGGTGCCTTCTAACCTGGATGATGTACAGGAATCACAATTTATCAACAATCAGCTGTGATGCTGGAATTATCGAATAAATGTTCCATCAAAGATGACTTTTAGGCTTCTAACTTGTTCTTTTTTAAGTATAGATGTTCTTTGTTTAAACTCTGGTTTTTCTCATCGTTCTTTAGCTTGTTCCAGTTCCTGCAGCAGCTTCACTAACACAGCAATTTAAACGATCGGTTTCTGTGTAATTTAAACGAGGATCTGACTAGAACATGAGTTTGCGAGACGAGTGATCTGTTTCTTTGGACTGACTGACACCAGATCAATTCTTGTGATGATCTAGCTGATCTCAGCTCTTCCTCCTGGCTGTGTGTTGGGTCACAGCAGATTGTGTCTTCATCATGACGGCACATGGTGTCCATCTGCCTGTTCGTTTCTTTTCTGTCTATTGTTGTACGGAGTTCCTTCTCATCGCAATCAGCTGATTTTGAGTCCTCTGAACGTTCCACATGACTCGTTTCCCCGGCGACTGCAGAGCTGTTGACGTGTTTAGCATCATGGGGCTTTCAAAGCACACCCACGTGTACGCGCACATCACAAGACAACCTACTGAGTCCTGACTGTTTCTGGTGGCGGTCTCCTGAGTCCAGCACTAGATGTTCCCGCCTGACTTATAATCAATAACTTGGCCATATGAAGGGGGGTGGGGGGTTAGGTCTATTACACATGTAGAAAAGTATCAGAACAAAAATATGGACACATTTTTTAGTTTTTACACCATTTTCCAAATGTTCTGAGCTACTGCAGCAGATTAAAGTTTAATCTGTGCTTTTGAAAGTTCCAGGAACCTTTTCCAGAAGTGTTTAGTCTGAATAACTCGTCACAAAATAACTTTGTCTGAAACATTTAGCCTCAATCCGGATCCACACTGGGGGCATCAGTGGAGCTAAACGGGAACGTTGCTTCAAATAGAATCCATTATAGTCTATAGGGTTGATCCAAAACGATCGCGGTGCAGAACATTTCAGGTGCGCCCCAGAAGCAGCATGCCGTGCTGCAAAAGTTAGAATTGGGTTCTATTTTTGACATGAGCAGCTTCTGGGACACGTCAATTTCTTCAGTCAACATAGGGCTAAACAGGAATTCACACACTGTTTCTGTGTAAAATGTCCGGTAATTTTCAAAATAAGACTATTGCAGAGATGGGATTTCATATTTATGTAGATTACGTCAATGCGTGTGACCTAACAACTTATTTACTCCGAGCATCTTTTGAGAAGTTCAACAGTGTTTTTCATGGTTTTAATCCTGGCAGTAGAGAGGAACAACATTTTATATGACATCAGACAGCGATGTCAAACGTGATTTCCTTCTTGGTTTAATGGCGGATGGCATAAACAAACCGTGACCTTTGAGGTCTTGAGTGATTTTGTGATCTTGCGAGTCCAGCGAGGAGGACGACGGCGAAGCCACTCCACGGCTGACTCTCCTGGGGCCTCATTTATCAAACGTTCGTAGAAACGTTCATATATTCCCTCCTACGGATGAAATTTAGAATGTGTGTACGAACAGTCAATGTCCTGATTTATGAAACATGCGGTGGCCTCTCGTACGCACGTTCCTCCGCAATCGTCTGATGATAAATCCCACCTGTGCGCTTGCAGGAGCTCGTGCCCGTTTAACGTCATTTACATACAGAAACGCCCTCAATTAACCATATTTGGTCACACTACGTCCTCAGATCGGGAGGGGATTCCCTGGGTTCTTCCCGGACAAAAAAGAAAAACTTTATTGACAGCGAGATCGAAGCACTGGACACTTGACAACGCGTGAATGATCAGGGAGCAGAGGAGGTTCTGGAGGTTGTTTTATTTGTAAAATAGAATCTGGACTGGAATCGGATCAGTGCGCTGCGCTCACGGAAGAGCCGTTCCCTCCGGAGTGCACTCTGCTCTGCAAAATCATCCAATAATAAATAAGAATAAGAAGAAACAATCTTTTATGTAGCGAATCTCAAGAAAAACCACGGGGCGCTTCCCAAGGTCAAAATAATTAAATTAAATTAAATTAAATTAAAACATAATAGATAAATAAATTCAAAATGACTTAAAACATCATAAAAATGGGAAGAGTAAACATTGTGATTACAAAATAACACGTAATCAGCCGTTCTACAGTCAGATTCCCGTGGGTCACGGGTGTTTTAGCTCCAATAATAATAATCCACCTAAATTATTATTTATTGGGTAGAATAATTAGTGGATGAGGAACACGCGTGGATCACTGAGACCGTCAGAATTGCGGTTCCCTTGTTCTGCCACTAGATGCTGTTCCTACGCATGGTCTGAGCTGTACTTATATTTAGGAACGTTTTCACGCACAAGTACAAATTGGTAAATACCACACAATGCGTAAAATCGTTCCCACGCACGAAATACGCACAGATCTGTACGTAAGTACGGTTGATAAATGAGGCCCCTGGTGTGGATTGACGCACCATGAAGCACATGAGTAAAAAGTCCCTCAACCGTTCCTCGCCGCTGATGCCTCCAGTGTGGACCCAGCGTCAGTCCCTGGTTTACTTCTACCTGCTGGATTTCATTGGGAACGTTCTCTAGAAAAACCTGGCTGTCAGGAAACAATTAGAAAAAGAAAGCAAACTGGAAGGAAACGTCTCGGAACTACTTAAGATAATTATAACAAAAGTTTTTATGAATTTTAGTTTAAATGAGAGTTTGTGGGGAGGCACAACTGAGAGTCAGAGCTGGTCTGGTTTCCATAGAAACCATGTAAAACTTGTTCTTGTTGAAAATACCACCGGTCACGTTCACATGCAGGACGTGAACACCCCCCCCCCCCCAACAGCCTGCATTAGCAGCAGACAGGAAATGGGTGAGAAAATTACAGAAAAAGCCAGCCTATTACACGTCACTGGAAAAATTAGCATCTGTGGCCCCGCCCACCGTGCACATCATGAATATTAATGAGTAAGACATGAGTATGATATGGCTTTGCTGATTTTTAATAACATGTTCCCCACATTGTTGGCTCAGAACTTTTGCACAGAGCTTTAATTCAGACATTTTTTTTTCAACAACACTTCCTCTCTGGACTCAAACGATCGTCTGATTCCAGAAGTTAAACCAAGAATTCAGAGGAAAGGAAATCACCTGGAAAAACCTTGGAACAGAAAAAACACAAAATAAATCTTACACACACACACACACACACACGGCTCTCTGAAAGAGCCACATTATGAGCGTTGATGAGGAGAACCAAGCTGGAAAATCTGGATTTATGAGCAGGGGAACAGTTCTCTCTCTGTTAGGAAAATAAAGGACAATTCTAAACAACTGGAGCTGCTTTTTATTTTCTTCTCCTCACCAGACAAAGTTTGTTGGACTCCATGACTTCACAGCCACATCAAATGATTTAAATTTATGCCCCAACATCAGAAAAATATCAGGGCTACGAACCAGAAAACTACTGGAAAACGTTTTACTGCTAAGTTTAAAGTAATTTAATTTTACTGGATTTTTTTTAAATCAAAAGCTTTAAACATAGTTTGTCAAACGTGGCTGTGGTTCTATCAGGATCATGAAACGGTTGGAATCGATTTTAAAGTTCTTGACTAAAATGCACTTTGACCTTTCAGCTGCAGTTGGGTCCAACAAGCTGCTTGAAAGATGCAACCAAGTGGATTTTATTGTGATTAGGGTTGGGGTTAAAATTCGATTTAGAAGATAAATGCCTTCACCAGGAAGGTGTAATCTCATCTCCATTTCACAACCAGAACTTTTCGATATGTCTGGACTTAAGGATGCCTGTGGCTGCATGACTAAGTCAGATCTATTACATAAGACAGCATCAGGCAGCTCTCTGTAGAAATAAATAAACATGGAACATCAAAGGCATCGTGTCGGACTTGTTCGATGGAAAATGGTTGATTTTCCTGTAATAACTGGTGCAAGGTGCACTGCTAATGAACAAATGATACGACACCAGTCGTCTTCATTAGCAAAACTTTCAGCATTTAAATGGTTTAGCTTAAACCTGCATGCGGAACTGGGAGGCATCTGTGTGTGTGTGTGTGTGTGTGTGTGTGTGTGAGAGAGAGAGAGAGAGAGAGAGACAGATAATTAGGATTTTCTTTGGAACAATTAGGTCAGAGCTGAGATGGAAGGAAAGGAGATAATCCAAATCAGGAACGTTAGAGGACGACACGGACGAGGATGAAAGGGGAAAATGGATTTAAAAATGAAATGCATGAAGAAATGGAGGGATGGAGGAGATGATGATAGGAGGAAGAGGAGCTGCTGTTGAAGGGATGGAAACTGTCCTGGTTTAATAAGAATTTGTTGTGATGAATCAGTGAATGAATGTTGATTAAATCAAACTTGTCTGAATGCTGGAAGTAAAACCTGATGATTTAAACAATTACATCCACTAAAGTCTCCTAGATTGAGTCAGTTTAGTCAAACCAGACCAGACCAGTCAGTCGTTCAGCATCTTTAACTGGAGATAAGAGGGAATGTGTTTAAGTTGAGACCAGTTGCGACTCAACAGGAAGAGGAAAACATTCTCTGCTGCTGCTCTACAGCTGATTAACCTTTGGGGTCGCCTCAGTTTAACATGTCCTCCACGGCCGACTGACCTTAGAAACCCCAGAACTGAACATAGATCAGTTTTACCTTACTGCTACTTAACAGATTTTAGTGTAACCCATTAATTTTCTAGCGTTTCTACTCCTTGTGCACAAAAAATGCTAAAACTAAACGTCCTATAGAAAGGCAATGGCACAAAAAAATGACAAAGGAGCAGGAATGCTATAAAATAATTTTAGCATTAGATTAAGTGGAGTAAGGGATTTTAATAAATTTGTTTTAAAAAAAAAATCCCCCCAAACACACATCTTGCTAAAAAATGACATAAATTGCATTAGCATAGCCAAAATGATTCACAAAAACACACCTGTCTGCACAAAAACATGCACTAGAGTGTATAGGGGTTAAACCTTTATCATTAAAGGGTTTGCCCGTTCTTCTAGGAGTGCTAGGCTTCTGATCCTTCAGGATGCATAGAAACTAATAATTAGCTTTTGTTTTATTTGGTGCAGATTTACTGGGTTGATTAAGAAATAATACAACAAAGTTCAGTTTGAGAACAGAAACACTAAAAGTGTTTTATACAAAAATTCACAACGTTCAGTGAGTATTTGTGTCCATCTGGAGTCTCACACACACACACACACACACACACACACACACACACACACACACTCACACACTCACACACACACACACTCACACACTCACTGTATGTTATTACTTCATGGCCTCTAATGTCGTTTTGAGTGTTTGTGAGAAACCTGAGATTGTAACGTAAACCCAAAGCTTGTTTTAAAATAATGTGATTTTCTTGCATAATTTATATTAAAATGAGACGTGGGCCGATTTCCCAACACTAATTATAACATCATAAGATATTAATCAGGTCCATTACTTAATTCCTGTTTGGTATGAAGCAATAAAAACACAAACAGATCTAGGTCTGACGCATTTACAGAGTAGAACCAGAGAGCAGATCCAGCGCTCAACTTTGCTGCTTTTATTTTGAAAGAAAAATTAAGTGATGTTTTATTTTATCAGTTAAGATGTGAAAGAACAAAAGTGCAGGAACTGAAACATCCTGCATCGTATTTTATCTCATAAATGTTGCAGGTTGATCTTCATTAAGACGCGTTTGTTGGTTTTAACTAAATTCTTCTCTGATTGATGCAGGCGCCACCAAGGAGATCGGCTCGGCGCTCACCAGGATGTGTATGAGACACCGAAGCATCGAGTCCAAGCTCAAACTGTTCACCACGTAAGAGACACACACACACACACACACACACACACACACACACACACACACTTCCCTCAGAGATGATGTCACATTTACGAGTGAAGACAGACAGGTGAAGGTGTGAACGAGTGTGTGATGACACATTTTATTTGACAGTGTGGGAACCAGACGGTTAATTATCCTCAGCTAACATATGGGCAGACGTGACAGCCAGAGAGTGTGTGTGTGTGTGTGTGTGTGTGTGTGTGTGAGTGAAGAGGAGACAGCTGTCCTAATTTCACTGCTGCAGCATCACTGTCATCCGTACCGTTGTCTCTGATTCACGCGTCACACTCAGTCAGCTCATCGTCTTGTTTCTGGTTCCTGCCTCACTCAGACGTTTACGTATGAGTGGTAATGTAAAGCTGAGCACAAACCAGCACTGTGACTCAAGATGGACTCTCACTTTTCTCCCAGTGTCAGTAAAAAGTAAATAGTACCTTAATGGTGTCACTTACCGTACATTTTATTATAGTGCAGCCCGTTGACACAATCACAGCTCTTCTTTTGGTGTTTAATGAGCAGAGAAGTAGCATCGCTCTGGATTTACCCATCTGTCTGTGATCACGAGGGCAGTCCAGAGCCACTGCTCCTCCTCGACTAATGGAGTCCATTGAGCTGGTTCAGGAAACGGATGGGTTGCTGCGAAATGATCAAATCCTGTCTAGAGTTTAACATTTTGTGTATTAACTCTTCTTAAATTACTTATTTTTTTTACACTTTTAAAAGCGGGGGCGAGCTTGAGTCTTATTGTGAAAATTCTTACAAGCACACACTTCCTTTATTGTGGGTTTGGGTTCAGACTCTGGCTGATTTGTCTGCTTTCTTGGCGGTACACTTTGGTTCTTTGATTTGATGAAACCTAAAACTTTTGACTCATCCTGAAGATGCTGAGAAAGTCTTTTTGTTCTTTATTTTCCACCGTCCAGGTTTCTCTCTAACCCGTTTTGTGTCTGAGTCCTGGTTACAGAAAAACCTCATTCATGATGGAGGCACAGACGTATGGAAGCGCATTACTGTCAGTGCAAGGAAAAAATATAAGAGCAGTATCTCATAAAAATGAGTTTTTCGTTAAAACGAGATATAAATCTTGTATTGACATATAAAAGTTGGTTTAACAAAAATGTTTCTTGAAATAATCTGTTTAATATCTCGTAATAATGAAATCGCTCTAAAGGGTGAAATGCCGGCAATTCACGGGATATTTGAATCTCGTTCAGAAGAGGAGAAGATGGTCATAGAGTGCGTCTTTATGCCTTTTTATGATGCAGTAATTGGGGGGGGGGGGGGGGGGTGGGGGGGGGGGTAGAGAGCGATAGAAGTAGAGATAGAGGGAGAGAGACAATATTGATTCTGGCCTTGGTTTTGGTCAGTGTTCTGGGCCTGGTTCTAATCTAGCCCTGGTTCTGGTCTGGACCTGGTTCTGGTGTTGGTTCTGATCCTGGTTCTGGTCTTAAACCAGATGCTGGTTATGATACTGGTTTGCTGTAACAAGCAGACAGACTGATGGAGAAGCCACAAGTCTCCAGTAGGATTGTACTTAAAATAGCTTTTCCGTATATCAGCTGTCAGACAGTCAAAATAGCGGGAAACGTCTGAACCAATCAGAAAGCTCCATTATCACACCACTGCTCTGCTGCTGTTAGATGCAGCAGGCCCTTTAATGAGGAAGGCTTTGGATCTGTGCTTCAGATGTCCGATCGGAGGCCTCCAACTTCTCATCACCATTTGAAAAGTATTGCACCGATTTGAAAAATTCCAAAAGCGTCAGCATCAGAAGGCTTTGATGGTGCTATATTTATTTTGTGTGCCTACCTACAATATTTGTAGGAGATATGATGAGATGATTTCTACTGTCTGGAGCAGAAAATGCCTGTTTTTTATGGGATTAAAATGTGGCTGAATCCTCCTTGACGCTTGTAACTCAAGAACCGTGACAGCTACAGCTAAAACAAAGGCATCCCATCGAAGCTGACAAAAAAACCTTCTGTTTTTGAAAAAAATGACACATGAACTATAAAAGATGTGGTCGTAGCAGATTTTTCTTTAGAGAAAGTCATCGGATCCTGCAGCTGATCTGAAGCTTCAACAGTCACATTGGAGGCCTGGAACCTCTCATCACCATTCAAAAAGTATTGCACCGATTAGAAAAATTCCAAAAGTGTCAGCAGCAGAAGGCATTGATGGTGCTCTGTGTGAATTTTTGTGTGGCTACGTCAAATTTTGTAGGAGATATGAGGAGACAATTTCAGCTGTCTGGAGCAGAAAATTATATTAATTATAATGGGCGCCAATGGGAGAAAACGGAGGAATCTTTGTCAGCTTTCATCCAGTGCAAGTCCCATTTCCATCGGTTCTACGGTTCTCTCAGGACACTGCCTGAAGTCGAGCAAAGTTGGTTTTGGGCCCTATTCTTTTGAATGGGGGGAGGAGGAGAAATTTCTGAACTTTTCCAAATCGTACCTCAAGTTTAACCTGTGATTATAGAAAAACCGTAAAAGATATCAAGATGCTGAAAAAATTTGAAATAGTTGAACATGTGAGTTTGTTAAAAGTTGAATGAAGTCTCTAGGTTGAAGTTAACCCTGCCAAGTAAGAGGTCAAAAAGATGAATGATTTTGTGAAAAATTTTGCATTTTTAAGCATTTTCCATTCATTTCAATGGGCTGAAAAATCGCAGAAAAAGCTGAATAAATCGGAAACGGTTGAAGATATCAATACCAAGAGATATCGCCGGAAAGAGCTGAACGGGCTGAACGGTTTGATACCAAATTTGCTGAAATAGCTGAAACACTGTAAGAGGAGATGCAGTTCAAAAAACGTACGGAAACTGAAAAAGTGGAGGAGGAGAAAAACAATACTTTGTATGCTTTAACAAGCATTCAAACTAATAAATATAAGTCCTGATAATATATTAGACATTTTACTTTTGTGTGGGAAAGCTATGGGTGTTTTTGGTGGTTTACGCCTGTTCCACTTGAACGCAACCTCTCGGTAGGAAGAGCTGTCTGTTGCCTTGGCAACGGGGTGTGCGTGGCGGAGCTGGCAGAGAAGAGAGCTAGCGAGTGTAATTTTTCGGTTTATGCACCGTTGTTTGGCGGTTTTCCTCCCATTGTTGTGGCGCTGCTGCTCTACTTTCTGAAAGTTAAACAACAACTGGAATAACTGCCTCGTTCATTTGGAGTAGAACGCCCAAACTCATAAGCACCATTTTATCGTTATGACCTTTTTAGTTATTACAAGATATTAAACACGTCATTTCAAGAGTTTCTGTGTCGTTATTACGAGAAGGTTTCTTGTTATCACGAGATATTTTAACTGCTCCAATATTTTTTTCCTTGCACTGACAGCTATATGCTTCCGTACAAATGTGATTTGTCACATAATTTAATAGTTATTCATCTGTCGTTTAGTGGATTCTGTCTGGGTTTCTGCCTTAGAAAGGAAAGGTTCTGTCTGGCATCTTCAATGATGGTTCTTTCTATTAAAATTTTCTATCCCTAAAAGAAAACCTCGAGATCCCTCAGGGACACGTCTTCGAGCCCTGCTATTGTTGGTTTGCATGTACATATTAAAGAAAGACACAAGTATGCGTCTTGTACATTAAACTAGACTTTTAGAGTCCAGTTGCTTTGTTGAATCCTCTTAAGTATTAATAATAGAAGCTGCCCGAACCAGAGCATAGATGTATCAAGATAAGGGGTCCAAATGGAGCAATTTAGTCTTAATTAGTGGAATAAATCCATGTTATTGAGTCTAAAATGTAATAAAATATTAAACGAGCTGCCAGCTGAAAAAGTCATAAAAATAGATTAAATAATTGATTCAGATGCCAGATTCATGTGGAAAAAGATGAAATTTAAGTTTAGTTTATGATTTTATTTCAGTTAAAGGAGGATCTTTTCTCTCTAGGGCCCTCTCAGAAAGCCTCATCACTCCACTGGAGCTGAAGATGGAGGAGTGGAAAAAAGTGGCAAGCCAGCTGGACAAAGACCATGCCAAAGGTTTGTCAGCACACACACACACACACACACACACACACACACACACACACACACACACAGGTGTAGACAGACACAACACCTAATTCATATGTTCGTCTGGCTCAGAATACAAAAAGGCGAGAGCAGACATCAAGAAGAAGTCGTCGGACACGATCAAACTACAGAAGAAGGTGAAGAAAGGTAAGAAAAGTCCTTTTATTTAAGTTCTGCAGGTTTCAGTTCCTCCAAACAACACAACTGTCTACAAACCAACAAATCCAGTAAACGTAGAGGACAGCGGGGAGTTTTAGATGAATAAGTAGTAAAGTTTAAACATCAGACGTGAAGAAGAGAAGCTTCCTGAGATAAACGACAAACACAAGACGTCTGTCTGATCCTGCTGTTTTCCGTCAGTCACCTGGTGCCTCCAGGGATGAAATAATCCCCCTGAAAAGGCGTTTTATCTCTGAGATTACTGCAGGGTGGACCAAACGAACAAGCCGAGTCATCATTTGTCTAGTCTTGCTGTACCACCAGTCACATGTGACTTTGTTTAGATTTCAGCCGTTTGACGTGGAGTGACTTGATTTGAAGGAAACAAAATGTTCTTTTTGTCAGATAAACTCAGTTTGGACGCGTTTCCTCAGCAGAGTGGAGATAAAAGGCTTGTTTACCAGAACCAGAGACGAGCAGCTGACAGACAAACATCGATCTGCTGGTGCTGTGTGGACACCATGAGTCGGTTTTGGTGTTTGTTGTTCTTGACTTTGGACTCGTTTGTGTTGACTTATCCGACCTACTTTCACTGCTTTATCAGTGCCGCGTCGGAGCAGCAGATAAAGTGTCCCGAAGCTCGGTTTGTGTTTTAGAGTCTGAGCTGCAGCGGTTCTTGGACCGACTCCAGCTCACTGGTTGGACCGTTTCCACAGAAACCTGCCCACAGACACCTGGACCACACCCTGCACTGCTATCAAACCGACACTCCCTGCTGTTGCCATGGCGATGATGATTCACTTTTACGTCCCATAATTTAAAAAGCTTTAAACCCTGAATGCTCGTCGGGGAGAGAATGATGTCGGCTTTAAGCAGAAATAGAATAAGAATCCATTTTTACACGTCACAAAAGACAGAATCCAAACCAGAAACGAAGCTTTGAGGCAAGTTCACCATGAAATCTGATCCATAAACGCACACAGACAGAAATAGTTCATGCACACATCACAAGTCTGACTGCAGATCCGCCCAGGATAACCGTCTGATGTGGGCCGAGCGTCGCTGAGCAGACCAGAACCTCTGAACCAGAACTTTCACTCTTTTCTGTTCAGATTATTGGTCTGATCACAAACCGAGGAGTGAAAGGGTTAATGATGAGGTGGACGTACCTCAGCTGGCAGCTTTTAAATTTAATACACATAACTAAACACACACACACACACACACACAATCTGACCTGTTGCAGAAAAGACACACGTAATCCAGATTATCGAGACCACTTTGTTTGGAGGTAATCTGAAATGTACTCTGTAATCCCGCTGGTGAGTGTGATGACTGAATTGAGAGTTCTTTATTTTTTTCCTTAAATGGACATTTTTTTAGTTGCAGGTTTTAAAGTGATGAATAAATAAATTAAGATGAGAACTGGTGTAGAAAAAGGAAGATGAGATGTTCATGAAATATCTTCGCCAGATTAGGGGGCTGGTAACTGTCACTTTCCATAATTTTCCTTTAATCTCCACTCCACTATTTTCTGCCCTTGTGGAGAGGATCTGAAGTTGAGGAAAACAAAAACATCAAACCTTTTTCAGCCCTCGAGGCTTTTGGATCTCACGTTCTTCAGGAGCAAAGAGTTCAAACTTCCCCCAAACACAAGTTATACACACACACACACGCACGCACACGTGTTGTATCCCCAAACGGTTTGTGCTCGCTCACCAATCAGGGCTCCACATAGTAATTATCCCTGCAGTGACGCCGTGTGGGTGAGCCGGGATGTAAAGATAATAAATAACAGCTGGAGCTTTTATTTAAAGAAAAGCCCGATGTTGTGGGTCTGGTGACATCTCGTTGCTTCAGACAGAATCAGAAACTGATCTGGACACTAAAGACGTCTCACATCCACACCTCCAGGAACACCAACCCCTTCATTATGCCGTTGGGTCGCGTGGAGCCACTTCAGAACGGGAATCTCCTGAAGCTGAGACGGTTTATCCGACTACGGATTTAAAAATGCAACATCAGCAGATTCACACGGGCGGCTTCTGACTGATCAAATTAGAGGTAAAAAAAGGACTTTTGAACCTAAAATGTACTGGTTGGATTTATTAGTTTGGGCTGGATAATAAAGAAACTGTCAAGAACTGGTGTTAACATATTTCTATAAAAATAAAATACTAAAGGTTTTAATGCAGTCTGAAGTTCTCCTGCTCTGATGTGTTTGCGTAAAAAGATGATCAAAGGTAAAATAGAGACATGCAAAACAAAACAAATGGATCCAAAAACTTCCTGCTCAGAAGAACAAAGGATCAACATGGATGGAGGACGTGGGAAGAGACGATATCAGATCTGGGAGGGAAAAAACTCAAGATGGGAGGAGAATTAAACAAAAAAGATAAGATGGAGATGAAAAGAAGAGCAGAAAAAAGAGGAGAGACGCTGGAGTTTAAAGAGAAACCAAAAGGACGGAGTGAGAGAATGTTGAAGAACGAGGAAGACAGAAGAAGAGAGGAATGAAACCTGCTAAAAGGTTAAAGGAGGTTAAACATTTGCATCTCAGTCCAGGAGGTTTTTGCATAAACTTCCTTTGTTTAATCCTGCTGAGAGAAAAACATTTGACTCAAATCTGATTAATTCTCCTCCAGCAGCCGCCGACTCCTCCGCCGGTCACGATGATGTTTCAGGAATATTTACTCACAACAGTTCGTTCGTGTTTGATTTTCCAAGGGAGGAGAAACAGTTTCTGGGATCAAAAACGAAAGCAAATCATCTCCTTTTGTTTTCTGGTTATTAAGATTTGTCTAAATAAACTTCTAGAACAAAGCACACACCTCACAAACGATCCATGCTGGATAAAATCAGCTGATGTTATCACACACACAACCGTCGGACAAGCGTAGCTGCTGACAAACATTTGGACAAGCGTCCTCTGGCTGTCAAAAACAAAATCGGATAAAGATGGAAAAGATAAAAGAAAGGAAGCGGGGAATTCAGTTTTCCTTCTAAACAGCAGAGCTGAACGGAGATCAGGTTGATTTATCACCACAGAAACGGACCAGGAAGCAGCGGCGTCTGGACGGGTTATTCTTCTGGAGCCGTGGACACCCGGGTCTTACTGAAGTTTATGTAGAAACAACTTCACAATGACGGGGACCAATAATCATTAGGAAATGTGTGGAGAGCTTCGTTTCGTAATAACTCTGCTGGTTCTGGGTCTGGTTTAATGTGATTAAATGTAGATGAAATTACTGAGAGGCCTCCGGTTTGTGGGATGAGTTTTATTTACAGTCTGAGCATCAAGAAACGAGGAGAGTAGGACTGAAGTGTGAGGAACATGTTCCATTTATAGAAAATGATGTTTGGAAACAAACTGGTAGAAGTTTCCTTCATTTGAACCGAGGTTCACCTTCAGCACAGAGACGGGAGTCAGCAGGACGGAGCGTCTGACTCCAGGTGTTTGTGTTGCTGGAGTCGGTACCCACAGTCCCCGGCTGCTCGTTTCCACAGACGGCCGATCAACAAACCGGCAACAGTGAGCTGCTGTTAGCGGCAGGGAATTACACACACACACACACACACACACACACACACACACACACACACCTGGAGTAACAGGCTGTGTTTAGATTGAGATCTGTGGCAGAAAGCTGTGGAAAATTCTCAGTCTGTTTTATTTATTTTCACTCAGGATTTTCTGTTCCTGACTTTTTTTTCTCTCGTTATTGAAGATAAAAGTGGGTTTTGTTGGTTTGCTCAAAGTCTCTCATGGCCGATGAGGAACGGTTCAGCAGGAATCTGACCAGATAAGATCTGTCAGAGATGTCTTCCTGCTGCCTTTCAAAGTAAAAGCATTCACTTTGGAGCACTTTTCCCTGCAGCCGGTCTCTGTGATGGTTTAGAAGAGAGGAGGATGTTCTGATCCCAGATCAGAGAAGAGCTCAAACCAGCTGTGGGGAATTAAACAGAACCGTTAGCATCAGTCCTGGAGGTTCTGCTGGGTTTGCTGTCTGGTTGTCAGGATGGAGTCATGAGACCAGTTCAGTTTGGTTCACATGCTGGTCGAGTCCAGAAAACCATCCAAAACAAAGAACCGGGATATTTGATCATCTCTCTGTTTGACTGGATTCTAGTTTATTTATCAGATAGTAAATCAGAAATGCTGACAGACGAGGTGTGTGTGTGTGTGTGTGTGTGTGTGTGTTATCCTTATTTCACTTTTCCTATGTACTGCTGACCCCTGCTGGTAACATCTGAGTATTGCACCATTTGTCTGGCTGTGGTCCTGTTGGTGTGAAAAGTTTTTAATTTGTCCCGTGCTTTGAATCCATGCTTGATCTTTAGTCTTGGAATTTTTGAAATTTTACCCAGACTGGTTTTACGACGTTTACTTTTAAGAAACAAGGAAGTGAAATAGTTGTTTTGAACATGTCTGTTCTGGTCCTGCATGTGTGGATCAACACCATGAGAGGGGTTAGAACATTGATCGTTTACCTTTTGAGTGGAAAAATCAAATGTCAGGTTCTTAATGTGGTCCGTGTTGTTTTAAATAGATTAAACTTGTGTTTTTTATTTATTTTATTTTCCTGTAGGGAAGGACGAAGCGCGAGGACAGCTGGACTGCGCCCTGCAGGACGTGAACGTTCGCTACGCCGTCCTGGAGGAAACGGAGAAGCGGGCCGTGTGCAGAGCGCTGATTGAAGAGAGAGCTCGTTACTGCAGCTTTGTCAGCATGCTGAAGCCCGTGCTGGTCCGTGATTTGATCTGTTTTTTATTGTTTCATTCATTCACATGTGGTGCTAAATGAATGAAATGTGTTTTCAGGATCATGAGATCAACATGCTGGGTGAGGTGACGCATCTGCAGACCATTCTGGAGGATCTGACCAACCTCACAGCTGAGCCCAATAAACTCCCTCCAGCCAGTGAACAGGTCCTACTCCTCTGCTGTTGTAGTCCAGCGTGGCTTTTATGAATTTATTTATTTACATTATGATTATGATGCTCAAATATGTAGAAAATCCATTTAAAATTAACTCATTGACTGCCAGCCGTTCCAGCGTTTTTGAGCGTTTTTACTGTTTTTTGAAGAGTCACAGAACATTGTGCTCTATGATCATGTAAACGCCAAAACTACCACAAGAAAGAGTAGACTCACTACTTACATCAGGAAGAATCGCCGTATTTCTAGCGTTATCCGTTCGTTCACAATCTGGTGCCCAACCGTCGCTCCAGAAGCATTTCGTTTTTTTCACAGCAGCGTCCCAAAACAAACTCGTAATCCATTGATTTTCCGCTTCCTGATCACGTGATGTGTGACACACGGATGAAGATTCGCTTTAGACACATGATGTTTGTTTGTTCTCACGGTGCGGGGGCTCGCTCCGACGCCCGCCCCATAAAAACAAGGCAGCCAGCGGTTGGATGTGAAAAGACGACTATAGTCGTCAATGGCAGGGAATGAGTTAAACATAGTCTCAAATGTTTGTAGGAGAAAGTTCTCTGGTGTCACTGAGAGTTGTGTTTGTTTCTCAGGTGGTTTTGGACCTGAAAGGTTCTGATTTTAACTACACCTACCAGACGCCTCCAGCTTCTCCCAGTAACAGCCTGTCGAGGAGAAGCAGCATCAGCAGGTAACGACACCACCTGCATCTGGGATGGATTTATATCTGACTGCTCTTGTTATGCTGACAGATTTTTCTCTCTTATGTGACTAAATGCATCTCAATTCATTTGTTTTTGGCAGGAGAGAAAAGCCTAAATCTAACATAATTATCAGTCATGCCTGTTTATTAGTTTCAATCAAGGCTCATCAAAACATTTTCTTCCTTCTTCGACGTTCAGTTCTGATCAGTTTTCATCAGTTTAACGACGTTTTATGAACCTAAAACTGGAGCTTTGGTGGTTTTTCAGCTACCAGTCTGGATCCGTCAGACACGTTCCTTCTCTAGACTCAATCAGCTGTGCTGTGGACGGAGTTCGCCTCCAGGTATCTCTCTCTCACACACACACACACACACACACACACACACACACCCTTATTAAGCTTATTCAGAGTTATTAATTTTATTTAAGCTCAAAAGAAATAATGCCTTTATGTATATTGTTATTTATTTTATTTTAATGTGATTTATACAGAAACTTGCCCCCCCCACACACACACAGACACACACTCACTGTCTCTGATAAATTTTAGTTTTATTTTTCAAAATAAAAGCCTTCCAGACAAACACAAACACCGCTTTACCCCTCTCCTGTGTGTAGCCCTCCTCCCCCTTTCTGCTGTATGGCTGCGATGAAAGTGGGCGGTCCCTCAGCGAAGGGAACTCCCCCTCTCGCCTCGGTCGACGCGGCAGCCGTGGTTGCTATGGTTACAGCCACCACCCCACTCAGAGCCGCCGCGTTAGCCGCAGGGATTTGACCACCGTGAGAATCACTTACAACTACTTCACCCTCCACGCCATCCCCGACCCGACCCGAGTGCCGTCATGTTGTTTTGTGATTTTGTCGTTTGTCCTCCCATCAGTTTGGACCCGACTTCATCCCACAGCATCTTCTGAGCGATCCTCCGAATCAGCTCCGGTTTCACCTCATTACCTAAACCTGTGTTAATTCTGACGTGACATCCCATAATATCGATGTTTGTGTTCATGTGTGCTCCTACAGGCTCCGTGTTGGACTCAGTGATGTGTGTGTGTCTACTTTCCTGTCAGCTCATTTTTCAGATGCTTTAATCCAGAGAAAACAAAAAGCAGCAAAGTTTCTAGGAAACAAACCCGATTAGTTTGGGTTTAAGACGTTTGTCTGATTCCTGCTTCAGTCTGAGCCTTTATGTGATAAACAGGAAGTGACTCGTTTCTGCTGTTTAAAGATACGGAGAGGTTTTTTAATACAGATGGGGTCGGGTTGATCCTCGACTTTTGTGACCAAATCTGTTGATGTTCAAAATGACAACATGGATGTACGAGAACTTCCTCAGATGAGGTTAAAGGAGCGACTTGGTTTTGTTTCTGATCAGCAGATAAAACTTTACTGATAAAAGCAACAAAAACATACCAGATATCTCTCTTATTTATATAATCAGTCTTCAGAATTACAAAAAAAATCCCTCCTATAAACTAAAGCTTCCACATGGATCATTCATCATTTCCTGTGAACTTCTCCGTTTATTCCCACAGTTTTCCCGTTTTGACACGTTTGGAACTGTTACTCATTTGTGTTTTTCTCTGTTATAAAAAGCAGGATTAATCACAAACGTTCCCATCCTCTAATCCAGAATCTGTAAATGTTTCCTGTTTTTCCAGAGTAATCAGCCACATATTTTCATGTTTTTGGTTTATTTGTTTTTATTGTGAGTTTCTGACACGTTTCAGCCGTTATAGAAGTCTCACCGATCATAAAGAGTTTCTGTTGAATAATTCTCATAATCTGCTGGATTATCTGGAGCTTTTTTGTGTTTTTAATCCTAAACTAGACTCAGAAACTTCTATGATGGCTGAACATGGCAGGTTTGTGTTGATTTACCCTGACGGGTGTATTTGTGACAGGATCCCCTCGGCTCCACCAATCAGCTGACGCCTGGGGGGGGCGTCATGGCGGAGAACGGCCTGCTGCCCCTCCCTCACAACGCCTACACGTACCACGGAGAGAGAGCTCGGGCCATGTCTGCATCTGGGAAGGTGACGATTTAGTTAAACCTTTCCCCGTTGAGCTGAAATGTCCCAGGTAACTTTTTAAAACTCCGCCCACTCTCTCTCCTCAGTCTTGCTCGGCCCGCGATCAGCTGGGGTTGACATTGGGAGCTTTAACTTCCGACGCTCCGAGGAGCAGCAGGGACTCTCTCCACTGTTCCAGCGGTTACAGCACCCAGACCACCACCCCGTCCTGCTCTGAGGACACCATCCACACTCACAGTGAGTCCAGAACCCAGCAGAACCGCCGTTCTGACCTCTTCAGGCACACAGAGACCCTCAAGCCCAGAGAGATGTTCTTCCACGTTCTCCTGCTTCCTGTCCGGTTCTCTGTTCTGTTTTATTCCTTGGAATATTTTTGTCTCTCTTGCTTAAACGTCCTTCCTTCTCTTCCAGCTGTAAGGAGAGATCCTCCTTCCTATGGTAGGTTTCCAACTTCCTGTCTGTCCTCATGTCCTGGAGCTTCTCTCAGAGTCGCTCCACGTCTCTGAATCTCTTCAGACAAATGATTTCATAACAAAAACAATCAAATCAAGTTGAAATTGTTGTGTTTGTCTGTTTGTCAGATCAGAAGATTAAAAATCCAGATTATTAGACTCTAAATCTTCCTTCTGTGTTTTTCAGCCGACTACGAGTCCATCTCTCTGCACGGAGACGCCGACTCCGTCTTCTTCCATCAGCTGTCTCACGGCAGCAGCCAGTCGGACTTTGACAAGTCGTTGACAATGCCCAGGAACTCGGATCTGAAATACCAGTACAAGGAGTTTGCTCAGTCCAAACGCCCCGCCTCCACCGTCAGCCTATTGGCCGAGGCTGAGCTGAGTGGAAGCTCTGGTCGTCAGCTGCCTCACACGGCGACCATCAGGCGCAAGCCGTCGTCCAAACCGCCGTTTCGCAGAGGCACAATCAGCGGGGGGGTCCCCATTCCCATCTGCACCCCGCAGGTTCCCCTCAAAGCCTTCGGAGGAAACGGTGGGAGTGACGAAAATGTTTTCAAAGTGCCCGCCGTCGGAGGGGTGGGAGGTTTAGGTCACAGTAAACTCTCCACTTCAACGCAGAGCCTCAGCGCTTTACCCTCCTCTTCCTCCTCCTCCTCATCCTCTCCATACTACCAGTTCATCCCAGGTCAGATGCCGATACCAGTTCCCATTCCTACAGTACCCTCCCTACCACCAGAGGGCGGCAGCATCAAACAGCAGCAACAGAGACAGCAGCTGCTGCAGCAACAGGTCAACCAGCAGCAGCAGCTCCACATGCAGCAGCAGTTCCAGCATCAGCAGGTCCAGGTCCAGCAGGTCCAGCAGCAGTTTCAGCATCAGCAGGTCCAGGTCCAGCAGCAGTTTCAACAGCAGCAACTACTTCCACATGCTCTACAGCTACAGCAGCAAATCACCCAACAGATCAACCATCTGCAGCTTCAGCAGCAACGACAGCGGCAGCAGCAGCACCAGTTTGAGCAGAAGAACCAGTCCGAGCTGCAGCAGCATCAGTCCGAGCAGCAGCAGAACCTCCAGCTTCATCACCAGGAGAACCAGCAGCAGCTGAATCAGCATCAGAAGCAGAGGATGTTCCAGGAGCAGCACCAGGTCCAGACGCAGGGCTCGGCTGCCCGGGATCAGCCAACCAGCCTGGACCACAGCACTAACCATCAGATCCAGGCTCCGCCCACCTCCAGCCAGGATGCGGGAGGTGGAGGTAGAGACATGCAGACGCTCATCAGAAGTGTGAAACTGAGACGGACCATCACCAACGACCGCTCCGCCCCCCTCCTGCCCACTCCAGCCAATCACAAGTAAGCAGGAGCGACGGGTTCCCAGCTGGAGGTTCGTGTTTACATGCTGCAGCACCTGGTGGAGGCGATGGAGCCGTTCAGCACAGACCAGTCCCATGAACAGTTAGTTGTTTTTAATGAGCTTCCTCTCAGACTCTTTAGTTGTTTTTAGGATTTTGTTTCTTCGTTTGCAGTTTCCTTGTGGACAAACTTTTCTGCATGGCTGTTTTTGTTCCGACTCGTTTCCCAATAACAATAATTATTCCGACCAGGAGGCTGTTTGAGTTTCAGGACCCCTGAAGTCCAGCGAGTTCTCGCTTTTCTTTTTCCCCAGAATGTCGGCTCTGGTAATTATTCCTCAGTGTTCCGAGGCTGAACCGTGTAGATTATTGATTTGTTCATGTTGGTCAGTGACGGTGTTTGATCAGGACCCGATCGTCTCAGAAGCTCAATCACGGAACCGGACTTGCAGAATCAAGGAGGAGCTTTGGGAGCGACCCGAGATGCCAGACGGTGCCTGGAGTTTGTAGAAGAGTGAAACGTGTTCCTGTGAGTTTTAGTCATCTGTAAAGAATCAGAGCAGGATGATTCCAGATTAGCTCTAGATGAGCTCTTAACAGATGGATTATATGAACACAGATTCATTTTTTTACTTTCTATAGAAACGATTTAGTTAAATTATGACCAAAAATGTCCTGCATGTTGGAGATTTAATAACCAGATGAAGACTGTTGCATCTTTAGTTGCTTTTTGGCCACAATTTACCTAAAAAGAATAATTTCCCCAAATATGGAGATTATAACTCCTCTTTTAGATTAAAATAATAATTTGGCTTCATCTTTTTAAATCACTTTTCTATCAGAGTTTCAGAATTATCAGTCACACATATTTACATCAGCTCAGAAACTTATTTAAGGCACTTTAATGATTAAAATGTTGTTTAGTTGCAACTTTAGGGAAAACAACAAAAACTTCAGTTAGTTTTGTTATTAAAAAATCAAAACCTGTAACTCGATTAGGAGTTAAAAAAAAAGCAAAAATCTAAATTAAATGTGTTTTTTTTCTGCTTTATTTTATAAAAATTTCACAAGTTTTGTTTTTAATAATCTGCAACTTTTAAAAAACTTTTACATTTAATGTAAAATTCAAACTGCAGGAACAAGAAACACAAACAGACGTTTATTATCGCAGATTTTCATTTTCATTAACAGAAATTAGATGCTTGTTTTTCTCTTTGTGGCCAAAAGTCGAGACGGAAATCTAGATTAAATTATTTATCTTTAGATTTAGTCTGGACTAAAACAGCTGGTTCTGTTTTAGATCCAGTTTGGTGAAATATTCAGATAAATCTGAGAGTTTCAGCTCAGATCCAACCTGTTTATTCTAGATTAGATTATAGTTTAAGAGCTGTTCCACTTGCAGCCTGTTGTAGATTATTTAAGCTTGAAGAAATAATCCGAGTCAGAATCTCTGCAGCCGTTCGTTCGTGTTTTCTTCTGTTTCAGTCGCGTTGCCTTTAGCTGCCGTTAGACGGGTCTGTAGTCCGAATTCCAGCACCAGACGGCTGAGTCTAAGGAATCCATTCATGTTTGGAAAACCTAATGAACCCAACTGCATGCTGGGAAATGCAGTTTGCTTTCCTTCAGTAGGTCTGAGAGGTTTTTTTTTGTTTTTGATCATTTTGTTGCCGTTCTGGAGCCGACCCCCCCCCCCTACATGTGTGTAAATATTAGTGCTCTTATTCCCAGGAGAACTCCAGATCTTTTATAGAAAAATGTACGGACACATCTCCTATTTTTGTTTGATTCATGGTTGTGATGATGTCATCACGCCGCCGTCGCTCTTATTTTTGTAGAAAAGCTTTAAGGAGGAAACGGTGGATTTGAACCCTGATTGGTTATCAGACTGTGGAGAGAAGAAACGGACCTGAACCACCAGAATGTAGACGGGTCCATCTTCTCCACCCACCCTGGGATTCATGATAATAATAATTATAATAATGAAGATGTCGACTGTGTGTTTTATTGACTGTTTTTTTTGTTTTGTGGGTTTCTCTTCATCTAAAACCAAAAATCTAATATAATTATGATTTTATTAGATAATAAAAAACACTTTTAAAAATTCTGTTATTTTAGATAAATGCTAAATCAGAACGTCCAACTAAACTGCAGCATTTATTTACTCTGTATGAAAAACTTTTTTATAATTTTTTTTAACAAAAGTTTACAAAAATGTTTGACTTTTACTTTGTTAATCTGGATTTTAACTGAGCAGACCAGCGTGAAAATGGATAAATAAGAGATAAAGAAGCAGAAACACATCTGGAAACAGTCTCATAAATACAAAGATGAACTATTCTGTTTTTACTTTGGCATCATTTAAAGATTTTCTTTTTGATTCTCAGCTGAGATTAAAAATTTCCAAATGAAAAGAATCGAAAAATACGTGGAAGATCTTTTTAAAAATCTGGAGGCAGAAACTTCACACGCCTCGTCTGACGATCCCATCCCATCCTCGGGGTGTAATTTAGACCCGGGTGGGGTCGAACACAAACCCTCCAGGGAGGGAACTGAACCCACTAAACCCTCCACTGGCAGCTGGAAGCCGCCACGAGTCTCCCTCTGTTATCATCTGTTACTGGTCCAGAACCGTCCCACTGGGTCGTTTCCCATCTGACAAACACATGCAGCTTTATTTACCCACAGAGTCAACAGGGCCGTAGTAAACCTACTTCCAGGAAGTAGCCACATCCCCTGGAGTCAGAATACGTTGTTGTTTTCAGATTCAAGAAGAAGATTAAACCGTTTTAATCTCCGAGGCACATTCTGATGAGCTAACAGCTCATTCAGTCATTTAAGGGAAATTCTTTTAAAACATAATTAACCCTTTTTTTTATTGATTTTGACTGAATGGGCTCAGATTTCTTCCCTATTGAAGCAGCGTTCAGGTGATACTCAGGTGAGTTTGACTCATTCTTCTGAGTTAGTTTATCCTCCAGGCGTTGTCCAGATGTTCTGGTTAAAAGTCTCAAAAATCAGGTTTTTATTCTGAACAAAAGCTAAACTGGATCAAAAGACTGGACATTTTCACAGTGATTAAAAAAATAAAAGTATAAAACTCAAGTTTTATGTATCAGGACATTAATAACAATCTGATGGATGGAGCAGGAATTAGACTCCACCCAAAGTTAAACAAACCCTTGTTTCATAAAAGGAAAACCTATTTAAAAAAATATAAACAAATTATTATTTTCCAGTCATTTTTCAGACTAATAGCTGATTTTCTTTAATAAACATTAAGTTAAAATCTCATAAATTCCACCATAACTGATTTTTTCCACTCCTGTAAATGAAACGACCTCCTGCAGGTGCACCAGCAGCCACTAGATGGAGACGAGGGACTCTGGTTGAAGACCTGAAGGAAACCAGATGATGAGAATGAGATTACAGCTGGTTTCCTGTTTCTGTGTGAAGGTCAGAACCACGCAGGTCTGAGTAGTCCTCCCTCCCGCTCCGCTGAGAGTTCCCTGATCCTGGAAATATGATTAAAACGTCTGGATGAGGTCTGATCCAATTCACCACATAAACATTCTGCTCCTCTGTCCTCGCATGAGCAGGAAGACGTCAGCGGGTTCTCCAACCAATGGGTCACGACCCCAATCGGGGTCCACGACCTGGCTCTGGGTCCACAACCCCAATCTGGGTATTCGCAAGTTTATCTTCATCCAAAACCAAAAATCTTCTAATATAATTGTGATACGACCTCGATCTGGGTCACGACCCCGATCTGGGTCCACGACTCAGATCTGGGTCCATGTCTTTGATGTGGGTCACGACCCCGATCTGGGTCCACGTCTTTGATCTGGGTCATGACCTCGATCTGGGTCCACGACCCTGATTTGGGTCCATGTGCTGCTTTATCAGAGTCGATCAGTAACGTTCATCCAAAAACCACTGGGAATGGGACCTGATGTGTGTTTGGTGTTGATCCAGGAACGTTTTAATAGGAATATTTTATTGTGGTGTAACAGATTTGTTCAGAGCTCCATCAGGTATTTGTGACTTTTAACAAATTCAGGGTCACATTCCTCTAAAATACAGTTAAATACGAGGTTTTAAACATCTGCTGTTCCCATTTTTATCGCTAAAACGTGGGATTATTCTATTCCAGAGGCTCACCTTTCCTGCCTCCATCCTTCAGTCTGAAGACTCTGATTATCCGACACGCGTCGGGTATCACGACAACGAGCAGACCACATGGCCTCCAACCAGACCTGGTGTTCCTCTGCCGTGGTCTGGATCTGGATAACCTCGTTAATTCAGACGTAAACGCAAACAGGACTCGCTGCAGTCGGAGGGATGATCAAATCTGAAGCTCCACTGAGTCAGACTTCAGTCCAGGGAGTAAAAAAATAGCCTCGACCCCTTCCTGTTCAACCAGGAGTAAAATTTCTTATCGCTTGATTTTGTTTCCCTACAAAAATTCTCTGAACTGTTAAATGAAAAAAACAAACTTGTTTCTCATCTGGGCCGAGCTGGATGTAGACCTCCGAGGAACTAAACACTTAAAGGTTGAATATGGAACAATTTAATAAAAAGCTATATTTTAAAATAATACCTCCACGGGGCGTTTAGAGGTGTGCAGAATGAATGTACAGTTTTTTCTTTGAAAGCTATATTTTAATTAAAAAATAAATATTTTGACGGGCACCACACTGGGTTTATGTTTACATCTACCAGCCAGTAGAGGTAAACAGTTCACTCGGCACAGCAAGGCTGGCATTGGGGAAAATGGTGGACTCGTCAAGTCAAGCAGCTGCTTCTGAGCCCAGAAGATGTTGTTATCCTTCTAGGAAGAGGAGCGACCATAAAAGATCTAAAACCAGAGTGAGTTTAGGTCGTCGCTGGACACGGTGCTGGCTGCTGACGGTGCTGGCTGCTCACTTCACGTATCGGCAGAATCCCGACGGCTGGAAACCTTGTTCTAATGTTGCAGCTACAACCTCCACACACTAGATGGCGCTTTGGTGTTCGTGTTCCATATTCAACCTTTAATCAACAGTAAACGGTTTGGCCTCTTCTAGGATATAATAAACCGTTACTGTTGCTTTTGAAACTCACTGGTAAATATTTAATATTTAAAAAGCTAATTTTATAATGTGTCCCATATTTTAAAAGATTTGTTTGTTGCATAAAACGGTGAAAATCTGCCATCTACTGGTGTAAACTAGTATTTGTGTTTCAACATAAGTCAAATTTTATTAATGAGTCTTATTCTGACCATTATTTCTGATTTAATCCTGTTTCTATGCAGTTTAATCCAGATTAAATCATCCACATGTGACTCATTGATACAGGATACACATAATTGTTATATATTCTAAATTGTCAGGTTTATTTATTGTGACTGTGGTAACATCTTTCCTAACTCCGTTATCCAACGTTGGCCGTGACTCATGTGAATCTCCTCCAGAGCTTTCTAATCCAACACCCCCACACGGAGGATCCACCCATCAGAGCACACGCCCTGTTCTGGCTGCGTTCACACAACCTTCCATAAACACGCTTTAAATGAACAAATCACCCCAAAAAATGATTTTCTGCTGAACTTCACACACCCACAGAGAGGGTCAGATGGAGTTTGCATCTGAGTGAGGAGGAAGAAACTGGAACTGATTAAGAAAACATCTGTTTCTGTCAGTGGAATTCAGCAGCAGTTACAGTAAAAACTGAAAATATTTCTGGGGAAATTCTGAAGGACGCCAAAGCAGCTGAAACGCTGTAGAAACCAAACCTCAAATAAAAAAACACGTGTTTTATGTATAAACTATAAGAATAGAGAGAATCAACAAAAATGTTAAAGCTGCATCCAGTGGCCCATTATGGCGCTTACACACTAGCACCGGCTCGGACCGGGCGGGATTGGGTAAGTTCCTTTCACATCCGGGTGGCCCGGGGATTTTTGGGGCTGAACCGTACGTGTTTTCGACCCTCATCTGAAGAAGGTCTGACTCGCGCCGAAAACCGGGCCAACACACCCACTGCCGACTCATTGGTCGGCTCAAATTCACGCCTACCTTTAGGGGGAACCTCCGATTAGCGGATAGAATCCGCCAGCGGGGGCTTCCCGCATGCGCACTTCATTATCACTCTGAATGCGGAGGAGTTAACAAGCCTCTGACTGAAGCTGTTTTATCTGTTTCCGTCAGCTGTGATGAGCGCAGCGCGCGCACACACACAGCTGCCACGCAGCTTTTTGTTTAATGAGGAAGAGACTGCGGACTTCGCGCTCCTTTGACCCACCCAACCGTTTCTCTGTTCCCGTCTGCTGTGATGAGCGCAGCGCGCGCACACACACACACACACTGACACAGTGCTGCCACGCAGCTTTTTGTTTAATGAGGAAGAGACCGCGGACTTCGCGCTCCTTTGACCCACCCTGCCATTTCTCTGTTCCCGTCTGCTGTGATGAGCGCAGACACCGGGCAGACTTCTCCGCACTCCTTTGACCCGCCCACATCACTGATATATTCGCGCCAATTTTTCGCGCGCATTTCTGAGACCGCCTATCACGTCCGCATTCCAAAGGGTGTCCTGGAAGATGTGTGTAAACAACCTGCCGGGGCCGACTGAGGCCGACCGATCGGAGCCGACCCGGTGCTAGTGTGTAAGTGCCATTAGATCACCATGGAACGCCCACCTTCATCTCCCTGAGAGTATACCTAACAAGAGTCAGACAGGAAGTTGGACTAAAACGTAAACCTCAGACAAACGATTGAAACCAGAAGTTCTAAAAGATTTGTTGACCCGTGAGCGTATAAAAATAAATTGAACTACACTTTTTAAAGCTACAATGGCAAATCTTCAAAACAAGCTAGCTTAAAAAGATTTTCATGCCGCTTAACAACGTTCTAACAATATAGCTATAAATATTTTATGTGAATTAAAGGTGCAATATGTAGGAATGAAGTAAGAATGACATCCTGTGGTCAAATTTAGTTACTGCAAGCACTTTCTCACTGCCGTTCCGTGAGTTTCATGAGTTTCATGGCTGTTACTAGTTACGGATCAGCACCAGAACATTCTAGTTAACAAAGACGAGTCATACTAAATTGTCACAGCTGGTGCTAGCATGCAGGTTACAGTAGGGAGCACTTACTACACTTATTACGGTAATATGCCTCCGACATTAGAGGAAGTGTGGTTGTTTGCCGTCTTGCTGTTAGCTTGCTGTTATAGTTCTGAACGACTGAAAGGAAGTAAAACGCCACAATTGACCCATTATTCACTTCACACATACGTGTCACTGTAATATTGAGTTGTTGGTGATTGAAAAACTAGCTTGAGATATTTTTAGAGCTGACTATTTGCTTCTAATTTCACTGTTAGCATTGTTAGCTCAACGTTAGCATCTAGCCTTCTTTACCTGATATAAAACAAGATGCTGTGGCTTCTTAGGGGTACAAGAACTAACTTCTAGGTCACTCCTGTTAACTGGCTTTGGTTCTTTAAACAATGCTGAAGCTTTTTGCCGATCCTAGTTGAATTACAAATGCCGGTGCTGCATTAGCTTATAGGAGACACGGCAACCTCACAAGCTCACTGATGGCAAACAGAAACTACGTCCCTCCTTCCTTTATTTTGAAAGGAGAAAAACCTTCCCAGCTGGCTGAGAATGAAACTTGTTTCAGTATAACCTTCCAACATGATTGAGACTTTAGATTGTTTTGAGATTATTTCACGGTAGAATTCTTCTTACATATTACACCTTTAAAAAAATTAATAGTGGTTCTCTTTTCAGTCTCAAAACCTCCACCAGTAACACGGCTCGGACCGGATGCAACCATTTGTCCATCTGATGGTCTGCCTCGCCGAACCGTCGCACTTCCCTGGGTCTTCCACTCATTACACACTCACGTATTTAGCAATCAGAGAAGGAGAAACCGCCGGCTGTTCGCGTATCTGGTAGATGTTCTCATAACTGAAGTCATTTCTCAAGTTTTGGTCCAGTTTCCATCAAATGGATGGATTTACTGGAACGAGTGAGAAAACATGTTTTGGAAACATCTACTTCTTAATCATATCTGGGCTTTAATTTTTTCTGTATAACTGGGAGTTTTTCCTGGAAAGGCTTCTCCTGCTTAGTACTCTGACACCCGATGGTACCGGCCCTGCAACTAAAACCAGAGGCGTTTATGTGCCAGCCATTTATTTTATAGATTAGATTAAAAAATATATCATTTCAATAACAGATTAATTTTAAACCTGCTGGTTTGCAGACCTCTAATACAATACAGCTATTGAATAAATGAGGTCATCATTCATTTAAATGATGGCGTTTTGTAAATCTATGCTATCTTTGCATTTCTGTTAAATGAAAGCATTTGACCAATTCTTTATTGCTCAAAGGGTGTGTGTGTGTGTGTGTGTGTGTGTGTGTGTGTGTGTGTGTGTGTGTGTGTGTGTTGGTACAGTATTCACCGACTGGCTTCCTGTCTCTGGATTATGATGCCATCAGGGTGAGCTGCTGCTTTATCAGCTGGGATCTACCAGCTACGGATGTTGGCTTGGAGACTTAAACACACACACACACACACACACACACACACACACACACACACACACACACACACACACACACACACACACACACACACACACAGAGTCAGTGGAGAACTGGAGCTCCTGTTAGTTTAAGAATTCATCTTTTTCTCTTCTGTATTTTCTCACTCATCTTCTCATCACCTCTAATCGACATCTTCGTTCAGTTGTTGGTAAAATCGTGTATTAGCTCAGATTCTCAGGTCCACATAGACATCGAGGTTAAAACTATTCTGCTGAAGGAGACATTTTTATAAAGAAGTGTGGAGATCTTTGACGTCTACCACCAGATCAACTGAACAAACCTGCTGCAACATTAGGAGCTAAAAATACATTCCTGTCTTGGATTGAGGGTTACGCGATGGGGAGAATAAAGACCAGGAAGGTAAGAATGACAATGAGAGCAATAAGGATGAGGACAATCAGGATGAGGATGCGGTTGGGAATGAGGGCAAGTTTGAGGATGAGGGCCACGATGAGGAGGGTGAATGTGAAGGTGTGGATAAGGACAACAAGGATAAAGATGGGGACGATGAAGATGAGGGCAAGAATGAGGACAAGGTGGGTGAAGATGAACATGGAGAGGAGGGTGTCGTTGGGAATGAGGGTGAGTTTAGGGATGTGTTTTGGTAAAATTTTGGCAATACGATACGTATCACGATACAGGGGAGACGATACGATATATCACGATATATTGCGATACATTCAGCCAGACGATATTAGCGATATTTTAGACTGAATTTATTGTAGGAAAATTCAATAACCAGTCCAAACTGATACGTAACATGTTGAACATGAGGTATCTGAACCATAATGGAGGGATTTACATTTCAATGGTGAAAACAAAACCCATTGCTCCATAAGTAACATCTGCATTATCAGAAGTCATTTCACAATAAACAGAAAAGGCAGTCTCTGCTGCTAACTAGCGGTCGGCGTTTAAACTGCACCAAAAGAAAAGAAAATACACAAATGTTTGCAGGTAAATTCTTCCAAAAATTCGATACACGGCTTTTGAATATTGATATAATATTGCAGGACAAAATATCACAATGTATTGCCATATCGATATTTTCTTACATCCCTAGTTTAGACCCTGTCTAACTCCTGGAAGCTCACGAGATGTTTGCCATACTTTTTGTTTATGTCCAGCAGGATCCAGATCTTTTTGTCCCAAAAGGGTTAAAGTCTCCTTCAGTAGGACTCTCCCCAGCATTCAAAGATGGAGATTCATTTCCGTAGGTTTGGACATGTCTGACATGATCCCATGTTCTGTTGTCTTGTGCATCTATAATTCCAGGTTATTTAGATTAAAGCAGCTGTCAGAGTTGCAGCAGGGATCCAGCAGCTTTGTTTTTACAGCAAAGTTCATCTTAAAGAATAAAAAAAGACTTCCTCTGAGACGTTTCTGTCGTCTGTGGTCGTTTGATGGATCATGTCTAAGTTTAGCTTCTGAAAACCTCAGTTTGCTGCAACAAAGGCTTCATTTACAGAACAGATTTATATTCAGAGTCTGTAATATCATTTAAAAAATGATTTCAGTCAGTTTATCCGCTGTCAGCTGTTCTGACGTCCATATAAAGACTCCGACGGGTTCTGCTTTTCTTCCTGCTCAAACCGCCCATTAGACGTGTTTTTCTAAGCTTCCTTTGTGACTGACGGAGGGCGAAATTCCTGTTTATCCTTCAGGTGAAACCCTGGTTCTGTTAAGTTATGGTGACGTTTTGGCTGACTGGGTTAATCTAATCAGGAGGGGATTTCCAAAGCTGCACAGCTTTTGCACAAAGTCTTCCTTTTCATAAAACAACAAAGAGAAATAGCTGAAGTAATGCTGCCTTCAGGGCCAGAAAACAGATTTAATCCAACAAATTCTTCATTCTGTGGATTGAGAGTGGATCCGTTGGTGTTCTGGATTAAAACTTTTCTCTTTATTTGATTTTCTGGCTGAAATGATCTCTTA
The DNA here is from genome assembly GCA_006937985.1 of Aphyosemion australe. Taxonomy (NCBI): domain Eukaryota; kingdom Metazoa; phylum Chordata; class Actinopteri; order Cyprinodontiformes; family Nothobranchiidae; genus Aphyosemion; species Aphyosemion australe. Next base: position 173,098 of record SSNS01000041.1, read on the forward strand.
TTACTTTTATATTATTGTCTAAAACAATGATGCTTTTGCCTCTGTGGGTCCGTTTGTTCGTCCTTCTGTTAGTTGTTTAGATTAATATATATTTCATATTTAGATGAAACTCCTAGAAAATCTTTATTGGATGAACAGCTGATTAACTTTTGGATTCAGAAACTCAAATGCAACTAAATGGCTTCAAATAATAAATAATCATTTTATTAATGTTACTTAGTGCTTCATTAAGCATTAATAAACAACGGGTCCCTTTAATAAAGTTACTTGGTGCATTATTAAGCATTAATAAACAAAGGGTCCCTTTAATAAAGTTACTTAGTGCATTATTAAGCATTAATAAACAAAGGGTCCCTTTATTAACGTTACTTAGTGCATTATTAAGCATTAATAAACAAAGGGTCCCTTTATTAACGTTACTTAGTGCATTATTAAGCATTAATAAACAAAGGGTCCCTTTATTAACGTTACTTAGTGCATTATTAAGCATTAATAAACAAAGGGTCCCTTTATTAACGTTAGTGCATTATTAAGCATTAATAAACAAAGGGTCCCTTTATTAACGTTACTGAGTGCATTATTAAGCATTAATAAACAAAGGGTCCCTTTATTAACCGTCCTGATGTTAACTATTAAGTGTCAAAGGACAAAGGGCCAGGGGGGTGTCTGCTTAGTAATGCATTACTTAATAACATTAATATTAAGCAGTTGTTAATCCTTTATTTAATAGTTTATTAATGCTTAATGATGCACTAAGTAATGTTAATAAAGGGACCCTTATTGTTTTACTGAATATTTTTTCCAGGTCGCCTCACACAGACGTGGTGTCGTTCTCTCTACGATAATCCAGATAATTCTCTGGACTGAAGGGATTTTCACAGACTAGTGACTCAAACCTGTTCAGACTGTTTTGGAAACTTCCTCCGACATGAAGGGAAGTTTGACTCAGAATCTCGTCTTTACGTTTATTTTCCTCATGAAAATATCAGAAATATCAAACTTGAATCAAACCTCCGTGACTCACTTTAGTTCTGCTCTTTGTTTTTTATGAGTTGATGGAAATCATGTCTACTAAACCATAACAGCTATTTTAGTTGGTTTGTCATTCTGCAGGGTTTTTTTTTTGGCCTTCGGGAATCAGAACATCTCTGATGAATGTGCTGATTCAGCAGACTTCTGAGTTTTATGGTTTTAGTTTGGTCTTCATCAGCGTCACTATTTCCCAAAACGTTCACTAAAACATCCTCCGGAGTAGCTCTAGGTCAGTGGTCCCCAACTCCCTTCCCCGAGGGCCAGAATCCAGCATGTTTTACTGTTTTCCTGCTTCAACACACCTGAGTTTAATCAGCAGGTGATTAGCAGGCTTCTGCAGAGCCTGATGAACAGGTGAATCAAGTGTGTTGGATTAGGGAAACTACTAAAACATGCTGGATACCGGCCCTCAGGAAGGGAGTTTTGGGATCACTGCTTTAGGTGTTTTCAAGCAGCAACTCTTATGACGTCTCTGCATGCCGTAGCGCTGTGCCTCCCACTGGGCTGCAGCTGTTTGAGGAAATTTGTTTCCAAAATGTCTCAAAAAATTCCTAAGGGCTGTAAGAGCAGAGGTCTACAGGATCGGACTCTGGATCACCTGTCCAGCAGAAGCCTGTTAATGATTAAAACCAGGTGTGTTGGAGCAGAGAAACCTTCATTGAAGACCTTCTGAACAGGCGATTCAACCATTGAGAGTGTTCTGGAGCAGGAAACAACTAAAGCCTCATTCACACCGTTTGCAAAATGAATGCGGATCCGAATCCGTGCGACTTCCGTAAAAACCAAAAAGTCATTGAGTCCAATCACAGCATTCACACTGGCTGAGGAGCGGAGCAGATCCGGATGCGGCGCTCCAGAATCTTTCAGCATGGTTTCTATTTTTTCCAGATGCCACATGCAAGTTGAAGAGATTTATGAGCCAGATTCAGGATTTTAAAAATGTTTCAAACCAAATTTCTCTTCACTGCAGCCATTGCATCTCACCTGGGTTTGTGAAGTGACTTCAGGAGGAGTTGGAGGCCAGACTGAATAAAATGAAACCAAAATAAGACACTTTGCAACTAAACAGTGACAAAGAAATTGAACCAGCTGTTGCAAACATATCATTGCCCCACTTGAATGGTAAACATGTAAAAGTATAGAAATGTGCACAGTTTCTAACTCAACTGCAACACCAGCAGTCCACCTTAAACAGTTGACGTCAGGCGAACAGGTGGCAGCCATATAAACGTGTGGAGGTGAACAAATGAAAATGGTTTTTGGAGGGTTTTGTTTCTTCTGTCTGATTATTGTTTTACGTTGGATCAGCTGATTGGAACCAGACGATAAACCTGAGAGGTTCTGAGCTGCTCAGAAAAATATTTATTAGTTTGGGTCCAGAAGGAGCTGGATCTGGATCTGTTCTGAGACCACAGAAAAGCTTCATCTGGGAGGAGAAACGGTTCCATCAGGTAACATTTTGGTCTCCTGGGACACGATTATGAGCCACACAAACAGCTCAGCCCTAAATCGGATCTGATTTAGAATCAAACCCTCCAGCACCGATGAGTCGCAGCTTCGTTTCATAATTTTGTCACAAGCTGTTTTATATTTACAGATGAGGAACCGAGAATCGGGCTCTTCGGTTCCTGCTGAACATTTTGTTCGAGGAACTCGAGTCTGATTCATTTGACCATCTTGAGCCTTTATCATTGCACACAAACCAAAATATCATCTGACAGTTCTGCATTTGGGGTTCTTTAAGGTCCGAGGACTCGTCTGATCTGTGGTCAGGCGGCGGTTTGGTTCCAGAAACGTGCCTGAAGTCATCAAACACGTTAAATATACCGTCAAGCCCCTCATGAGTCTAAATCTGTAATTTTACTAGAATGATGTAAAGTTATTGTAGAAAACACATTTTATACTCATGTCTTATTTGTTTTACATCTTGTTTAATTATTTTAACCATTATTTGTAATTATTCAAAAACACTTTTTGCACGTTTTGCTGCAGGAACGAATGAAACTTTCTGCCTAAATTAAAGATCATTTCTTTCACTCACATTCATGAAGGATGAGACGGTTGTTTTGATTTGTTTTTGGTGCAGATCTTCGATCGCTTACTGAACAGCTCAGTAAATGTCTGTTTCTGTGGTTGAGTTCATTTATTTAAATTAGTCACCAAATATAATTTAAAAAATGTTTAAACATCAGAATCTGGTTTAATGTTGATTTAACTTTAAACATTCAAGATTATCATCATTCTTTATGAATGTAATAATAATAATAATGTTTAACTAATTATTTAAACACATTTTTAGAGTGTATTCCATGTCGGGGTTAGACCTCTTTTTCCTGCTTAAATCTATTTTTTATTCATATTTTGTTGCTAAAATGTCTCTGGATGGATTTTTATGTGACAAAAAAACCCCTTAATATTAATTAATAAAACTATGTTGTATTAAAATAGAAACATCATGGCTGGAACCAAACACAAGTCCTGGTGAAATAATTTAGCTTGGTGTTTCTGAAACATTTCTGATCCAGAACCATGCTGGGTGGTTTTGGACTTTTTGACCTGAAGCTGTTTTATCTCCACTTGGTGGCTCCAAGAGCTTCTCACCAGCTGGATGCTTTAAAACCCTCCACAACACGACCTTTAACATAATTCAGCCTCCATCTCACTGACTCCTTTTAGTTTTCCTATAAATCACCTTAAGGTTGAGTTCTGCCTTAAAACTCAGCTGGGAGCAGATAAAAGAGCCCAGAAACCAGCAGAACCGGTCCTTCTGAATCTCTAGGATCAAACATGTTTTTAGCATCTGTAATAAAAAATAATTTCTTTTATCAGATATTCTGATTTCATTTAGATTTTAAAGTAACACAGAGCAGTTTGCTGCTCCTCCATCCTACTGGTTGAAAGTGGAAATACAACTGTCGTAAACAACCCTGCTACAGCCTGCTGTAGCTAGCGCTAACAATGAGCTAACGCTAACGTGAGCCAACTAATACTAAAATAAACCACAAAGTAAAAAGATCCACACTGTTGGACAAAAAATATTATTACTTACAAGTCCAGTAGCAACAAAGCCAGGTCACCATCAGCCCGTGATTTTGTAGCCTCCTTTAGCTCCTCAAACTAGCGTAGGCCGCACCGATGTTCACTCTGGCTTTAGCTCTTTGCTTCACCTCCAAAGACATTACTCTGTTACTTTTACTTCCAGGCTCCGCCATGATGCCAACAGAAAAGTCTAACTTCTTCTTTTTCTTCTTCTTGTGCTTTTTATTGACAGATCAGTGAACTGAAAATGCTAACTGTTAGCAATACAGCTAACAGCCATAATGCAGGTATAAGAGCACCTACCCGCTCCACTAAACTATCTAGTGTGGTTTTTGGTCACAGAGGGCTGCAGAGTGGTGTCAGATATGAAACTGGTCACGTTTCTAACTCAACAATCACTGAGATCAACGTTAAAGCTCTAGCTTGATGTTTATTAAACGATCTAGTGTTACTTTAAAACGCCCATCTCTGACACTAGTAGCTGTTTTAACTCACTTTTCCAGCACACATGATATTTTAAATATTTTATTGTTAACGTGATTTTTCATGGCCTTAGCGTCAACACTCTATTGAAATAATTGTTTTTTTTATCTGATCGGCCTTCTAGACCAGAATTCTTTTAAAGAACAAATGTTGCTTCTCTATGAAAATCCCTAAAATGTGATTCTACTTTTATAAATAAATAAATAAAGGGAATATATTGGGTAAAGTTTTCATTTTCCCATGAAAAGAGACAGAATTCCTGCTTTCACACTGCAGACACCCCGAGGCCAGCTGTAAATACCTGCATCAAAATATTTACATAGTTTAGCTCCAGCAGGGGGGGGGGAGATTGAAGCTCATAATGGAAAAATTCACTCAATCAGAGACGTCCTGCTCAGAAATCCATCCCAGAATCCCAGCTGGACCGGGATCCCACGGAGGATTTAAGCCGTTTACAAACACCAGGTGATCTGTTGGAGTTCCGTCAGGATTCTAATGTTTTTATCTCCTTTTGTCCAAAATTAGGAAAGTTTAAAGCCGTCCTTCTCCTTTAAATCCCTCCAGCTGCTTTTTCCTTCTCACCACACTTTACTCCACATGCCATGTGGACGCCACGTCAGCTCGGCTCTCTGCGCCGCGCTGTGTGTGTGTGTGTGTGTGGGTGTGTGTGTGTGTGTGTGTGTGTGTGTGTGTGTGTGTGTGTGTGTGTGTTTAAAGGGCTCCGGCTGCAGCTGCAGGGAGCATGCCGAGTCCATATTTCAACCTCAGACTCTGAATTTGGGATGCAGATGTGAGTTTAAACAAAGCTGCAGAGAACCTCTCCACAGAAGTCCTTTGGTCTGCTGTCGTGTTTAGAGTTTACTGCCTTTGTGGCTTTTAGTAATAAATAACGACACAATTCAGCTTTATTAAAGTTAACAGCTTCAAAAATGTGTCATGAAAAAATGAAAATGGGAAAAAGGACAACTTTGACTCGGAGCATCCTCCAGTTAGAGGATTTGTTTGGTTAGTGACTAGTTCTAGTTCTTTTTTTCTAAGTTTATTTCATAGGGTCATGGTTTTATGATAAAAACCTGGATCGAGCGGCGAGTCCTTTGCTTTATCAGAGAATGAAGCAGGAATCAGGAAGTCTAGTGAAGGATTATGGAAATTCAAATGAGCACACAGCTTCAGAATTCATCTTCACTCCTCCAAAAACCAACAATCCATCCGGTCTTGTGCTCATCCAGGGTCGGGTTGCAGAGGTACAGGAGGGAAATCCAGACGTCTTTCTCCCCAGGGACAGCAGCTCCCTTTTTGACATCCCCAGTGAGCTTTCCAGCACATTCCGAGTCTTTCCTAGGGAGTCTGGAAAACCTCCAGAGGGAGACGACCAGGAGAAATCCCAGTCAGATGACCGAGCACCTTAGTGGACTCTTTTAGATGAGGAGGAGCAGCGGCTCTGCTCTGATCTAACCTTACGAGATGCTGCCTCTTCACGGCGACAGACCGGTCCATCTTCTGCACCATTCTACCATCGCTCAGGAAGAAGACACCAAGATGAGTTTTCCACTCATTCCTAACTTGGAGGGGGAATCCCACTATTTCCCTCTGCTGAATCAGCACCTAGCGGTTTGGGATCCCTGCTGAAAAAACCAGCATATGTTGTTTTGGATGCTGGTATGCTGGTCCAGCATTTGACAGTAGTTCAGAATGGGACGCTGTTGCATGCTAGACCAGCGCCCCATCCTGGACCAGTTTTTTCAGCAGGGTGGGTCTCCAGTGGCAACACAGCCTCAGTAGGCGTTCACCCTGAGAGCAGTTCAGGAAACTCGAGGGGTAATGACCGTTAGGGTGACCTTCCTGGGGAACCCACCTAGAGAGGGGAGATCTTCTGCGGTTCAGCCGGGTTTGGCCTGAGGAAGGATCCGGAGTCGAGGCTGTATGTGATGCTAGTCGGGTGGCAAGTGAGGGCATGCACGATAATGTATGCTAACTGGTTGGAATGCTATTTTAACAACCAGAATTCCAAAAGCACAAATACCTAAAGCGTGAATGCAGTTTGGGTTGGACGAGGAACCGGTCGCATTCATCACATTTGTTTCATGCAACAGCGATGAACTGAAGATTAAAGCGACACAAAGTTAGAAAATGTTCAATAAATTGACTAAACTTTGCAATAATAAGCTGACGCTGATGTTTGGAGGCTGTGGGACGAGATGAGAGGGATGTCTAGAGAGCAGAGTCAGGTGTGGAGACGCCCACATGAACCCTGACAAACGTTTTATTTTATTTTGATCTCTGAGGCGGCAAAGATCAGCCAGCAGATTCCTGCCTGGAATAGAGCGAGTGTGGGATTTCACCAACCGTACCAGCTCAGCTGCATTGCAGCAGATCGTCTCCTCAGCGATGACATAGTGGGACGTTTATTACGTGCGCTTGCGACCCTCAGGCGATGCTGAAGGCCGAGCCAGCCAATCAGCGGCGTTGGCGCCAGCCTGGCTAAAACACATGAACGGAGGTGAGAGAGTGCAGCGTGGCTCTCTGATGGAGAGCTCCACATAGCTGCTCTATCTAAACCCTCCTGTTTCTCTGGCGCTGGGACAGCGACTATCTGTAAAACTCACACCTCCTTCACTTTGGGTTCTTAGAAGGAGGACGAGTGGGTTAACTCGAAACGGACGGATAAAGAGTGACTCCAGCCAAACACACTTCAGGCTCCGTGTCGCTCCGAGAACACTTCGTCACCTGAGGAGTGAAAGAAATCCTCCCGCCAGCCAGCTGTCCTAAATAAAAGCTGCTGCTTTTGATTCCCAGAAGATCACCCGCTGAACCTGAAAGACGAGGAGGGAGGGGGCGGAGCCGGGTCGTCAGGTTCTTGGGTCGAGTCCCAATCGTGGAGAGAAGGAACAGCAGAGGAATGTGAGAGAGAGTGTGGCTGCAAAGGGCTGCCAAATAAGGCGAGACGAGCATCCAAACATGTTCTGGGTGTGTGTGTGTGTGTGTGTGTGTGTGTGTGTGTGTGTGTGTGTGTGTGTGTGTGTGTGTGGGTGTGTGTGTGTGTGTGTGTGTGTGTGTGTGCGGGTGTGTGTGTGTGCCTGAAAAGCATTATTTCATGACCAGTCGGTACCTGATGTTGGCTCTCCACTCTGACTTTATCCCAGGAAGAAAACATGTCCGTGTCCTGACACGGCCTCCTGATCTGAAACCTGTCGCTGACACAGAAAACATTCCTGTCCAGGTCAGAGTTTCGTAAATGTCGTTAAACCCAAAACTGTTTCATTCATTTCTGACCAGAATTACATTAATCCAGATTCCAGATGATTCTGGAGTTTCCTTAGGAACATTCTGACTGGTCCCTGTCCTCTAGACCAGGGATAACCAGTCCTGGTCCTGGAGGTTCACTATCCAGCAGTTTAAGTTGTTTCTCTGTTCATGAAGCTCTGAATAAGCCTGTTAATCACCTTCTGATTAAAGTTCGATGTGTTGGAGCAGAGAAACACTTAAAACATGCTGGATTGCAAACTTCCTGGACCAGGATTGGTTATCCCTGCTGTAGACCAGTAGCCTAGAATCTAGACCGTCAGTTTGCCGAAGCAAAATGATCGGTCTAGCCACGCTCCATTGGAACCAAAGCAGCCCTGTACGTCTGGTGCTGGTCCAATCACAGCGCTCTATCTGTTTGGTGGGCGGGATGTTGCATCTTCTTCTACAGTGTATGGTGGACTGCCCCGTGGCCGTGATTGACATCCGTAGTGGTCCAATCACAACGCTCTGTTGGTGGGCGGGATGTTACTAAAAAACAAAGATGGCGGCTGCTTGTTTGAAATGGCTTTAGCATCAACTTTGGACTGTTTAGACTCTGGCTTTCTTTGAGTCAAGCGCAGATAGAGGTACTTCAGTTTACTTAGAAAAATGATGTATTTGCGTCTTCTTTGACGGAGTATGGCGGACTGCCTCGTTGACTGACATCCGTAGTGGTGAGTAGTCACGATGTTTGTTATCCAATAGCAGTTTGAAAGACAACCGTAGATCCCGCCCACATATAGAAGATGGCTCAACGGGCCAGTGGACCAACGCTTTTCTGATCAGTGACGTGCTGATGAGGTAGCGGGGGTGCATTCCATTTTTTTAAAGTTTGTATTAATGAGTTGCAAGTAAGAAAAAGTAAGAGGAATGCTCCCAGAAGTTGGAATTTATTGTTTTGTCCCCACCTGCTTATTCCTGTGGAGGATCAAAGGAAGCTGGTGGTCAAGGTTTAACGTAACCTCGAGAAATTCTTAAATAATCAGCAGGAATTCAGAAGTAATTGAGTAGAAAATGTTTTTCTTTGATCTTTCTTTGAGTTTTCTTTATAAAAACTAAAGAGGAAGCAGCATCTGTCAGACAGGCCCACAGCAGTCTGGACGCCGCTGAGTCATGTGACTGATGAATGTTGAAGTAAGAACATTTAACTTACAGCAGAGCATCATGATAACAATCTCAACAGTCAGCAAACAAACTCAAAAAGTTTTATTTTCTCTCACATTTAATCTTCTTCTCAAAATAAAATCCCACTAAAAATAAACCCCACTCCACCACATTAAACCAAACTCACGCCCCGTTTCCACTTTCCATCTCCTTCTGGTTTGTTCTCCAAATTCCAAGAATGCCTTAAAGTTCAGTTTCAGGGAATATTGGGAACGACACGGAGCTGCCAGCTCCACAAACCGCCGGTAGCCGCAGAGATCGCTCTGTTCTTTCTCTCCACATGCTGCTTGCATGTGAGATCTTCTGCTGCCAAACTGTCAGTGTACAGTACAAACTGGTGTCCAGTGGGTTCTCTGTCTGCCTCGCTGACAGACAATAGAGCGGTCCTGTTCTACAGACATTTTACCAGAACTGTCAAGAAAAACATGTTGGATTTGGAATTAAAATAACAATCAAATCTCCTGACGTTTACGCTGAGGATCCTGTATAGCTCTTTTTGTGTTTAATATAAATGTTTTTCTCCTTTTTACTAAATTTTAACCAAATTGTCAACCTTTCATTGTTATATTAGAGAAAATAAAATCCAGTCACAAACATTGTCAAATTTGTTCCTTGTGGCGTCCCTCAGGGTTCAGCACTCGGGTCCCTTCTTTTCTACGATTTATCTACTTCGTGAGACCGACAACTGGACTTTACAATACACTCTATTCATTTTTTCTTTTTTTTATCTCCACAGTATATTTATTTATAGCTATACTATTATAGAACGTTGTTAAGAAGCAAGAAAAAAATGTTTTAAGCTAATTTGTTTTACAAATTTGCTTTTGCAGCTTCAAGAGATTAGATGTCCCTAATAGAGTAACATTTTTTTAAATAGCTGTCTCATTTGTTCTGTTATCTTTATTACGAGCTGCTAACCGTCCAAAAGCTCAAGCCAAATCTCTCTCCTCCATGTTTGACCCCACATACTCATCTATAAGCTTCTACTGGACCCGGTCTCTGCTGCCTTTATTGGTACCAGAACCTCAAACACATCAAACAACTCTCCTGGCTCCCGGTCAAATATTACATTGAATTTAGGATTCTCTTCCTTGCCTTCAAGGCTCTCCCTATAAACTCACTTCTCCTCATTTTCCTTCCCAAACTCTCTGACCTCCTTCTCTCTAGTTTTCCACCCCACTGGCCCACCTTTCCAGGACGGGCTCCAGAGCCTTCAGCCACCGCGCTGTTTGTTCTGCTGAATTACAAAGCTGTTTCACAGGCAAATTTAAATGTCAGAGCAATTTTCCAGAGGTTTGTTACGCTGCACAGGACAAGCCCCTTTTTGTTATCCAGCTCTGTATTCCTCATTGATGCTGACTCCTGGGATTTCTCTGGACTTCAGGAATAAAGATGGTCTTTGCCTGTTAATTCTGCTTTAGGAGTATATCCTGGAAGCCTTAGATTTCAGAAAGCCATGAACACTTTAGCCACTGTGACTAATACCAGAGCTTTTCCTGGGTTGTTTTAAGGAAAACACATCCAATCCTGCTGTAATGTGATGATGTGTGAGAGTCAGCTGCAGGATTTAAAACAGCAAGAGAGCCGCGTCAGATTTATGCAACAGGAAGCTTTTATTTGAATAATCGATAAAACCCTACTGCTTTTTAAACTGTGATTTGAAGAATTCATCCAACCTAGAAACCCAGTTTTATGCATGGAACCACGTTTGCTTCGTGTTACAGAAGAATGAACAGATAATAATCAGAGTCTGAAATTCCAGGACGTCGACCTGGGGTTTGTTAATCAGCTGTTTTGCAGGTGGAGGCCACATTTTCATCTCTTTTTTGTTGCTTTTCAGTAGTTATCACCCGACCAGGGTCAGTGCTGGTAGCGTGAGGCGATACCTGAGACTTAAAGCGGTTGCACGGGCAGCCCTGCTCCACCAGGATGACACATCAATACGTACCATTGCCAAAAGGTTTGCTGTGTCTCCCAGACCAGTCTCAGGTGCACAGAGGACATTCTAGAAGACAGGCGGTTACTCTAGGAGACCTGGACAGGACCGTTGAAGGTCTTTAAAGCCGGGCGTACACTGTGCAACCTTTTCACTTTTTTGAGCCGATTTTCTCCTCGTGCGAGAATCTACGAGCTCGGGGCGAGTTTTGCACTGAGCGTCGTGTAGTATACAGGGTTACGAGAGGCGATTAACGCCACGTGACCATCTACCGACCAGCAATCGTAAGCTCACAAGAATTTATGCCGTGTTTGATATTTTGCTCGTCCCTCGTGAGGGTATCGCACTGTTGAAGCGGAGCTGCAAGTGGCTGCGACCCAAAAAGTACCAGAACCGCACACGACGCATGCGCAAACACAGAAGCAGTAGCGTAAATGAAGGAAGTGGAAGCGAAAACAAACCAAATAGCTAACCCACTATCAAAATAAAAGCAGCGTTGCTTTGTTTTGATGAAAAATAAACTTTTTTTCTTCATTTAACAGCGGGAAATGCTGGTAATTTATCAATTTTGATCAAAAGTGGATCAAATATAATACAAATAATATGTTTTCGTTGTTATTTTGCTATTTAAGGAACAAAGCAGACTTTTATTTTTATGTCAGATTGATTTTTTAACTGTAGCAACAAGCAGCGGTTGCCATGAAGCAACAGAGTACGCTTCTATTCCAAATGCCGTCCTCGTCCTCCCGTACTCAGACCAACGTGTTGCGTCATATCTACTTTTTTTTAGCTGCGACTAGTTCATGCCAGACGTACAGTGTGAGCACATGACTCGTGAGATTTGCTCTGTGAGGAACTCGTACAGTTTGAGCTGAAGCTGAACGCTACGAGTGAAAAAGTCGCACAGTGTACGCCCCGCTTTAGCCATCAGCAGGACCGGTACATGTTCCTTTGTGCAATCTCTGGTCGACGACCGTTTATTTACTTCAGCTTGTAAACGCCGACAGAGAGCGAGTTTTTATTGAGCTGGAGCCGCTTGATCTGCAGGAAAAAGAACTTTTGTTACAAATAATTCAACGAGAGCGAAGGAGACATCGTTGAAATGTCCACCCACCGACCAATCACAGGCGTGTGCTCTCCATTGTGTTCGACGGATAGTCCGTCCTTGCGTTCCTGTCGGAGAGCCCTTGGGTCAACGGATAATGGCGCTGGGTGTCTCCTCACCACACGGAGACGTTTAAACTAGGCTTCAGTCAGTGGAGGACTACCCGTGGAGGGACACGCAGATCTGTACAGGATAGACGACCCACTGGTTATCAGGATGAAGTCCTCACACCAGATGCTGGACCCTTTGCTGGTGCAGGTCCTCGGTCCCTCCTGGAGCAGGATGATGCTCAGCCTCATGTGAGTATGCAGGCAGGTCCAGGAGGATGAAGGAACTGAACTCATGCTCGTCTGACCTAAACCCAATAACGCTGTATCTGTAGCACATCATGTTAACATGCTCAGTGATACCCTGGTCAGGATCTGGGTGGAGATACTCCAGGACACCGTCTGTCAGCTCATGAGGAGCAGGCCCTGATGTTGTCAGACATGTGGGGGGTGGAGGTGCACACAAACATCTGAGGGCCTTTTTGAGTTGCTGCAGTTATGGGCCGGCCTGTTGCTTCAGTTTTACAGCTTAAATTTCGTGTCTTAAAATGAAAACCTCTGCAGGTTTGGTCCTTTAGTTCCTGACACTTTACCTATCCCACATCAGGATGCAGATCCAGCAGGAGTTTCTTCTCAATCTGAAGTGTTACTTTAATGTTTTTGAACAGTATGTTATTAAAGAGGCTAGTGTCTGTGTACTGGCTTCCCACCAGTCCCACCATGAGTGAAGAAACCAATGCTTTTCCAGGATGATAGAAGAGTGAAAGTAGGAATGAAAACCCGGATGCTCTTTGCACATTTCTGTTGAGCAAAACGGACTTTCAACACAGAGCTTTCTCGGAGACGGACATGCATGCTCTGCGGTCTGCATGCAACACTTTCGACACGCGGGGTCCAGAACGTCCTTAACTTTCTATTATTAAGCAGAAAGAGGAAGAGAGAGCGGGGCAGTTGGGCTTCTGGGGGCCTCTTCCTCTTCCTTCGGTTCATCCTGTTGCAGTCATGAATGAGCAGCTTTCTGGTAGACAGAATGAGGAAGTGGAGGTCGTGTTTGTGTGTAAAATGGTCAAGCCGATCGTTTGGGTATGTCATCCATTCAGCAAATGTGTGTAAAAGTTAGAGGTTAACTTCTCTTTCTTCTTTCTCACATCGTGATGTGCTGGAACAAAAACTGAATGTGTCTTTGCAGAGAGTCTGTAGTATAGTACTCTATCAGTACACTATCTGTGTACTATCACAGTACACACTACCTTGGTGTTAATGTGGCAAAAAACAAACAACAACAACATAGCAACTGCAAAACATGATTAATCCATGACTAGAAGATGTTTGAGACAGAAACCAGGTGGACCGTCACACGTGCATGTTCTCCTTTACCTGGAGCAAGATGGTGGAGGGAGCCTTCATCACATCCTGTAGATCAAACCTGACGCTGTTCCTGAACCTTTCTGCAGAGATGCAACAGTCTAGCCTCCCCATGTATGTAAATATATGGTCTGGCCACGAGCCTAAAGAACTTCATTGTGGGGGGGAATCAGTGGCGTCCGCAGAAGAGTTTCACAGGGGTGGCCATGTCATGATGTGTATGATTGTGTGTTTTTCCTTTAATTCAGTTTTAAACTGCTGTAAGGTGCTATAACACAAATATGGCTGCATGGCTAGCAAAAACACAAACTGACTGTCGGCTCTTTAACAGCTGCAGACTCTCCACTCTGACTTATGCCCCTGATTATCTTAGTTTTAGTATCTCACCCAGTTCTGGGTCTTCCTGGAGATAACGACACCCTGAGGAGCTCCAGCAGGAATAACGAACACTTAAAAGCCCTTTTCCTGTTGGGAAGCATCAGACCTGCTGGCTGTGTTTCCTCAGAGGCTCATTGGCACAATCACCTGGTGTTCTGTTGGAGTTACCAGGAGCACAGTTCAGTCTAAAAATAAACGTAGATGGTAGCGGTCAGCTCCAAAGGGCATTTTAGAGAAAATGTACCTACAGGTATGATAAACGGAGGCAGCGACACTGAGGGGGAAAAGATTAAAAATGTCAGATTTTCATGAAAAAATAAAGAAAAGCCACGAGCTCTCAATGCAGCCAGGGAGGTGAAGCAGGAAACAAAGAAACACACGACTATTCGTACAGGGAGGGGTGATTACTAGGATGAGAAGCAGCTGAGCCAAATAGCAGAGTAGATCTGAAAGGTGCTGAAGTCTAAATGTTGTGTAAATAACAAAATGTCTCTAAAAGTAAAAAATAAACCATATAAAACAACAAAATGATGAAATGGGGACAAATCTACATGAAATTAACCTAAACTCTAAACCTTCAGCTAGAGAACGTTTTGGTTTAGAGGCGTGAGTTTTAGCTGACTGGATTTGTTGCTTCTTTGTAACAAAACGGTTAAAAATTCCTCAGCGTGAAATCTGAAGGTTTTGTGTCTGAACTTGTCTTGGCCGCTTCAGCTGCAGAGTTCAGCTCTCCACCGTGGTTTGGGTACTAAAAACCCACCAAAAAAATCATGTTTAAAGGTGTTGAACACTCGTTTAATCAATACATCTGCAGTGCTCTATAGTAGGAATGAATGCCTTACAAGTCGTACTCAAGGGGTAACAAAGCTCAGGTGCGCCTGTTTCAGGAAATACATCAGAGTTTAGCTGAACACGGCAGGATCTGGAGTCTTACTTCCTGATATGTGGACATCTCTCCTCTGATTGGCTAACAGCAACACGACTCTACCACTGACTGTTTGCTCTGCAACGTTGATGTTTTATCTCCACCAATAACACAAGCCTGGAGGAGTTCTGCTGTGTGGTGGAGTTGCTAATGCTAACGTTAGCTTCTACTAGCCGAGACGTTCTCTGCTGTTTCCTGGACGCTAAACCAACAACAGCCTTCCCCGTCGTGAGTCAAGATGGGTGAGTCCATGAATGTTAAGTGACAGTGTGACGTAGATCTGTCAGGATTTTCTAATCCTAGAGTTTCACCTAGAGTCTATTTTCTATCAGAAGCTAATGCAGGAGATAGGTGGAGGAGACTGTTTTCATGTTCAGCCT
Organism: Aphyosemion australe; assembly: GCA_006937985.1. NCBI lineage: Eukaryota > Metazoa > Chordata > Actinopteri > Cyprinodontiformes > Nothobranchiidae > Aphyosemion > Aphyosemion australe. Next base: position 188,237 of record SSNS01000041.1, read on the forward strand.
GCATGAAAAACTCAGAGTGACTGATCATTTTCAAAAATAAGTAAAAAAGGTTTCTGAGTGAAGGACCTCTTTAATATGCCTGCTGCTGGTAGACGTGTAGACTGGCTGAGACAGGTCTCTGATGAAGGTACTAATCCTGATGCTACGTCTGGCTGCTTTAAGGCCAGAACAGCTTTTATGTAAATATCATTCTGGTCATTTTTTCTGCCTAATGCTTGATTTTCCCCCCAACTTTCTAACTCATCCTGTGGTGAATCTCAGATCCACCACGAAAGGTCAAAGGTCCCACATCTTTCTGAGCTGATTCATCCAAAAAATGCAAGAAATGTGGCTGAATAATCAGAGCGAACAGAGATTCTCATGTAAAAGGAAAAAAGAAAACTTTCAGCTGATTCCCAGAATCCCAGCTGGAATGAGGGAGGAGGGACGGTTCAGTTAACGGGACACGGAGCTGATGCTGGCGTGATGAAACCAAAATTGTGAATGAAGGAATTTTGACAGCGTGGGAAAGAGGAAGTGAAGGAGGAAAACAGGAAGAGCCCACTTTCTTCCCACAAAGGACCTGAGATGTGAAGCTGTGCTGCGTCTGAGCTTCAGACTCATTCTGCTGCTTCGGTTTTATTCAAACACAACCATCAGCTTCAGCTGCAGAGCTCCAGGTGTAGTTCAGGTGTGCAAACAGTTTTAACTGTCATTCATGCTAATTAGCTGTAAAAGTGTTGCTTTCTGCAGACGTCTGCACATATAAATACGCTGACCTTTGTTTTCCGAAGTGCTTTCTGCTTTTTGGTGAATCTAAATAAAAATATCTGAGTCATCTGCTTCCCTTTCATGAGTTCATTCATGCACATTTATCTGAAAACTGTCGATCTTTGTATTTGTTAACAACTCATTTTGATCCAAATATTTCTTGTACATTAAAAATGTTCCAGCGAGGATTCAAAACTTCAAAGTTGTTATCAAAGTGTACGTTTTTTGTTTGCAGATGCTCGGGCATGTTAGGATTCAAAGAGTTCAAAGCAATTATGGATAATCAGTGTTTTACCTGCAGCAGACAGCCGTCAGAGGGAGAATCAGGGAGTCGAACCAGCAACTCTGAGCCGCTGGATCCGTTTAAGACATTTTAAACTGCTCAAAGGTGTTTACGGGGGTTAGATTAAATGTTTATATGTATTTTTATATGTCAGTAGAACACTAACATAGAGATCTGTGGTTGTTTGCACTGAAAACACAGATTATAATCCAGGTTTGTGTCAGAATAAATAATCCTGCTTCAGACATCTGAAGAATTCCTCTTAAAAATGTGGCGACTGTTATGGTTTAAATCTCTTGTTGATTCAGGTCTTCCTGCTACTTTTCCTAAACAGCATGCACACACACACACACACACACACACACACACACACACACGGAGTGGAGAAAGTACAGCAGGATGCACTTTTCCCAGTTCCTGGCAGAGCTGTGGTTCATTCCTTTTAATGACTAGCCTGGAGCGTGCAGCACCACACACACACACACACACACACACACACACGCACGCACGCACACACACACACCACATGAAGGCCTTTTCCCAGAAGGAATGCTCTCCGGCCGCCTGCCTCTCTTCCTCCACCAGCTGACTGCGGTCAGTCGGATGCTCGCCTACGTCTAAACACATGAAGGGAAGCTCCACCCAAAACCGCTCCGACCCTTTAAAGTCCAGCTGCTGCTGCTCTAACAGACATTTTCTAGCTGTTTTATTCTGTTGTTGACTTAATTTACTTTCTGGGATGTCAAATCCAGACACAAGAGTGATGAAAATGTGTATTTTATTGTTTTTATTCCTATTTTAAACAGCAAAGCTCAGCGTAAAGGTAATGTTAGATAATAAAATAACAGCAGCCAATAAAAGGAGGATTATCTAATTCTAATGAATCCTTCACTCATCATTTGGGAGCAGGCTGAGGATAATCTGGTTTATGGTGGAGTGCTGCTGAGTCACTCGACACCCACAGAGCAAACGCTTCATTAAAGAATTTCTGACTTTAGGTTTTGCGGCTGCAGCCTGTGTGGTCTCCGGGTTTCTGCTCTTGCAGCTTGAAGGTGGGACGCTCCTCTTTGTTTTTCAGTCATTACCTCCACCACGGCCCCTCTCATTGTCTAGCGGGACGTCCTAAACGCCCGTGTGATTGTGGAGGATTTTTCTCATGATAAATTTTCATGCAGCACTAACATTTAGACACACTGTGTGCATGTGTGTTTGTGGAGGTCTGTCATTACTCACTTGGGTGAGATCCTGTGAAAGCTGTAATTTCAAAGGAATGAAGGAGAAGACATCTGATTCCCTTTTCTGCCCGTGATCTCGATGACCTGCAGTAACGATGGAAAAAGGGTCTTAATTTTGTTGTCTTAACCCAGCTGTTCAGCTGCTTGGCAGAGCGCATTTTAATCCTCGTATCTTAGTGAAATGACCACAGAACTTAAACCTGCTGTGGCAAATTAGGAGAATAATTTAGTTTACAGGTGTGGAACATCAAAAAATCATTTTTTAATGATTATTTCTGATTCTAATGGGTCACTCTGAGTGTTTCCTGCAGGCTGAACATGAAAATAGTCTCCTCCACCTATCTCCTGCATTAGCTTCTGATAGAAAATAGACTCTAGGTGAAACTCTAGGATTAGAAAATCCTGACAGATCTACGTCACACTGTCACTTAACATTCATGGACTCACCCATCTTGACTCACGACGGGGAAGGCTGTTGTTGGTTTAGCATCCAGGAAACAGCAGAGAACGTCTGGGCTAGTAGAAGCTAACCGTTAGCATTAGCAACTCCACCACACAGCAGAACTCCTCCAGGCTTGTGTTATTTGTGGAGATAAAACATCAACGTTGCAGAGCAAACAGAGTCAGTGGTAGAGTCATGTTGCTGTTAGCCAATCAGAGGAGAGATGTCCACATATCAGGAAGTAAGACTCCAGATCCTGTCGTCTGAAGCTACTTTCTCCTCCAGCTGACTTGGGCCCAATCCCAACGCTCGCACTTGCACCCTTGCTTCATGAATGGCCTCTGTTCACAGAAAAAAAGACTCACACCCTACAGGACTGATAAGCTAACAGCTAGTCTGAACGTAGCCGAAACAAAAATGCTGCGTTTTCAAACAGCTTCAGTCTCTTCGCAGCAACACATTCGATTAACCACAGTAAAATCTAGGAGATTGGAGCTGTTTTCATTTAAAAAAATAAAACAACTCCCACTTGATCTAGTTGTTAGCTCATCAACCCTCAGAGTCTTTTAAGGATCAACCACGGCTGAAATAGTAATTATTTATAACTCTGTTATTTAAAATGTCTGAAATATAAACGCTGAAGCTCCTTTCCAGGATCTCAGAGATCAATGATCCTTCTCCAAAGCTAGATTTTACCAGAGACTGACTGTGAAGGTTGTGGTTTCCACTTCCTTATTTCACATCTCCGTTTTGCTTTGAGTTTACCTTCAGTTTCACTCGTTTGGTTGAAAAGGATCCAGAAGTTGGTTTTGAGACGTTTACCTGGAGCTCTGAGGGTTCGGACTGAGATTTTTAACTCAGAAGGAACATGAACACACAGATCTTTCAAGTAAATTAGCTAATCTGGTGCAGTTCTGCATTAACGAGCCACCTTTTCCACCTTTCTGGCTGCAGGATAATATTTTTATGTGCAACACGCATCCAGGTGTCTAATCACAATCACAGTTCCAGGCATGTAAATGAATGATGGGGAAGTGATTTGAATAGGAAACCGCAGCTGATGGTCATTCATGGAAAACGGTGCTGGGCTCAGGAAAAGGATGGACTGGTGTTAAAACTTTCTGGACTGTATTTTGTCTTAATAAGTGAAATTTATCTGATAGATAATAAGAGAAAATGCATATAGAGGAGGGCTGCATTCCATTCTGAGCAGTTTCTGTTTTTCCTCCAAGCTCTGCTGATAATCTTTACCCACGAGAGCAGAAATGGAATGCAGCCTTCGGTGACGTACCTGTTTGTCCTTTGAGTGAAAGTGTTTGTTGTGAAACAGGTTTAAGTTGCCCTCTAAGATTTATTACTGCGCTGAATCAGCAGCTGATTGGTCTGTGATGCAATCAGCTGGTGGAGATGTTGACATCTGGATGATCACTATAAAGGAAAGCAGAGATTTTATTATCATTTTAGCTAATCGATCAGCTGATGTGATGAACTTTGTCCTCGTTTTAGTTAACCAGCTGCTGTCAAACATCACAGAACTCATTTTACCCCAAAAGTTTAAGAACAATAAATATAAAGTAAACTTTTGTTTGTCTATTTCTTCAGAAGAAAGTTTTATAAAACTCCTAAATTAAAGGCTGGATGAACGTTGTTTAGGGAAATGTTTATGACTCTGAGACTGATTTTATTTAGCTTTATACTGAAATGATGTGGAAATCCCATAATTAATGGCCAAACGAGCAGAGATTTATGAGAGGAGGTCCAGCTCTGGGATCTGAAACTGGGACAGTCAGTGTGTCGGCTAGCCTGTAGGTGGCACATTAACCCACTTATTTACTTTATGCAGCTGAATGAACTCAATGTCCTCTTGTGCTGCTGCAATCTCACCCTCATCAGCTGCAACTGACTCCCAGGATGTCTGTGTGCATGCACCAAGAGTGCATTTTCCTCCCTCCAGACGTGTAATTACCATCTGACAGGCCACCAACAATGCTGTAAATATGTCTGCAGATGTGTGATTGCATGAGAATTAGGGCCTGCATGAATCTGAATGAAGAATAAAAGCAGTTTATTTACATGTGAGGATGCGCAGATGGGTGTAGCAGCCTTTTGTGTGATTTTTATCTGACTGCAGGGAAAAGCTGGAGGCTTGAACCCCCAAGAGCACCTGGCTGCAGACCTCCACTGTCAGGTTGCTTCCTGTGCAGGCTCCACTGTCAGAACGACCTCCACTGTGAGGCCTGTCAGGACGGGAAATGCACGGGATACATTTCAAAATATTTCAAAATAAAATCCCGAATTCAGTTTCGGTTGATTCGCTCTCCTCACAAATGCATTAATTATTTAATATTACGTAAAATCTATCAATTATTTCTCTATAGTTCATATGTAGTTGTCATTTATTTAGTAAACTTTTGTTTTGTTTGTCATAAACGTACTTCCAGTCTTCATATTTCAAAATAAAATCCCAAATGCAGTTTCGGTTTATTCGCTCTCCTCCTTTTTATTTGAATCTTTTCCTGTCCTGTCTGTCTCTGATCGTCCTGCTTCTCCTCTCAATCCACCAGAAGAAACTGTTTCCTGATTTCCTCTTGTTTCACCTCGAGTTGCTTTTGAAGTAAACAGGTCAAATGAATCTACCGGCTGAAAAATAGGGGAGTGTGCGCTGCTCGGCCGCGCGGGTGAGGTGAAATCAGCAGCGCACGGGTGACGCGCTCCGCTGCGAAGTGTGTCAGACACGAATAAAAGATACGATTAAAAGACAGAAGTAAGACAGAAGATTATATGAACGGACATGAACGATCGCGTGTTAATTCTATTTTTTGGTGGCGCCACTTTGAGAATGTTACTGTGGCCGTACGCAGCTTCAACAATCAGCATTTGTCCTCTCCTCACAAAAATCCCCGGTGGGCTGAGAGTCCATATAAATAATGTAATATAGGTAGAAACAGGATCTTTTTTCGGGCTTCCCTGGGTGTGTTGTTGAGGGCTTCCAGCTCCCCGTAATTCAAACCCGGCTCCTGGATGAAAATCCGGACATTTTTATCAATATAGGAACCCCCCCGGACGCCCCGGACAGACGGTGAAAAGTGGACATGTCCGGGGAAAATAGGACGTTTGGTCACCCTAATATATAGCCATCCTATATATGTGAATATATAGGATGGCTTTTCAAACTCTGCAAAGCAAGAATTTGGTCTAGTTCACTAGGCTATTGGATTAAGGCTGATGGGGAAAAAAGTCTGCACTTCCGCCCTGACAGGCCTGACAGTGGAGGTCGTTCTGACAGTGGAGCCTGCACCGGAAGCAACCTGACAGTGGAGGTCTGCAGCCAGGTGCCTCTCTGAACCCTTGCTGTTCTGGATCAGAAACTGCTGGACCTCTCATGTGGAATGTTGGTGTCTATTAAAAGACTTTGCCTATAGTTTAATGTATGTACGGTAGCTCCTGTTACAACACTTTTTGGCAGAGAACCCACGTGAACCGGGGCTGAGTCGCGCGCTGATTGGCTGGAGTGTCTGCACGTGTACCAGCGAATCCCTGCCCGTTATGTAACGGAGCCCCGTAGTGGCTGAGGACGAGGTGGGAGGGCTGCAGCGTCCCGCTGCGACCGGCCGCAGCCCATTCATGCCTATGCAGAACCCGCTCACCTGTGTCATGTTTCATGATGGTTTGTTTTTATGTTTGGACCGAAAATTACAACATTGTCATCATGCAAATAAAGAAAAACGCCGGAAATGAAAAGCAGCATTTAAAAAAGTTTCATTTAGACGCAGAAAAGCGCTGATATGTTCATTTAAAAGCAGTTTTAACCTGCTGGTTTGTGATTACAGCAGACGAAGCTGGCATCACGTGGTTGTAGTGTAGGACGAAGGTGAAGAGTTGGGTACAGCTGGATAATAAAAGCGTTCAGCCCATCTGTCAGTCAGCGTGTCACTTAGTGCCACATTTACAGCAGGAATACGGTGCAGATTTAGATTAGAATTCGGTCTCCTACTCTATATTTTCTGGTTTATTTTCTCTCTGCTAGAATATAAACGTACCATAAATCAATGTTTCTTCTCGTAATAACTGTAATATTTGCAGTCCCGCCCCTGCTTGCAGCTTTAACTAACGCCCACAGTCGGCACACAAAGACACCCGGCTTTTTCTCACAATCCACGTGTGTCCTAACTTTTTACCGCCATCGGTTTCCTGGAATCCACACTCTACGTATCCCTCCGCCATATAGACCCTCGTTTTCACGGCGAGTTTAACCCTCGTTGCAGTGAATCCTGGTTTTCCCGCCAGGATTCAATCGCTACACGGACCGTTTGTGTTTAATGTGGCGGTGGGTTTGATCGCCGCTAACGAACATTTGGTGGTTTTTGCGTTTTGGCGCGTTTTCTCGGCGGAGGGACACGCGGTCTCACCGTGACACACAAAATGCGCGAGCCGCAGCCACACCCACTGTGTCTGAGGGTACCGGCGGAGGAGGAGAACTAGACCCGGGACTTAAACACAATAATGCTGCCTGGTTCTGACTTTAACTTCACTCGCAAAAAGTCTCACTCAAGCAGAAACTGCTGACTTCCGGTCCGCTCGTTGGACTTTACTGGATATTTTCCATTTTTAACCCAGATTTGTCCATTGTGAATTTCTCCCAAAATCAGAAGGTAAGACCGCTGCAGGCGAATTAAAAACGGTTTAATTACGTGTCAGCTAGCTTAAAAACCACGCAGCGTCTAGGACACCTTTTAGCTGCATGGTGGGTGTGTTTTTGCGGGTTTCTGTTGGTGGGTTTTGCTGTTAGCCGGTTGAAACCCGTCTGCCGGTTTCACGTGGAGACCCGGCCGGAGCTGCTCAGCCCACGCCGCCTTTAAATGACTCCGCCTGATGAGGCGTTTTAAAGGGCTGGAAGCCTTTCCGGTTCTCGTCCCTCTCACACACTTTCATCTCGTTCTTCATGATAAACGTTAGTTTTTAAATCATTTCCTTCACAGCTGGTTTCCATTAAAACACGAGCGCGTGGTCCTTTTCTGCAGATAGCGCTGCTGCGTTCAAAGACTCGAGTGGGAATCAGAATTTTAATTCCCTTCATTCAGAAATCGGAGTTCTGTGGCGAGAGTATGCGAGTGAGATGTTTTTATTTGTGGTGAATGTTTGGACCGGTTCGTGTTGGAGTTCTGACTGGTTTCCTGCTGAAATGAAGGCAGCCTTTAACTCTCAGACACACAGCTGCTTTGTTCTCCCGACTCCGCTCAAGAGCCCATAGAAGCATCACGACACCCCCTCCAGCACCGACTGGTTACGTTTAACATTTATTTATTGATCTTTTTTAAATTTATTTTATTGTTTGTTAAAACGTGATCCCAAATTAGTTTAATAAAGTTTTATTTATATCCGCAGGAAACAGTTTTTTTGTATTACGTTTCTGCGCAGGGGAAAAGTAGAGGGGGGAGAGGTGTAAAGTTCCAGCTGTTTCTGTGATGTCATGGGGAGGGTGGGTGAACTTTTTGGGGGATGACTCGGGCCTCCCATGCAGAAGGGGGCGGGGCCTCGGTGGTGTAAACACAGATAAAAGGAGGCACCCAGATGTGGGGGGTTTCAGTGTGGAGGAGCTGGTTTAAACTTTCACTACATTAAGCTGCTGCTGCTGCGGCGGACACACTACTCTACTCCAGTCCACCGGTTCCCTCTGGATCTAACCTTCTACCTCTTTCTTCTGGATTTTGTTCTCAGATTCTGCGCTCAAACATGTTGCAGAGTTTCTCTCAGTCGCCGGAATGGCTTTACACTGAGCCGCTGCTCTTTGATGATGAGTTTTGCCAAAATTTGATGAAGGACCTCCAGTCGCTGCCGACGCCCCCCCAGTCCCCTCCAATGAAGTCCGGGCTGGGAGGCGGCAAGCCCCTGTCCAAGGAGGACCAGCTGAGCTACGTGTCGGACATCCTGCTGGAGGACCACGACATGCAGCAGCTCACCTGGGACATCTTCGACCCGGACTACACGGAGAAGGAGTCCTGTCAGCCCAGCTCCCCCTCAGAGGAGGGGGGCGAGGAGCTCCTGTGGAGGTGCCTCGCGGTAGACAAGAATCTGGAGGAGAAGCTGGTCTCCTCCATGCTCGGTACCAGCCCGCTGCTGTCAGACATCGACACCAGCATCTTCGAGGAGATCGCCGGCTCCGTGCTGGACTGTCAGAACCTGGTGGGTGCTGATGAGACTGGCGAGACGAGCGAGGCTACATCAGACTACGGATCAGCCAGCCCATCCTCATCTAGTGATTCTGGTGAGTCAGAACCCACCAGTGGGGTTTCTCTCATGACTGCAGGCTGACCTGGGATCAGAGTTACTGCATGTTTGTTTAATCAGCTCAGACTTATTTATCAGCAGCTTCATTCCATTGTTGATGTTTACGGACTCGGTCTTTGTACCGTTTATCTCAACTCACCTGTGATGATGATGATGGTTTAGGGACGATGATGCGACTGCATCTACAAAACCGATGACTCCTGCAGCTTTATTGATTGTAACGAGTACATTTTTAACTAGTTTTCATTGATCTGTAACTGATGTGACGTTTTCACATCTGCCGTGTTTGAAGCAGCAGGAAGTGACTCATGCGTAGTAGGAGAAAGTGATCCGACCCACGTGTTGTGTACAGTGTCTACGCCCTGTTTTTATGGTGTCGGTTTTCTCCTGAAAGCACCAAAGTTCAAAGCGGTTGTGTTACCTGAAAGTTTGGAGAACAAAGTAAAACAATAAAAGAGAAACTGACCTTTTTCCTCTTTTTTTGACAGAGGAAGAAATCGACGTGGTTACCGTGGCCCGCGGCCCCTCCAGCCTGTCCACTCTGACCTCCGACACGACGACACGAAAGCGTAAACAACAGCAACAAGAAGAAGAGCACCGTCTTCGTCACCTGGACATCCAGCTCCAGCACAACTACGCCGCCCCCCGCCCCGCCTCTCCCCCACCTCCAACATCGAGCAAACGCTCGAGGGCGAGCGAGAGCTCGTCTCGCCTCAACCACTCTCCTCGTAGCTCCACATCCTCCTCCTATTCTTTCTCCTCGTCATCCTCTTCATCACGTTACCACTATTCATCCAGGTCCTCTACAGAAACGGAGGACGAGGAGGAGCGGAGGCGGTCTCACAACGTGATGGAGCGACAGCGGCGGAACGAGCTGAAGAACTGCTTCATGCGTTTGCGCGACAACGTTCCGGAGCTGTCGCACAACGACAAGGCGTCCAAAGTGGTGATCCTGAAGAAGGCCAGGGACTGTATCTACGGGCTGGAGGACCAGAGCCACAGACTCCAGACAAAAAGAGACAAACTCAGAGCCAGACAGGAGGCGCTGAAAGCCCGGCTGGAGCAGCTCCACAGCTAATGAGCTGCTCCCAGACTTTGTACAGAGACTTGATGAGGCGCACGCTGCTGACCGCGCACACGAACATTTCAGAACCTTTTGTTAACAGTGATTGGTATAATGTATGACAAACACTGGTCTCTAACAGAACACAACACACTCGTTACCGTAAAACTTTGTATGCCATGACTGCTGACTGTTGGGAGTTTGCGAGGTGGATTTTTATTTATTTTTTTATTCCTAAATCCCTGTTTCTTTTATATATTTCCCTTTGTTATGGAGCCCCCCCCCCCCCATGGCGCAGGTGTTGGGCCAGATAACTGGAAGCCACAGTAGCTCAGTGTTCAGGGAGAAACTTGTTTTCAGGACTTCTCATAGCCATAATAGCCCGTGATTCCCTCCAGCCGGACAGGTGTAGGTGGCTTTAAAGTTATTCAGACAACAGGAAGTTAGTTGAGGGTGGACGCGTGATCGACCGGACCCAAACTCTCCTAATAGGAGGTTAATTGCATGTTTGTAGACACCTGCTGCCGCAGCAGCGACGGTTTGTTTTATCAATACAAAGAAAATTAAATGTCTTGAGTTTAAAGATCAGAGCTTATCTCTGTCATTATGGTTGTGACTAAGCTGTAAAACCACCAGACTTTGACCAATACAAGACAAAATGTTCCTGTTCTTCTGTGCCTAATTAGACCGGATGGATGTTAACGGCTGCTGCGGAGCAAAATCCTGATGAAAACTTCATGCCAGTGTTGTTTATAATGGAAGCAGAACATTGAATGCTTGTCTTAAAGTTTTATTTTAATAGACGCGGTTCTTCCATCTTAAGTTTGTTGAAAGGTGTTTTTGGCCTTTTTCAGGAATTCTTGACTCTGATTTCTGTTTCGTTAATGTTTTATTTTCTTCCATTAATGGTTTGTCGCAGGAGCTCTACATTCTTAGTTTATTTGTTTATGTCGAAGTTTGGTCTCTAGAGTGAAGATGCAGTGAGGTTCTTATTGCAGGGATCTTTTTTTATTTTTAAAAACTTTGTTTTCTTCACGTTGAACCTGGCAAACCTACCTCCACCTGACTGCAGTTAGGCCTGTTTTTGTACAAATATAAATTTGTTATTGTATAATAAATTATTTTAGGTATTCTTTGTTTATTTTGAATTTGAAATGTAAAAGTTGGCACCTTTTTTTAATTTGCAATAAAAATGAGAAAATCAGTTGGAACTGGTTGTTTAATTTTGATTAAAACACTTGAGACACACACTCCTCTCTCTCTCTCACACACACACACACACTCAAGAGTACACCAAAAAACACTGATCCTGTAAAACTTTAATCTGTACATGAAAATCAAATAAAAGTCAAAGGTTGAGTGTCACAGTTTTAGAAAAACCAACCCAAACAGCTTCAGATGTTTATTATAATAATGTGACAACAGGGGTGTGTCCAGTAATCAGCATCACAGGTGTCTTCAGTCTGATCTGATTAAAGGTAGTCACAGTGCTGTTTGACATCAGGGTGTTTACCACACTGGGCATAGACCACAGAAAACTAAAGTCACAGTTGTCTCAGGAGATTAGAAAGACTGTGATTGGCCAGCATGTTAACAAGGCTAGAAGACCATCTCCAACCAGCTAAAGGCTAGAAGACCATCTCCAACCAGCTAAAGGCTAGAAGACCATCTCCAACCAGCTAAAGGCTATTAGACCATCTCCAACCAGCTAAAGGCTAGAAGACCATCTCCAACCAGCTAAAGGCTAGAAGAGCATCTCCAACCAGCTAAAGGCTAGAAGACCATCTCCAACCAGCTAAAGGCTAGAAGACCATCTCCAACCAGCTAAAGACTAGAAGACCATCTCCAACCAGCTAAAGGCTAGAAGACCATCTCCAACCAGCTAAAGGCTAGAAGACCATCTCTAACCAGCTAAAGGCTAGAAGACCATCTCTAACCAGCTAAAGGCTAGAAGATAACTTTTTTCAGTTTTCAAAGTGATCAAAATATCTCAAAAATGGAAAATTGGATTTTTTGGTGGCTGAGAACTTGAGAGCGGATGTCTGTGGAGTGTGTCACTCTGCGTGTGTGTGTGTGTGTGTGTAGAGGTATGTAGGCCAAGGTAAGTCGGTGTATAATTCCACCAGGTGTGTCAGCTAACACTCTGACTCAGATGTCATAAAATCCTTTCATCACTGAGCGCCAGATTAAGTTTGTTGTTTTATGAAAAGGAGATGGGAGAGGCCTAATTACACACACACACACACACACACACACACACACACACACACACACACACACACACACACACACACACACACACAGTTTACTTCTGTAAGTTTTATCAGGTTTTATCACCTAATCTTTTTGCAGTTTCCTGTCATAAATTAAACAAACATCATATAGGTTGCATATCTAAATACTTCTTGCCATAATCCACCCAGTTCTCAGTATTATCTGATTATTAGTTCTCCAGGCTTTGGACCCATGATTCCTTTAAGGAGGCCCCTTATAACTCAAGGGATGAGCCAGTGCAGTGTTGACTACGTTACTCTTAAATTCCAAAGTTGACCCAGTTTGACAGACTTAAATTTGAGTTTCAGGATAAATATTATAAATATACCAGACAGATAATGCCTGTGTCCTCTTTCCTAATCATCGAAGCACAGACCGTTGTCTCGGGCAGGTACAAGGACAGGTAACGGCAGAAAAAGCAGCCAAAGTCCAATAAAGAATATAAAAAACCTCCAGAAAGTCAAATGGAATGACTGATTTAAAGGACTACAGAAAAATCAGTCTTGAAGCAAAAATATGGAAATTAAGACTTTTTCACACTTATGCATCTTAATTTGTTTTGTCATCAGCAACAGGATGAAGTGACTTTGCTCCTGATTCTTCCCTCCTGTTGAAGGAAGATGCTGCAAAACGAGAAAAGGATGAAAAAGAAGAGCACCGAGGTACCGCTCTGTTACTGCTGGAAAATGGGTGGAGTGCTCTGCAACAGACCAAAACCAGTGTGTGTGTGTGTGTGTGTGGGGGGGGGGGGGGTACAGTAGCTGACTGTGTACTTAGCTCTTGTGTGGCTCAGTGACCCAAATGTTCTGACTCATATGTTCTGATTGGTCACATCACACACACACGCACACACACACACACACACACACACACACACACACACACGCACACACACACTGAGGGGTGATGAGCAATGGAAAAAGAGAGGATGAACAAAGGCAGGAAAAGGTGAAAGCTGAAGAGGAAGAGAGCATCTTTGAGGCTGGGTTTAGTTTTCCAAACGGGGTGAATAATGAAAGACTAAATAATGAAAGACTTCAATCTAAACCAGACCCAAGACCTTCGGCCACAATAAAACACGACCCAGTCCAAACGCTGATTTATTTAGTTCACCTGTAAACGAAAACGACTTCAGAGCTTCTCTAAAGTCTGCAGCTCATTTAGTTAAACTATGAAGAAACAAACTGAAAACCTTTGAATTTGACGCATTAAACACAAAAACACTAAAACTCTGTGATGAGTTTAGATTTTTGTGACACAATAACAACATAAAACCATTAAGTAGCAACCAGGGCTGAGGCTTTCAGGGAAAAATGTTTTTTATTTGGACCGATAATGAACATGGTTTAGCGTTAACTAGTTTACCCTGATGTTAGTCGTCTCACTTTTCCGTCACTGAGGAACTTCAGCTGAGAAGAGCTGGAGAAAAAACGTTTATCCAACAAATGAGAGACGATGACGAGACCCTCCACCTTTCAGAACTCCCTCATGAATCTGTTTACACACTTATGTCAACAGTCACAGTCCAGAGAGATGCTGGCTGTTGTGTTACCATGGAAACCATTAGTTTATTTCATTGTTTTTGTTTTTATTTGTGAGATGTTCACTTTATAAAAATCTGTCCTTCCTTCCTTTCATCCATCTATCCCTCCCTCTCTCCATCCCTCCGTCCCTTCATCCCTCCTTCCTTCCGTCCATCCATCCATCCATCCATCCATCCATCCATCCATCCATCCATCCATCCATCCATCCATCCATCCATCCATCCATCCATCCATCCATCCATCCAGTAAACCTTTTCCAACAGAACTTTATTTAAAAGTCTTTCTCCTGGATCGATGTTTCTCTCTCTCTCAGCGTCTGCCAGCTGTTCTCAGTCATCACCTTCATCATCATGTGTTCACTCTGAGATCCGTCCTCCTCGTGTAGATTCTGACTCAACAGCCGGTAAGTCGCTGATCTCCAGCTCCGTCTCAGATTTTCACGGCAGCTCCACATTCCCATCATCTGTAACCCATTACCCAGATTCCTTTGCTCTTTTGCCAGGCCAGGAGCATCCCCCCAAGGCTGATAACCAGCACTTCCTGTCTGAACGTCACAGCCTCTCGGAGTCATGCAAAAAAAATGAGGTTCTGTTATATCAGAGCTCAGTCACGAGCCCTGGTCCTGAGCCAGGCAGCCTGACGCTGCACAGAACCGCCGGCGGGGAAGCCAGGAAAGTGTGAATGTGTGTCCGTTTACTCATGCACGAGCAGAACTTTGTTTCTTTTGCCGTGCGTGTAGTTGATCTTGTTAAACAGGTTTCTGCTGCTGTGAGGCAAAATGCCTCCGCTCTGAAGACAAATGGATGACATGTGTGAACTTTTGGGAGCAGCTTTTTCTCACAGAAAATCTGAGAAAAGGTCACATTTTTAAGACTTTTCAGACTAAATCCAACAAAACTCGTTTGTTTCCAGCTCATTAGCTCAAATAAACAAGGAACATATACATAAATAATAGATATCCCAGCACTCTCCTGGCCTTTAAAAAAATCATCTTATAGAGTTGACCTTTGACCTTAGGAAATGTGTCTGTGCATCTCTAGCTTTAAAATGTGATATTAAACATAAACAACAACAAATCCCTTGAAAAGAACCTTTGATTTGCAACTTTCTGTGTGAGTTTGGAATCAAAACGACAAATCTCAACCTTCATTTTGGTTGGAGTCTTTCTGTGACTCAGGAGGTAGAGCAGGCTGTGCAGTAATCAAAAGGTTGCTGGTTCGATCCCAGCTCACTAGTCATGGGAGTTTGAATTAATAATAAATTATCTGTGAAGATCTTGTGTCACTGAAAAGTGGTAAATAAATCTAATCCATCATAATTTTAACAGAAGAAGCTGTGTTGAAACTTCGCTCTCTTTTAAAGAAACACATGTATGTTTGATTGTGTGTGTGTGTGTGGGTGTGTGTGTGTGTGTGTGTGTGTGTGAGAGAGAGACTGGACTGCCTTGTGACAACAAAGAGCTCATAGACAGAAACTATGAGGCAGGCTGAGGCAGAGACCTGCTGCTGAATCCAAACATACTCAGGTTTTGCTGCACCTTGAAACAAAAATTCTGCTGTGTGGTGGAGTTGCTAATGCTAACGGTTAGCTTCTACTAGCCCAGACGTTCTCTGCTGTTTCCTGGATGCTAAACCAACAACAGCCTTCCCCGTCGTGAGTCAAGATAGGTGAGTCCATGAATGTTCAGTGACAGTGTGACGTAGATCTGTCAGGATTTTCTAATCCTAGAGTTTCACCTAGAGTCTATTTTCTATCAGAAGCTAATGCAGGAGATAGGTGGAGGAGACTATTTTCATGTTTGGCCTCCATGTGAAACTCAGGTTATTTAAAAATAAATAAAAAGCGGTTCCTCAGTGAACTTGCGTTTTAATATGTCATTGAAGTAGGTTGTTTTATTTCCTCCAAAACAAGCCTTCCTCGATCCCAGAGCCTCCAGAGTGTTGCCACCTCATCAGATCACCAAACATCCATTTTAACGCCTTTGGGAAACAAACACAAGTCTGAATAAAAAACAGGAAGACGACAGCAAGGAGCTCCCATTTGTTCTCCTCTCATTTAAACCTGAATGATCGCCACATTCCTCCTGATGCGTGGAGGTTTTATCGGTGACACATTAACAAGATGATAAAGGGAGGATCTCAGCATCTCTCACACGTCGTTACTGCCTGCTGTTGTTTTACTTCAGGCTGTGATTTTAGGAGACTCCACAGAGTCTGCTCCAGCGTGATTTATGCCATTCATACAAAAACAAATTTAATTGTTGAACCCAAAAGGGGAACGTGTGAAAGACAGGAAGAGATTAGGTGGATTATTTGCTTCAGTGACCCGAAACAGAAAATTAAACAAAATTTCTTGCTGAGAAAGAGAAATTTGAGGATTAAGGGCCACACTTGATGCTAGAAGATGATGCAAAAGAGAGGCAGATGTTTATGACAGCAGCTTGGTGTTAAAGGGCCTGGAGACATGAGGGAGAGCCCACATCTGGTCATGCTGCTTTCCTGGCCTTCTGTCCCTGGAAGAGCCTTTAAAGACCTCCTCACAGACCTTAATTGCAGCTTGTGAGGGGCGGCGAGAGGCTGAAGCCGTCTGGGGTTACCAGGGATTTGACAGAGGTTCTGGTTGTTTGGCTGAGGTGGGGGAGGGCCCCTGGTCTATCCTGCCCATGCTGACAGTAGAAGACATTCAGGCTCATCAGTGAGGTCTTTGTTATTCTCCGCTGAGTGGAGTGGTCTCCTACAGTTTGTCTCTGTTCATTCATGCAGAGCAGTTGACTAAAAACTCAGTTTTTCTACCATTTATCCACCTTGATCATCTCTGAGCTCTTGACCCACTTCTGCAGCTCTTACGAGGATCCTTGTCGGTCCGACAGCGCTGAACCTCTAAAGGCTTTGCCCACTTCTCTGCAGTGAGACTGATGAATACTTCTCTTCAGTATTTGCCTCCTACAGGTTTACTCTCCATCTTTATAGATGCAGATTATGTACAATAAATGTGTTTTTTTATTGTTTTCCTTTTAAAAACAATGTGTTTGAGTGACTTCTCACCTGGTGTCCTGCTACAGCCTGCTGTGGCTAGCGGGATAACAATGAGCTAACACTAACATGAGCCAACTAATACTAAAATAAACCACAAAGTAAAAAGATCCACACTGTTGGACAAAAATATTATTACTTACAAGTCCAGTAGCAACAAAGCCAGGTCACCATCAGTCTGTGATTTTGTAGCCTCCTTTAGCTCCTCAAACTAGCGTAGGCTGCACCGATATTCACTCTGGTTTTAGCTCTTTGCTTCACCTCCAAAGACGTTACTCTGTTACATTTACTTCCAGGCTCCACCATGATGCCAACAGAAAAAGCAAACTTCTTTTTATTCTTCTTCTTGTGCTTTTTATTGACGATTGGCGAACTGAAAATGCTAACCGCTAGCATTACAGCTAACAGCCATAAAGCACGTATAAGAGCGCCCCCTAGAACCCGCTCCACAAAGTAATCTAATGTCGTATCTGGTCAGCAGAGGGCTTCAGAGTGGTGTCAGACATGAAACTGGTCAAGTTTCTAACTCAACAATCACTGAGATCAATGTTAAAGCTCTAGCTTAAAGTTAAAAAAAAATCTGTTGTTTCTTTAACAGAACATTGAGTTCTGATGTATGTATTTAGGTAGTTTTTAAATTTAGACTTAATCTTTATTACTATTTTTACTGATATTGTTCAATATACAGGGAATTTAACTTTTAGAGGAGTACCTCACAGATGTGTGCTCAGTCCTGTCGTTTTTTCTCTGCTCACTTTTTCCACAAAATTTTCTTACGTTTGATTATGTTGTCAGAGTCATGATTCATGGAGAGATGCAAACAAGAGGTTCTCAGTTTATAAACCAAGGAAGAACAACCAGAATGTTCACTAGCATCGATCCTCAGGCAATACGGTTCCAGTAACACCCGTATCAACCTGAGAAACAGAGTTTGTTTTAAATATTAAATGTAAATATACTATTTATACTGACTTAGATCCTTAAATCCTTTCTGTTTTCATCTTGCATGAAGCTTTTTGTTTAGATCCTGTCTTTTTAAGAATGTTCTCTCACAACAGATCTCTGTTCTCTGATTGGTCAGAAGATTGAGGGAGGCAAATTATTTCAGTCTTATAAACATTTTGGAATTATATCAAAGTGTTTTATTACGATTTCATCAAGTCTGGTGCAGAAACAGCAAGGGTCAGCGGTGTCTTAGGGAGAAAACAACTATCACACAACAGAGAAGAGGTTTTCTAAACTAAACACTTTCTAAGCACCAAAAAGAATTATAACAATGAAAATGAAAATATTCTGTTGAGTTCATCTGTAAGGAGTCTAGTGCTTTCTCCACCCATCAGCTGTTGCATCGTGATGCTTTTGTGATTCTTGAGGCTCTGTGGTATTTGCAGAATTAGCAGTTTGTTCTCTCACCAGATGATGCTTTACCCACGGTGCTTTCACAGATAGATAATGATTATTATGTTAATGGGATCCTTTTTTTCTCAAACAAATAAGCAGAAAGACACATCAGACCTTCTGCGATGATCCTGAGGATCAAACACACCATAAAAACTCAGCTGTCTGGGCTCGGGCTGCTGCTGCTGCTGCTTTCAGGCTGATTTCTTCTCTTCGAGGTTACTGAGTGCATGCAAATGAGTGAGACGGGGGAGGTCCCACTGTGAGTGTGTCACCTTAGTGGAGAAACAAATGCAGTCTCGAGAGTGATAAAAATTCCCCGGTGACATCTGACATCAAACCACAGAAGAGAAGATTTTAAAAAAGAAGAAGATACCTGGTTTCGAGGTGAAGTTCAGATTCAGAATCAGATCTTAAGTCATGCAGACTTTCTTTACGTCAGGAGGACGTTTAGGATAAATTTAACACCTGAAACCTGATTAAATCGTTTCTTACTACAGTAAAAACAAAGTTCCCGAGCGTTTCATCCTCAATCATCTTTTTGTTCTTTACAAGGAAATAAAGTTCTTACTGGGATCCTCATTCGCTTTCTTTTTAGTTGTAAAAAATAAAAATAAATGATAATAAAAGAACCCATTAACTTTTTAAATCCAAACAGAAATATAACTGAAACCACATCTGGCTGTGTGTGTATTTAATCTGGAGGTAATGATCTAGAGGTGATACAGACCAGCTAACCCCCGGCTGTTTTCCGTTGGAACCTTTTCCAGGAACGCTCTCTTCGCCCTTTTCACCCGCGAGAAACCGAGACTGAACAAAACTCTGCGGAAGCCCGAATGTTTTATTTACGTATCTTCGTCTGTGTGATGGACTGAAGAGCTGTCCAGGTGTTGCCCCGCCTCTCAACCAGGTCCGGCTGAAGAACACCAGAGAAACGTCTCCCTGGACTGTGACTAAGACACAATATTAAAATAAAAAACATTCTTAAAAACCCCTCCCACAGCTTTCTCTCTTCAAATAAAACATTCATCCTGCTCATGAACTAAACCTAAAGTCTCACGACTCGTAACTGATAAATGTTTTGAGACTTTTGGAAACTCTTTAGTTAGTTGCAACCCCTCGCAGCCAAGAGGGGTTTGGTTTTAATGCACTCAGCAGTAACAGTAATAAAGCACACAGCGCCCGGTTTCACTATGACCCAAAAAGTATTAAAGTACACGTCAGAATAAAAGCTGCTGCACGGTGAAACAAGAGAAGACGAGCAGAGTGAAACCGACACACTTAACGTGATTGTTCAAGCGATGAAACACCAACCTCCTTAGCTGAAAAACATTAACCAGGCGGAGGTTTGTGGGGAAGTCCCTGCAGAGCACAAAGGCTCTGAATCATCTCCACACCTGAGGATCAGTGAGTGACCAGGAGGTCCTCTCTTCCACCCGCTGAGACCAAACATGTAGAAGAACGGTAAAGTAGAGGTTTAATAGGAAATACATTCATTCATTTAAAGTGATTATTTATTTATTTCTTTTGAGCTCAGATAAGGATGTTTTGATGCATTTGAGTTTGGAGTTCAGAGAGAGAGAGAGAGAGAGAGAGAGAGGGAGAGAGAGAGAGAGAGAGAGAGAGAGAGAGAGAGAGAGAGAGAGAGAGAGAGAGAGAGAGAGAGAGAGAGAGAGAGAGAGAGAGAGAGAGAGGGAGAGAAAGTGAGAGAGAGAGAAACAGAGAGGGAGAGAGACCAGCTCTTGTTAGAAATAGTTTTCCATCCATCCATCCATCCATCCATCCATCCATCCATCCATCCATCCATCCATCCATCCATCCATCCATCCATCCATCATCCATCCATCCATCCATCCATCCATCCATCCATCCATCCATCCATCCATCCATCACTCTTAAAGGCGCTATTATGGCCTCATCACTGCCTCTAGCTAGAAAACCTCTGTACAAAACAACGGTTGCATTGTCTTTACATGTAACATTGTCTTTTGTGCTGTCCTTGTTCAATAAACCTAAACTAAACTAAACTAAACTAAACTAAACTAAACTAAACTAAACTAAACTAAACTAAACAACTACTTCTCTACAATGGGGGGTTGACTTCCACCCCAACCCAACCCCCCTATGCTGCACTGGTCTTTTCAGAAATCCCACTGAGACGACCAGAAGGCGTCTCAGGCCCAGCAGGAGGTGTTGGCAGTAAAATCTCCAGTCACTCCTGGGTCTGCACCGAGGTGTCCTCCCAGTGGGACACATGAAACACCTCCACCCGAGTGCATCACTTCCAGCTACCCCAAACTTGGCTCCTTTTCAGGTGGAGAAGCAGCTTATATAACAACTCAAAGTTTTATGGTCCAACAAATTGCATATTTTCTTTTGGTTGTTCTGTTGCGTCTGCAGGCAAGTGTGAATCAGCAGGGATGAGAATTAGCACCTTAAAGTCTGCTCTGTAGTCCAGAGCTGGACAAGGTGTCTCCAGGTAGGAGTCACCAGTGGGCTTCTGGACTAAAAATAAAGCTGCTGATTCACCAGTTCACCTGAACGCTGAATTTATTCATATTAATAAGATTTAAAGAAGGACATCGACATCTCACGTACTAAAATATCACAAAAGGAATCAGCTATGTTCTGCATTTGGTTGGAAGTCTTCATCTCCCTTCTGATCCCATCTGATTGGGACACAATTAAACAGCCCGTTAGCATCAACAAAAGCTCTGCAGCACAAAAAGCTGCTCATTCATTATACTGATCCCACTGTATTAGAGCAGCAGGGGGTCTTCCAGGGTGCTTCAGAAAAACAAAGAGATAAGAATGTGGCATGCTAAGGAGCTACAAAGTGGGATTAGCTGTCCGTCCTGGAGGTATTTTGGCTCTATTGTTTCACCTCCATCTGATCCTGCAACTGTCGCCTGACATCAGTCATCCTGTCCAAATTTAAATTCAATTAGAAGAAAATCTGCTTGAGAAAAAGCCATTTAAGATGTTTATGGGTTTAAGGGTTGAGTTCATTGAGACGGAGATTACCCTTCGGCTGGTCCCCTTAAGCTTCTTCAGAGAAAAAACTCAATGAAGCTGAATTAATGAAAACATTAAATGAAGCATTTTATGTTTGTTCATAATCCCTCACACTAAGCAAGCATGTAGTGACAGTGGAGAGGAAAACTCCCCTTAAATGGGAAGAAACCTCCAACAGAACCTGACTCAGTATGAGGGGTTTGAGAAGAACTCATCAAGCGGAGATGCAGCTTTTGATGGTTGGGTTGTTTGCATTACAGCATTCAACCTCTTCCTCCCTCCTACAGATGGAATCATCGCTGTTGAAGATCAAACCAACTACAGCAGTGTCATCGGTGAACGTCACAATAAGATAACCCACAGAAAATCACACCTGAAAAGTGAGTACAGGAAGGGGCTGAGGACACATCCTTGTGGAACGCCAGTTTTAATCTAATGATTAGATGGACTAGTGTCTGCAGGATAACTGTTTAGCAAAAGGTCATAAATTCCAGCCTGAAAGTGTCTGTTAAGAGCTTCACACCTTCACTTTTATTATGATTTACCTGAGTTGTAATGAGCAAAACAAAATTGACTAATTGTTGAACAAGAATTATTTCCCTTTCTGCTGCGGGTCTAAATCTTTAATTAAGTGAACCAACAGAAGAGTCCTGGTTAGGTGGTGTTGGAGAGTTAGAGCAGATGTTGGAGACAGAAATCCCCCTACCAACCCCCACCCCCACCCAAAGCTGGAAATGTGTTGGGGGAGGGGCTTCCCTTCATTGGGTCAAACACTTCACAGACCCCACCTCAGCTTTGCTGGCCTCTTTTCTGACTATTTTAAAGTTTGGTCTGTTTGTGAGAAACTCTCCAACCCTTCGCTGGAAAGTGTCAGATGTTTAACTTTAAAATGAGAAGAAAACTTTAGAGAAAACAGGAAGACATCGTACACCACAAACACATCCCACCTTGAACCCTTTTATTGTAAAAGCTGAGGGGCTGATGGGAACTCAAATACAGAACTGAAAGTGGGCTTGTGATGTGTGTGTGAGGGTGTGTGTGTGTGTGTGGAAGTCAACCAGGGAGCTGGGTGAGTGCACATGAACGGATAAAGAGGTCAGAAAGGTTATATGAGTGGCTACATCCCTGTTTCTGACAGCCGTTTGCAGCCTCCTCTTGCAGAAGTCCCGTGCAAAGATCATAGAAGTAAAACTGTTCTGCTGCCACAACATAACCGTTCACGCCTAACCCAGGTAGTCCTGTCAGTGGCTGTTGTACGTGGGGAGGCACAACTTTGGGGCACGCTTCTGCACAACTCTAGATGAACAGAAGCATGTCTATGAAGTTTATTTTTGACTCAATAAAAAACACATAAAATGATACATTTACTGAAGTTCATACATACGGCCTCTTCTAGTAATGTTTATCTTGTTTTACACTATTGGCACCTTTGGCCTGCTGTCTCCTTTAAACAGTAAATCAGCTACGTCACCTCATTGAGATTTGTCTGTTCCACTGTAGCTTTCCAAATTTCAAAGAATTCTTAAAGGTGTGGATCACTGAAAAAACATTTTTTAATCTTTATTTCTGATTTCACACACCTGTACTGGTTACACACCTGAACAAAGTTATGTTTCTCATTGCTGAGCCATCGATGTGGCATCGCTCTGCAGAGTAAATCAGTAGAGTTTGGTTCAGTCGGGGTTAGGGGTCTGCATGTGAACGGTTCAGTATTCTGACGTGGTCCGTCTGGACATGTGGACACACGAAGCACACTCTCTAAATGCTGTAATTGTTTGCACTTTGCGTTGCAGCTTGTGCAGCAGTTGCTGATGGAGGCTGCTGCTGCTGCAGCCCTTCAGCCTCTAACTGACGTTGCATGCATGTGAAACGTGAGCTGTCATGTGTCAAATACCAAATGGCTCCAATTCATCTCGACACAGCAACAGTCCATTTGGACCACGCTGCATCTGACTTCACAGCTGCAGAACACTAAAAGCCACTCAGTGTTTTTATTCATGGACACACAGCTGACCTTTGGCTTTGTAGGTGACGATGATGTGCTGACACGCAGAAGATGCATGCCCGCTGGACCAAATGCCTTCTTTTTTACATGAACATGCATGTTGTGTGTTATAGCCAGAGCAGTCTGTGTGTTTTTGATGAAGACCAGTGGACACAGTTGGATTTAGAGAGTTTGATTTGTGGAACAGAAGCCGAGGACAGGTGATGGGTCATGTTCAGGTTTAGCTACTGTGTGACAGTGCTGCATACAGCGTGACGACAGGTGTGTGTATGGGTTGAGTCAATCATCGTGTGAGCGCACAATGAGATCCTTCTGCCTGACAGCAAGACGAATGGAAGCAACAGATGGACACATAACTGTTACTTACAGAAAAAAAAGTGTAAACGGAAGAAATGGAGAGAGGAGAGATGTTTATTAAAGCCGGACAAAAGTTACACAGAAAACTCATTTAGCTCTTTTAGAAACCTTAGAGCGCACAGATTCTGCAGCTGTAAGCCCGTTCTGGAGGCTCTGGAGGAGAGGGGGTGAGTAAAAGGGTGAGCTCAGTGTGTGTGTGTGTGTGTGTGTGTGTGTGTGTGTGTGTGTGTGTGTGTGTGTGTGTGTGTGTGTGTGTGTGTGTGTGTGTGTGAGAGTAGTCAGTAGCTAATGATCTGACAGGTCAGAGGTCTTTAGAAGATCCACTCCTAGAACACAATATAGTCCTGTTCTACTCCCGACCTGAAGCGGTCGTTTCAGCTACAAAGCTTTGACCTTTGACCTCCTTCCCTAATATCCCCCACGGAGCAGCAGCTTTCATACACACAAAATCCAGCAGTTGCATCAATTTCACGCTGCAGCTTGATTAAAAGGTTTTCTTCTTCGATGAACAGAGGAACTCTGAGTTTGTAAAACCTTCTTTTCACAAACCAGATTATTCAATAAATAAAAAAGTCTGTTTTGAATAAATTTTTATTGTTATTGTAACTAACAGGTGTGTTTTTCTGAGTAAACTGTGAAAAAACACTTATTTTATTCACGCTGTTTTATATTTATGCTGTCTTGGTAGCAGCTGAATATCCAAGTACTTCCTTTAATCCTTCACAATAAAAGTCTCAAACATAAACCTCAATACATCTATAACTCATAAATAAAGTTGGTTGCAAAATCCACAAAAGCTATGAATTGAAAAATGCTTTAAAACAGGAAGAAAAACAAAATGTTTGCATAGAAATCTGAGGTCAGGATGCAAAGAAAACATTAACAGACTCAATAAAATGACGATACACATTATTTAACGTTACAATGAAGACTAAAGTAGTTTTTGTATTTTAACGAGCTTTTCTTAGAAAAGGTCAGAAACCTGAAGCGGACATGATAAACCTCCCGTCAGTGGAGACGAGTCTGGATCTGACAAACAGAAACCCGACAGGTGTCCTTAGAGAACTAAGAGTCAGTTTCTTTTTGACAGAAACAGAAAATAATTAGTTTAGCGTTTTTACCCGACTGTGGAAGTATTAAATATGCATGATTGGAACTTATTACATCAGACCTGATATTTAATTACTTCCTGTCAATTAAACGTTATTAATAAAAAGCACTGATTAAAATACAGCTCATTGTTATGATTAACTGTATGACTCATGAGTGGGATACACACTCATGAGTGTGTGTTGTGTTCTTTCAAGAGTGTGTATTCTCTTATGAGTGCGTGTTCTTCTTATGAGTGTGTTCCTTTCATAAGTGTGTGTTGTGTTCTCTCGTGAGTGTGTGTTGTGTTATCTCATGAGTGTGTCTTCTCTCATGAGTGTGTGTTCCTCTCATGAATGTGTATCTTCTCATGAGTGTGTGTTCTTCTTACGAGTGTGTGTTCTCTCATGAGTGTGTGTTCCTCTCATGAATGTGTATCTTCTCATGAGTGTGTGTTCTTCTCATGAATGTGTATCTTCTCATGAGTGTGTGTTCTTCTCATGAATGTGTATCTTCTCATGAGTGTGTGTTCTTCTCATGAATGTGTATCTTCTCATGAGTGTGTGTTCTTCTCATGAGTGTGTGTTCTTCTCATGAATGTATATCTTCTCATGAGTGTGTGTTCTTCTCATGAGTGTGTGTTCTTCTCATGAGTGTGTGTTCTCTCATGAATGTGTTCCTCTCATGAGTGTGTGTTCCTCTCATGAGTGTGTGTTCCTCTTATGAGTGTGTGTTCCTCTCATGAGTGTGTGTTCCTCTTATGAGTGTGTGTTCCTCTTATGAGTGTGTGTTCCTCTCATGAGTGTGTGTTCCTCTCATGAGTGTGTGTTCTCTCATGAATGTGTTCCTCTCACGAGTGTGTGTTCCTCTTATGAGTGTGTGTTCCTCTCATGAGTGTGTTCTCTCATGAGTGTGTTCCTCTCATGAGCGTGTATTCATCTCATGAGTGTGTTCCTCTCATGAGTGTGTTGTGTTTCTAATGAGTGTGTGTTCCTCTCATGAGTGTGTGTTCCTCTCATGAGTGTGTGTTCCTCTCATGAGTGTGTGTTGTGTTCCTCTCATGAGTGTGTGTTCCTCTCACGAGTGTGTGTTCCTCTCATGAGTGTGTGTTCTTCTCATGAGTGTGTGTTCTTCTCATGAGTGTGTGTTCTTCTCATGAGTGTGTGTTCTCTCATGAATGTGTTCCTCTCATGAGTGTGTGTTCCTCTCACGAGTGTGTGTTCCTCTCATGAGTGTGTGTTCCTCTCATGAGTGTGTGTTCCTCTCATGAGTGTGTGTTGTGTTTACTGAAGCAGGAGTCGATCATCTCAGTGACGTCTCACAGGTTTGAAGAAACCAAAATGTTTTTGCTAAAACTCTGAAAGCTTTTCTGGGTTATGGGTCAGAGTAGAGTCACCCCCCCCCCCCTAACTATGATGGATCTGTGTGTGTTTATGGAAACTCAACATTTTAGATGAAATTACAGGGGTGACGTTGTGCACGGTGTGCTTCATGCAGACTGATTACAGGCTCCAGCTGTGGTTGCTCAGAGTTTTAAAGTTTTCTGGATTACAGGAACGATCATGAAGTTTGCATTTAAACACGTTTCCCAAACATGGACTAATAAACGAACGCTGAGTGTACGTCTCTCCCTCCAACTAGAAGTTCTTTAGGTTTACAGCAGAACGCTGACACCTCCATCCTTTTCCCTGCCAACATGGCCTGCTCCTCCAGCGGGTTTAATGAACATCGGACCTACTTTACTACGCCCAGGCTGTGGGTGCATACAGAACGGACCCCATAAATAAGCTGGCACGTTTTACTACATGTGCACATTTTCTTTTTCCAAAAAACAGCCAGACTTTCCTGGAACTCATCCAAGCCTCATACAGACCCCCCCGCTCCCTACTCCCGTTCCTTCGGTCCCCTGCAGCATTCCCGATGTGTTTTTGAGAAGGTATAGAGAGGAGAAGGGAGTGTCTTTAAATCTATTGCCTTTATTATGTGCAGGGGCCCAAACTGTTGGGAGGAACTCCCGCCCCGGCCCGTATTGTTGCGTCCGTTTTGAGGTTGAACCTTGAAAGCGTTCTGACTGGTAATCAGTAGTTTTCACATTGATCAAACAGCCTCCATTATGATCGAGCACAATAGAGCTGACAGGGAAGGTTAAAGGGCCGTGCATGAAAAGATGACAATAGATTTCCCTTTCCTTTGACCTCCTCACTTCCCTTTTCTTATTCCGCCAATAATACAAACTGATTTCCAGGAAAAAACTCCCAGCGTGTGGTAATTATAACCATGCAATGCGTTAGGTGAGTCACTTTAGGAGGTTTTGGCAAATGCATTAATCTAAAAGTGCAACAGTTGCTTGAATCAAACAAACTCTGATCCGAGAACCTTCTACTCGATGCTGCAGGTTAAAAAAAGATGTTTTCCCACCAGAGCATCTTTGCAAACTGTCCACAGACCTGCTGGTGAGGTGTTTATGATGTGGTTGGTGCGATTACTGCTGTTTGCATGACGAACGAAGCAGTCGGTCAGTAAAACAGTCGGTCAGACCACCTGTCGAGCTGCGCATGACGACAGAAGCTCTTCCAAGAAACACACAAACACACTCATGAGTTCTGCATGTTAAGTGTGCCGCTGCATGTGAGAAAAGACAGCAGGGGTGGAGGTGGGGGCGGGGAGGGGAATTTGTCCATTTTCCCCGTCGGCCAATTAGATGTGCAGAAGCTCTGCTGTCGGCCAATGAGACGCCGAGGAGGGAGAGGTGGTCCACGTGGAGGGGAGCAGCTTCCAAAACAGAACAACAGAAGGGAAGAAAGAAGAGAGAAACAAGGACATAATGATGGAAAACTTTAGGGTCAAGTTCATATAAATCCTGCTTTTCTCATATTTTCATGGATTTAACCTCAATTCTGCTGAATTTAACAAGAATAACAAAATAGTTTTTCCCCCAAGATGTAAAAACGTGGAAGTAAAAACTTTCACCAATGTTTCAGTCAAGTCAGATACTCAGGTTTCACACACTCTGCAGCTCAGAGGGAAAACGTCTGAAATCTGAACCAGCAATCATCCAGACGCAAAAACAGAAGAAAAATCACATTTCAGACAGAAAACTGGAACTTGTTCAAAGTTCAGGATAGGACTGAATCACTGATTATAGGTTTATGACATAACATCCTTCAAAATAAAAGCCCATGGCTCGTTCAGCTGATGGTGGAGGCTGTTGAAGACGCTAAAAAGTAAGAAAATGTGCAAAATATTACTTTTTGCCACTGATTGATGCATGCAACACCCGAATGGGATGTTTGGATCTGGTTGGCTTTCATGAGAAGTAATCTAATTACAAACACACTGAGAACCATCCTAATGACCATCCTAACTTGACCATCCTAATGCGCCCACGAGAAGATGTTTGTGAACGACTCTGAGACGTTTTCATGTCCGTCGTGGTTTCCTGCATCATTCCTCATGCTGCCAGCTGTGAAGACAAATCTGTGAAGAATCCATCAGTAGGAAGTTTTGTGTGAAATCAGCAACTGCACAGAAGATCCTGAATGGATTTACATTTGGTCCAACTGTATATTTAGCTGTTGTTTTGCTTCAGTCATGAGAGAAAAACAAAGTAAAGTTTAACACTTTCCAGACATTAAACCCCCCAAAAACTTTGTGTTTTAGGAGACATTTGTTTGGTAGACACTCAAAGATCTCAAAGACAGAATACGTTTTCTTCTTTTCTTTAGAAATTCTCCTGCTGCAGCTTTTTTATGGATTTGCCAACAATTGGTTTGCTTTTAAAACCGTGCTGAAGAAAAGCTGCATGTGCAAAGGTGTAGGTGACAGACCTACAGTCTCCTTTGGGTGATTTAAGTTAATAATGTTACTTATCTTTCAAACATCCTTTAATTTAACCTCAAACAAATTCTTTTAGTTTTGGAAATGATTTAAAACTTTTAAGAATCACCAGTTTTGTTCCAACAGGAGGCGACGACACTTTCTCACCAGAAAGATAAGAAAAACCCACATAGTGTATCTGACACACACACACACACACACACGCACGCACGCACGCACACACACACACACACACACACGTTCTGATTATATATCTAGGTTTTCTGGACTCATTCATACATAAATAGTTTTTTTTTGCCCTCAGCTACGTTCAGACCTCAGTCAGGAGCAGAACCGGGTCGCTGGTCTGGTTCTGGTCCGCTGCTGCACCGACACCTTTTGCAACACGTCCTGCAGAAGTTCCTCTGTGATAACACGACACATTTCCTGCACTTCCGTGGAGCGATGACCTTTACAGCAAAGGTCATCGTCCTTTAAATGTCTTTCCATCAAGCTAGTTTATATTCAGGGTTAGGGCGAGTTGGAAATTCTCGTTGGTTTTCAGTTTTACATAATTAATTCAGTTTTAATGGCTTTGAAAACAAAGCACGCTTTATCCTCTCATTTAGTGTTTAGAGTGCTCAGAATCTCCAGGAGAGACATTTACAGATGTTCTTTTTTTACAGATGTTAAACGCGCGAATCTGTGTAGAAAAACTAAGCTGTGCCCACTCTTGCAGCCCCCATGGAGCACCCTCACTGAAAATGATCACTTGTGACCAGATCTGATCAGATGCTGGTCACAGCTCAAAAATGTCTGTTGACTCATTCAAAGAGTTACTGAATAATAAATAATCATTTCCCCATTTTATTGAAAAAACACCCACAGGGTTTATCTGGGGAATGAACGGAGGAACGAGTGGACTTGGTTATATGATATAATAGTGTTCCATACAGGCACGAGTAGTGGTGGATCAAACCCTTCTTTAGCAGGTCAGAATCAAACGTCGGTACGGTGAGGATTTGGCCAGCATGGGTCCAGAGTTCAGCATTGTTCACATGCAAGATCTTAAATTAGTTCAAAGATTCTTAAAACATGACAGACGACATACCTGGTGGTGATAAGAACAGAATCACAGCGTGTGGTGTGCAGCCATGCGGCAATATCACTACACACTGATTTCACTCACCAACAATCCCCGGTCAGACAGGACATTTTACAAAATCTCTCAAAATCAAACGTGACTTAGGAGTAAACAGAAATGCTTCTGTCGCCTCACTTTCTGATTGGCTACATGTCAACGGGCAGCACACCTGCTTTTCCTCAAAATTGGACCAAGACAATCCAACATGTTTATCTTCGGAGTGGTCCTGACGTCCTTCTCAGCAGACTGGAGAACTCTTAGCACACCACACACGGCAGGAATATCTTATCAGATTATCTTTAGAGCCATTACTGTAATCGGGCGTGTCATTAAGGCCCGGTTCACTCTTCCAACTTTCAAAACATAAACCACCCATGTGGTGAAAAAAAATCACAGATATATCAGTTTTGGTCCCACAGTGTGTGGTGTGCAGTTGCATGACAAAAACTACACACAAACTGATTTTACACGCGAAAATTCTCTGGTCAGACGATTAATCTTGCAAGATCTAACGAGACAGAAGAGCGTGCAGCGTGCTTCCGTTACCTCACTTTCTGATTGGCTACATGTCAAATTCAACAGGCAGCGCGTTCATTTGTCCTCAATCTGATCAAGACAATCCAGCAACTTTGAAATCCCAGATTTATAATTGGAGCGGTCCTGATGTCCTTCTGGGGACCAGAGCGCTCTTAACACACCACGCATGGCAGGAATATCTGATAAGATTATCTTTAGAGCTATTATGGCGAGAATCAGGTCGTCTCCTGCTTCAGCTCCACTGGCTTCGATTCTTTGTCATTTTGTAATTTTAGCTCTTTTACCAAATATCAGACTGAAACTCGATCCAGTTTCACAATTTTAGCTTTTTCACACATTCTGACTAAAAACCTGGTTTGAGTTTCTACGCTGTGACAAATTCAGTCGTGTTTACTTTAAGAAGGGGAGCTCCACCATTTTTCACCTAATGCTCTGAGGTTTAGTCACTAGATGTTGAAACAACGACACGAATGAGAAAGCGTTTGTGGTTATGGATGAGGTCTGCAGAAGTGACTCAATTAATGATGGTGCAGAGTTAAAACAGGTGTTTACTGGTATGAAAGTAACCACTAACTGTTCTTTTTTAAAAAAAGGGAAATTGTAAATTTCTTGAGAAGTTACTGAATAGCAGAACAATAAGTTTAAGTTTCATTGAAGCTGCTGCTTGGAGAAAATGTTCAAATATTAATCTTAAGGGAAGAAGAACCAGATTTAGCCTCTGCAGGAAAACACACATGCATGTGGAATAAAAAGTGAAGAGTCTCACTGATGAACCTTCATCTCAAAGAAGCAACAGGAAACAGTTTGAGGAGGCTGCTTTTAAATGTCACGCCCAGAACTCAAGCAGACTGACCATTTAAATGACTTAAAGAGCAGAGAAACCCACTTGAGTCTCAGTCTGACCTTTGCTGTCATCGTCTTCTAACCTTTCACAAACACTGAGGGGTTTCCACGCCACCGGCTCTGCTCGATGCTTCATTCTCTCCACCTATTTTGTCACAAGGCCAGAAGCTGAAAGTGAAAAAGCTAAATCGGTCGAGTGTGTGGGTATCTTTACTCAGTCTGTGAATTACTGAATGAGCGTTTCAGCCCGGAAAATACAGCAGGGGAAGTTTGGTTGAACATATAGACCGAGATGCTCTGTGTGTGTGTGTGTGTGTGTGTGTGTGTGTGTGTGTGTGTGTGGTTCTGCCATTCACAGTGGAAGCTGTTTCTCTGCAGACCCCCAGACATCAGCCCCTCCACCAACTGAAGTTTCCACCGTAAACATCCTGCAGATGAAGCTCAGCGACCAGCACTTTTCCTTGTTGAACACCAGAAACACTCATTAGCAAAAAAAGAAAGAAAGTAAGAAAGAAACAAAGAAGCATTGACAAGATGTCGATCTCTAATAATCTACATGTTTTTGAACAAGCTGCATCTCAATTCCTCTTCATGTTACAAACACAAACAAATAGATGTGAATCAACAAGAACCAGTAAATAAAAGAATATATCTGAAGTGTATTTGTATTCTTTAGTTATGACAATGTCCCATTAGTTTGCATGGCATGGGCGGAGCCTAAGACTCATCCTGGAACCAGCCACTAGAGGGCTCATGCCACAATCTTTGAGGTCGGGTCGAGTTTTGGGTATATAAGGCAAAGGTAGGGAACCCTGGTCCTGGAGAGCCACTATCCAGCATGTTTTAGAGGTCTCCCTGCTTCAACACACCTGATTTTAATCAGCAGGTGATTAACAGGCTTCTGCAGAGCCTGATGAGCTGCTGCACAGGTGAATCAACTGCGTTAAAGCAGGGAAACCTCTAAAACGTGCTGGATAGCAGCTCTGCAGGACCAGGGTTCCCTACCTCTGATATAGGGAGAAGTTAACACCTCACAACCAGCTCCCGATCGGCAACTGTGACTAAGATGCACAGGTTGAGATGGAGCTGAATACATCGACTGAAAAAAGTCACACATTGTACACCCTGCTTATGGAACGGTCTTACAGACATGGGTGCTCATAATTAGTGCGCAGGTGCACACCATAAACGATGCATGTGTACCAGTTCTTTTTGACACTACGCTCCTTTAGGTACCGGTGTTACGCTGGTATGAGCTACAAGTCTATAGAGAATGTCACAAGCTCATGCCTGACGTGTTCTGCTTGTACCACAGAGGAACTAACCCAGACCCTAACACCCATCTTATTGCTCAATTATGAACCACAGATGATGGTTGCCCGATTCTCACTTTAGCTCATTAAAAAAACGATTTGCATCCCTGGTTATCGTCCTCTGAGATGGATCCGTAGAAGGACACAGAAGCATTTCTGCTGCACTGAAGGTCCAACGAGCTCAGTGGCCTTCAGCATCCATCAGTAGGAGACGCTTAGACCCACTTGGACTATTCCCATAGCTGAACACCCAGAAGAGTAAACTCTCAGAGCTGAAGACCAAGCATGAGTCTGCAGGAAACCAGGTCACCAACATGCTTACAGTAAAGCATGGAGGTGGCAGCATCATGTTGTGGGGATATAAATGATAAACGACCTACACTTACACTCCAAAGCACTCACCCACATTCCCAACCAAAGTGCAATATTACCAAACAGAAGGTCGATCAGTGTCTCAGTCTGGTTTATCATCTCTTTATTCTCATTATTTTTAAAACTATGTGCAATTTTTATTATTGTTTTATCTTCTTTTGTATAAATTTCAGGTTGAGTTACCGACATTTTGCCATGCGTATGCATTATGATAATTAATGATTCTTAGCTCTGAAGGTGATCGCACATCTCTGCAGAGATCTAAAAGTTGCTCCCATGCAACCTGATGGAGCTCCAGAGATTCTGAGGAAGAAATGTCTCTAACGTCATAAACTGTGGGTAAAATGAAAAGATCTGGATGAACGGAACGATAGTCAACCCAACGAGAAGAAGTGGACTAAGATGTTAAATCTGACACAGGTTAGGGTCAGTTTTCATTTCCTTTGCAGTAAAAAAATCACAGATGGATTAATTTCTCAGGAAAACCAGAAACAATTAAAGGTTTGAATGCAGCAGATTAGTGATTTACGCTCAATAATAAGCAGAATTAAAGCTTTAAATCCACTTGAGTCCAGTTCTTCCTGCATGTCTTTAAATCGATGTTTTTATTTATTCATTTACTAAAAAAATCTCATTTATTCTCAGATTAACAACAAAGGGTTGAGCTGTGGTGTTTTCCTTAATCTGACCACTGTTTAGGGTGTGTGTGTGAGTCCACACACACACACTCACACACATCTTCTCTTCTCTGATGACTCACACACACTTTCATTTTCTTGTCAAACGCCCCTGCAGCCTGGAAACACCTTCGGTCTCGGTAAACCTCCACAGCTGGAGTTATTTTTGACATCAGAGTGAGATTTTTGATGTTTTTATTCTCGTTTTACCAGAAAATCCCAAGATTGGAAATGAGAAATGAGTGCATCTGCATTAAAGTAGATTATTGCTGTTGGGATTAGGTCCGATGGGAAAATGAGAAGAAATGAAATTTATGAGCATAATGCAACAAGTTGCAGAAATTATGCATAAATAAATAATTAAAAAAAAAAAATAAATAAATAAATAAATAAATCAATAAATATGCAGTTATTGATCAATATTGACCAATAATGCTGGGAACCATTTGGACGTTTAAAGGTCATTTCTAATCGTTTTCAGAGGCGTGTAAATCGTTTTTAAAGCGCTGACTGCGTCACCGCCTCCCGCTGGAGTGTTTTTTCCTAATCAGACAGTAAACAGAACCGAGGGGTTAAAGGGGATCTTTGGAGCTTTGAAGGTAAACAACCACAAAGACTCTGTTCTGCAAAAACACCCACATCCTGATCTGCATGTGCCTCATGGCTTCACGTTTTGGGGTTTTTTCAGGTGACGGCTTTTTCCCCCTGGAAGGGAACCCGACCGGACTGAAGCTGGGTTGTTTTTAAACTTTCCTCCTTGATTTTAACCCTGATTTTCACACTTTGCACCAGACGGTCTGCTGAGAAACGCTGCGCGACGGGGGATTTTCATTCATTTATCTGTTATTTCTGAGTAATCTATCAAAAATGCAAACAGTTGTTAGTTTTGCAACAAAACGCTGTACCACTCATAATGCACGCCGTCTGAAAACACTTTTCTCCCACCCATTTGTAAAGATAACCACTCTTAGGAAGAGTTATGAAAAAAGATGTCCGATAAAGCCACACACACATGAAACGTGAAGTAAAACATCTCAGATAAGCGAAGAGTTAAAGTTGTGGTGACACTGATGTGTTTATAAATGACTCATCCCTGAAAACTCAACTGACACTTTTACCACCTTCTTCACCAGTTAGACGCATCAGTCATTCAGAAACTACTCTGAACTCAAAGACACATCTTGATCTGGACCCCTAACGAGGTGGCACGACAGGAAACGCCTCCGTTAGCTCAGATATCAACTGTTATTTGATTTTAAACCACATAGATTTGTGTGGGAAGCAATTTTATATCCAAACCTCCTTGTTTGTTCTTAGAAACGCAGACAGAAGATGTCTAGACTCTTGGAAGTTTAAGGTTAATGTTTTCATGCATTGTTGCAGGAGATTACATTTTTAATCAGAAACAACCTCCTGCACCCAAAAGACAAAACATCATTCTGCTTTGCTTTAGTTTAGATTCTCTCTCACATCAGAGTCACTCTGAGTCATGAGAGGAGTAGCATGAGTTTAATTATGAACAGGACTTTTATTCTAGTTAAATCTGAAGTACATTTATTCTGAAAGTCTCTGTTTGAGCTGTTCTGGATTCCTCTCAGACTAGAATGACTGGTTGGTTGATAATTATATAACAAAACCACAGAGTTGTCATTTTTAACATTTTTATCTTCTCTCATTTTAAGTAGGAGATGTTTTTTCTGGAGCATTTCTGCCATATTGCATGAAATGCTCTTCACATACGAACTAATTAATAAATGTTTTGTTAAAAGATGAATGATTTTAATCGCCTCTGGAATGTACAATCCTGGAAAAACCTCATCCAATCTAAAGTGAACGTCCCGTTCTTAATGATTGGACCATGATCCATCCCATGAAAGTCCCTCCCCCCTCTGCACACACCCCTCTATGTGCACAAATCGTGCGCTCTTGTCTTGGAGCAGCTCTACAGGAAGTGAAGTCAGAGCTGGACTAGCTAACGGATGAAGTGTTCTGTTCTGTTTGTTTTTGCAAATTTCATTGAAGGAGTTGTTTTACGTGACCTGTTTAGAGTCTGGTTCTGTTCTTGTTGAAAACTGTTTAGGTGACGGACCTGTTGTCTGTCAACGCAGCCTGTCCTCTTTCAGCTGGCAGAGCAGAGTCAGTTTGTTGCCTTGGAAACACGTGTATGTGTAGCTGGTGGAGAAGAGGGAGAGTGAGGAGGTTCTGACCTGTTGTTCATGGGGTTTTCTCACATTGATGGTGGCACTGAGCTGCTGTTATTTTGAAGTTGAGAATAAAAACCAACAAATTGCCTCATTTTCCCATAAAAACACCACATTAGATTAGGCAGCATACTAAATTTTTATATGGTTACTTGGTGCAGCATGTTAGGGATTATGGCAGGAAAGGTGCAAACAGCAGGTCGCAAACCTAAATCTGAACCCTCAGGAACAAGCGTAGCATGTTCCTGTATTCTGGAGGCGTGGCTTTTGGGGGGGGTAGGACCTTTGAATTGTCTTTTTATAAAGTAGCTTGCTTGAAATGCAAGAAGAAATCTCCTATTCCACCTTTAAGGCTGGTTTTGAGTGGATGAATAAAAGGTGACATCTTGCCTGAGAAAATTCATAGTTTTGAATTTTTTTAATTCACTGGGTCATTAAAGGTCAGATTTTAAAATGTACACATTATACAAAACTCCCTTTTACGTCCTTTTTTGCTGCCATTAGGGTCTCTACTGCCTCTATAAATACATGCGAACATGACAAAAACCCCGTCCATCCATTTGGTTTTAGGAATTATGAGCCTAAAATGAGACGTTTCAAAACGTCCCCGCTTGTGATGTCACAAACAGGCAAAGTGAAATGAAACCACCTCTCAGGCACAAGAGAGAGCTACTGGTGAACAGCAGCGGATCTATTCCGAGCCCCTCCCAGATCTTCTCAGCTTATAGCAGCCCGAGCGGAGGATGGGTGGGCGTGGCCATCTCTGTTTTCTTAAAGTGACAGAGCTCTGAAACGGCTCGTTCTGAAAGGTACTGAAAATGTCAAGAATAAAACGGCTGAAATCACTTTAGAGGAATTTAATGCAAAGAACATCATGAACGGATTTTTGACTATTATAAGTCATAATATGTCTCCTTTAAACATGTTAATTTCTGTCGATCACCCAGAAAGACTTTTCAGATGAGCATTCCCGTTGCTCCGTGGTGAGAAAGTGTTACTCTCTAAAACTCGGCTGAAAAATATGTTAAAACAATTTCTGTCATTTTGAGAATGCAAATAGACCCGTTTGTGTTGAAAACAGGTCAGGAAACAAACCATAAACAAAGAAAAGATCCCGTTCCTGGAAGCTCTTTTGTCCCCTTGGTGTTACAACATCAATTCCTGCACATTTACAGCGAGTGCACACAACAGTTGTGATAGCAGCAACGTGTGATCTGATTGTGGACGGCTTCAACTGAACAGAGGACAGTGTAAACAGCGTCTGCTCCACCCGTTGGGTCTATCAGCAGATAAGCAGCGGTCCAGATAAGCTCTGCTCTGACAGGAATGCTCTGAAGCGTGCTGATTGCCTCACAGGGTCACGTCCTGTCAACTGCCACTCACATGCAAATTCCATCCAAATTCTCATCCCTCCGCCCCGGAAGATTTGAATACCGCACCTTCTTGAGCAATCCAGAGAAGCTGTGTGGATGTTCTTGCGGGAGCCTCAGAGAACGAGTTGAGAAATCTGTGCAACGGTCCTCGTGACGGCTCACGCAGGTCTGAGCGTTTGTGCAGGTTTTCAGGAGCAGGAAAACGTTTCTGGGAGTTTCCAGCGAGGGTTTATAACAACAAACTTCATCAGTGTTCCCGATCCCTTCAGGTATGCAGGAGACTGGATTAAACCGGACTGGAGCCAGATTTAAATCTGAATCTGATTGTTTAGGACAAGATTAAATAGGAATCGTTTCTCAACAGGAATTAAAATATTTATCATTATTTGGAGACAAAAACTGCAAAACCCTTCTTCGTTCATTCATCCGAGGTCGGATCATGGAGGCAACAGGTCTTAAATCCCCTTTTCCTGGTTAGAGTTTTAAATCCGACTGTGGGATCCCACTCTGAGTCTGTCTTGTCTTCTCCTGGATCACACAACCAAACTCTGATGATGTTTGAACTGCAAACTGTAAAAATCAGAAGACATTTGTTTTATTGTTGTTTATATTTATATGTTTACTTGTCTTTTTTCTGAGTTGTGCACAAACTCAAAACAACATAAACACATGATAAAATATTCTCCTTCTAAACTGTTGATTTATTGTTTCTTTCCACTTTTCTCACCATTTGTCTCATTATGCAATAAAAAAAAAGGAAAACCCAACCCAGGTCACTTTGATCAGTTTTAAAAACATCCATCCGTTTTCCTTCCCTTTTCCAAGATTTAGCTGAGGAAGTATCGGTCCAGGTGGGAAGTCCCAACATCCCTCTCCCTAGCTCCCTCTGGGGGATACCCAGGTGCTCCCAGGCCAGAGAGGATACGCAAGTTCTGGTTCTGGGTCCTCTTAGCACCTGGAACCTCCAGAGGAAGGAGAGCAGGAGGCATCCCCCTCAGATGTCCGAGCCACCTCGGCTGATTCCTCTCTAAGAGGAGGAGCAGCGGATCTCCTCCAAGCTCCAAACCTCCTCTCTAGATCTAAATCCCAGTAACTATGGAGGAAGTAACTATGTAGCTCATTTCAGCTGCTTTTATCTAAATATTTTTGGTCATTCTCATCTCATGACCATGGGGGATTCACAGCTATGTGTGGCGGCCATCTTGAAACAGACTGACACCAAAAGTCAGCTGTAGATGTTTCTCTTTGTTTTCTGACTGAATGACTTTGGCCTTTGCCTTTCAGCAGCAGGAGATAAAAACATTTAGCATAAATGACACAAAATTTAGCATAAATGACACAAAAATTTTGCATAAATGACACAAAAACTTTGCATAAATGACACAAAAACTTTGCATAAATGACACAAAAATTTTGCATAAATGACACAAAAATTTTGCATAAATGACACAAAAATTTAGCATAAATGACACAAAAATTTAGCATAAATGACACAAAATTTAGCATAAATGACACAAAAATTTAGCATAAATGACACAAAAATTTAGCATAAACGACACAAAATTTAGCATAAATGACACAAAAATTTAGCATAAATGACACAAAAATTTAGCATAAACGACACAAAAAATTTAGCATAAATGACACAAAAATTTTGCATAAATGACACAAAAATTTTGCATAAATGACACAAAAATTTTGCATAAATGACACAAAGATTTTCTTTGTTTCACCATAAAAATTCAGACGACTGATGTTAAGCACCTGCTGCTAATTTTCAGACCTTCAAAGACCTTTTTGGAGGGATAAAGCTGGCGTAACAAGTTTAAATTCATCACGTCCTGGATGTAGAGATGAACAAACAATTAAAAAAACTTCAGACTATCATCTGGTGGCAAATAGAAAATAAACCATCAGGAACTAAAAAATAAAAAACATTCTCAGTTTCTCAATATGTGTGAATATTTTTAAAAAAGGGTTGGAATTTATTTCAAGTCAGTAAAATATTTAAACAAATGAGTTTTTAATTGACTTCTCTGACTGCGGGGACACATTTTAATAAAATTACTTCCTAAATGTCACAACTTTAATAGAAAAACACCAAACCTGAAGTTGACTTCAAACTTTATTACGTAAATCCTGACAGCTGCACCTGAGACACAAAGGCAAAACGTTCAGTGAGGCTCCGTTCCCTCGGAGTGAAATATTTGAAAATGTTACAGGAATTGGATCAAGTTCAGGACTGATGTGAGGAAAAAGGTGACATTAGAAGTCTTTATGCAGCAGATAATAAATACAGACTGAGTCTATAGATGACATTTAAAGTTCCAGTGGTTCTGAGAGGTCATCGGAGGTAGTTTTCATTCACTGCATCTATAAATAGAAGCAGAAACTTTGCTGTGCAACAAAAATAAACAAGATGCAGAAAAGCTGCAGTTTTTTTTTGGTTCTGAACTTTTTTAAGGTGGATTGCAGCCAAACTGAGGCTCTTTACTGGTGCAAAAATGCATTTATCATTATATGTGAAGCATTATCCTGGAAAACACAAACAAACAAACAAACAATATACATATGTATATTGTTTGTTTGTTTGTTTGTGTTATATATATATATATATATATATATATATATATATATATATATATATATATATATATATATATGCTGATCTTTAAAATTTTCCTGGTAAATTCTCTGAAAACAATTCAAGACTTAGACGTGATGACCCGTCTTTGAAGCGGATTTAGTTGTATTTATAAATATCAAATTTGAACATAAACAGCATCGCTGCTCATCGGTGTGATTCTTCATTCACCGACTGCCAGGATCAGAGCCGGAGGTTTTGCTGCTGAAGCTGCAGGACAGCTGCGTTTGGCTCTGGCAGCGACACGCTGTACCGACGCTTTCTAGGAACACACATGCCTGTTTGTAGACCACTGCGAATCCTGACTGCAGCACTTTCCAGGGAATGTGTGTGTGTGTGTGTGCGTGTATGTGTGTGTGTGTTGAGCAGCCTCTGATTTCACCATCAAATAAATCAAAGTGCTAAAGATGTCGTAACCCCGCTGTTCCTGCAAACTTTCCCAAGGCTTCCAGGACTTCTGTCCCATAAAACCACAGAGATGATCTCACCAGACTTCCACTGTTGGACTCAATGCTAGGCTAGCAGCTAGCATCACAACAAGAGTCTGCTGTCCTCTAAAGAGCAAGTTCACTGACAAACTGTATTTACTTGTTATTCTCTAATCTATACTTGTAGGCTAAACATGAAAATATTCTCCTACACCTGTTAGCATTAGCTTCTGATAGAAAATAGACTCTAGGTGAAACTCTAGGATCAGAAAATCCTGACAGATCTACGTCACACTGTCACTTAACATTCATGGACTCACCCATCTTGACTCACGACGGGGAAGGCTGTTGTTGGTTTAGCTTCCAGGAAGCAGCAGAGAACGTCTGGGCTAGTAGAAGCTAACCGTTAGCATTAGCAACTCCACCACACAGCAGAACTCCTCCAGGCTTGAGTTATTGGTGGAGATAAAACATCAACGTTGCAGAGCAAACAGAGTCAGTGGTAGAGTCGTGTTGCTGTTAGCCAATCAGAGGAGAGACGTCCACATATCAGGAAGTAAGACTCCAGATCCTGCCGTTTTCTGCTCCCTACTCCTCTGGCTCACTTCTACTTCCTGAAACAGGAGCGCCAGAGCTGTTTTCCCACAGAGATCGACTCAAAAGGCATTCATTTATACTAGACACCACTGCAGATGTGCTAAAAAAAACAACATACTTTTAATAAAAAAATATGCTTTTAAAAAACACAAATAAACAACTGCAAAGCTTTCCAAGTATCCTGCTTTTATAAAAGAAAAATATTCACCAGCGGTTATTAAACTTGGACAAAAAAAGGAGGAACAAATAAAAATAAAAGTTGAAATTGTTTTAAGTTTAGGTTTTATCAAAGTTGACATTTTCTCCAGTTAGGTTTACAGTCATTGGAATCTGATCCCCAAACAAATAAACAAATACACAAACAAACAAACAAATAAATAAATAAAGGAAGTTTCCACACGTGTTTCAGTAGTGTCTGAGTATCAAAGCTTCCTGAGTTTCTATCCTTTGTGAATCCAAACAACATTTGAAGGAGAAACAGTTGTTTTTTATTGCCTCTCAAGACCAAGAGGAGCTTCACAAGAACAATAAGAATAAAAATAAAAATGATGTAAATGAATCTTTATAAAAATGGGAGAAAAAGGTAAACATTGTGAAAATCACTCAAGGCTGTTTTTAAGCTAAAGGGGAAGAAACGTAGATGTTAAACAGATAAGAAACTCATATAAAGATAAGAAAACACCAGTCGGCCCGCCAGGTTTCAGCTTCCATCGTCGTGTTTGTCTGAAACTCTAAAATGTTGGTTTGATGAGGAGAAAACGGAGTTTTAAGGTCGGTAATGAGATGGAACGTACACAAAAAGATCAGCTGCCAGAACAATAAAACAGAACAAAACCTGTAAAATAAACCGAGAAAAACTCAAATCTGCCCCAAAAATGTTTCTCATGAAGCGATTAGATGAAATTTAAACTTTATGGTAAAAACAGTAAAAGCTGCGTTTGGAGGAGAGTCAGCAAGGCCTCTGACCCAAAGAGCTGAGTCAGCGTGTTCGGACCGTCCGCCTAAGCGTCTCAGGGATTCTTTTGGTTGTTGCCTGTTTTCCCTCTAATGGAGCTCATCTGGGCTTTAGCTCAGTGAAAATGCTCCATGATGAGCACGAGGATTTATCTTTTGGACCAAAAACCCTCTCACGAAGAGCTATGACCTGATGCTGAGCAGGTGGGAAGCAGGTGTTCCTGAAGGAGCTGAAACAGACTAAAGACAGGACACGTAACCCTCGAAGGGTCCACTGTGAAACCCTGTGAAACTTTTATCCTGAAGCCACCTGACGGATCAGAGGCTCCAACGTGGCTCACCTACAGCCTTCGTTTGCTGCAGCAGAACAAAATAAAGACCATGACCCCAGCTTTCCACAGGACATTACGCGCAACATAATAGCGGCATTCAACCCGCCAGCTTCCTTCCAACCGGGAGCCATTCTGACGCGAAACGAGAGCAAAAGCTTTCCACACAGCTGTTAGGTCACAAAATCACGGGAGAATTGCAAAATCACGCGTGATTTCAGAACTCCACACACCAAAAAGCAAGGAGAAAGACGGCTGCATGGATCCAAAAAGCTCTTTGGTTTATTTTCTGTTTGGATTACATCGGCTACGAGGATTTCAGGTAATGACGTACCGCACGTGACTTTTATTTTGGAAGTTTCCGGATGTTTCACACTGCCTTCGTGTTTGACTTCCTGTTTGTCCCGACTCTAAACTGCAGAGTTTCAGAAGCGTAGAGCGTAAAAAAATAGACTCGAGACGTAACGATAGTGTCCCTTTGCTTCTGGGACGGAAACGACCCTGTCCACTATAACGGCGGCTAATTGCAGCGTAGCACGTTTTGCGATGTTTTCACGTCCCGTGGAAAGCCGGTGAGAGTCTCTCGACCTCCAGATCAACAATAAAAATCACTAAACCATCATTCA
This sequence comes from Aphyosemion australe, assembly GCA_006937985.1. Classification (NCBI taxonomy): domain Eukaryota; kingdom Metazoa; phylum Chordata; class Actinopteri; order Cyprinodontiformes; family Nothobranchiidae; genus Aphyosemion; species Aphyosemion australe. The sequence goes on from SSNS01000041.1 coordinate 230,866, forward strand.
AGCCGTCAATTATCCCCAAAAGTTCACTGATGCTAAAACTCAAAAGCTCATTTCATTGTTTTACTGAGTTAAACTTTAAAAAACCTGAATCCTTCAGCTTTTTAATAAACGACACGTTTGAATCTGTTTTCACACGTCAGGAATTCCTCTCCTCTGCTAGAACGCTTTCTACATGAGCGGTTACATTCCTGCACATTTACGGCGGTTTCTCCAGCACCTAAAAGCTGCGTTTTTCCTCGTGTCTAAGTCACACTCGTCATTAAAGCTCCACACGTGGGAACTCTGTTTAGATGGGCTCTCAGCTACAAGAATCCCCCCAAGTGCAGCAAGATGCAACAGGAACGTGAATGAGATCAGAGAAACACGGCAGCTCGAGCCCCGAGGGAGCGAAAAGACATTCCAGATACAAATCTGGATGAGCGGGAGGGTATGGACGGCTTTTGTAGGGAAAAAGAGAGAGAGCACGGATAAAAGCAGGGAATAACCGAGGCTTACGGAGAAGCAGATCGGATTTGAGAAAAACTCGTGTGTTTGTGTTTCTGAGAAGTCGTGTATTTACTCTGAAGGTCATGGAATCCGCTACAGGCTGTGAACTTCACAGAAAGACAAGCTTCAGTTCCTCGATGACAAAACACTCAGAGGGTCAAAGAGCAGCGGCTGAATAAAAGTCCCAGTGACCTGATGGTGTGTGTGTGTGTGTGTGTGTGTGTGTCACGCTCCAGTGGTTCAGAAGCAGCCATTGTATTCTCCTATATGATTCCCTGGATGAGCAGAAGGATGTGATGTTTAACCCCTTGTAGACAGGATGGAGGATCAGGATTAGTACCTTCATCAGAGTCCTGCCGTATCCGTCTCTACACACGTCTGCTGCCCTCTGGTGGAGGATCCACAGGTGGCAAGGGCCTATTTTATTTCATTATTATTGCTATATTGCTGTATAATTAAATCAAACAAATAATCAGTAAATTGTTCAGTTTAAATCAAATGTTTTTTTTGCTCAGTTACGTCTAAATGCTTCATAACAGAAATTCAAAGCAACCCCTTGAAATATAAGAAAACATTCAATATTGTGGATAAAAACAACAACTCAGGTTTAAAACACACACACACACACACACACACACACACACACACACACACACACACACACACACACACACACACACACACACACACACACACACACACAGGAACTCCACTGTTGACATGGCTTCAGAAGCACTCAGATGCTATCAGCACAGACGGTCCGGAGCTCCGTCCGCCGAGATCGGATCAGACTCCGACTCCTTCATGTTCAAAACAAACAAACGAGAGATCACCTCTCTGTTTACCTCGAACACCACGCGGTCCTCCATGGTTTCCAGGTACGGCTCTGACCCATCTGTGGATTTACCTGAGACCACACAGGTGTTTCCTAACGTGTGACCTCACTCACGAGTCAGTCAGCAACACGGACACACAAAACGTTTTCCTCTCAAGTCCTGATTTGTTTTAGTCTGATCAGCAGTCTGCTTTGTGTGTGTGTGTGTGTGTGTGTGTGTAGCCATCCATTTAACAGGCCACTTCCACAGAGCGGATGTATTTACATACACGGTCTCTGCTGAACAAACATGCTCCCTGACACAGCAGTTAGCTTTCCCCGCTAATGGCTAACAGGCTGATGGAGACGATGTGTTGAAGTCATTCATGTGATTGTTGTGTTTAGTCTACCACTGTGTGTGTGTGTGTGTGTGTGTGTGTGTGTGTGTGTGTGTGTGCATGTTTGTTTCACACACACATACGTGTACATCCTCACTCTTTGTTTACAGAATGCTGCAGGTGCAAAACTTAGCAGTCAGAGGAAAAAGCATAAAGATGTTTATGTTTCTGCATTTGAGCGCGTTTGTCCAACGACACTTCTAAACACATTCACGTCTACTCTTATCGTTTTGATTTCATCAGCCCGCGTTAGCTTGCATAGGAGCAGCAGAGCTCAGGAGGTAGAGCGGGTTGCCCAGGGATCGGAGGATTGTGGGATTGATCCCAGCTCCCGCCAGGGTACTCTGCCGATGTGTCCTTAGGCAAGACACTTCACCCGACTTGCCTGTGTTTTTGGTGATGAGTGTGAATAATGAAAGCTCTTGAGTGCCTAGAAAAGCTCTATACAAATCTGTTCCATTATTATTATTGTTAGCATCTTAATAGCAGCGATGCCTGAGCGAACTGTTAGCTTGGTAAACGTAACTAAGTCCAGCTGGTTTCTCCTGTTTGGCCAAAGGAGAAAACTGAATTCAGCATAAGTTGTAAGTAAGCAGATGTCAGGAAACCAAATGGGATCATTATTCAGAATGATCCCTTTTAACACTCATTTCTTATCATTTTAGATTCAGCAGCATGTTGATGAGCTCAGGTGTGTGTGAGACGTTCACGGCTGCGTACGACTAAACCGATAGATCCTGAATTTACTTTGATAAATCCAATAATTATTAATTACTGTGCAACAAAATCATTTAAAATCCACTTGCTTGAGCTTAATATGAAAACAACTAATAAATATGGAACATCTGACTTGTTTCTGGTGGATAAGCGTGTTTGAGGCTCGTTTTAAATCCATCCCTGTGTCGGATCAGAACATCAGAGCAATCTGTTTCTGAGTTTGAAGCAGCAGTTTTCTGCTTTAACACGATAACGGACTCGTGTGTGTTCCGGTGAAACTCGTGCCCTTTTAGTGAGATGTAGCTTGAGCTGTTGGCGCGCTGCCTAAACTTCATCCACACCCTCACACTTAGGAACAGCTGGAACGCTGCCACCAGCCTGATGGGGAACGCTACGGCAGCGGGATCAATGGGCCAGTTTCTGGAGTCGTGTCTTAAACCGTCACATTTCCCTGGAATGTCCTGGTGTCCGTTTACTCGTAGACATATGGCGTCCCGGCGTTCCCTTCTGTCATTCCCATTCCTCCACACTCACAATGTAAAACCCTGCTGGGGTGGATTCACTAAAAGCAGGAAGTTGCTCACATCCTACTGCAAATTCCACATCCCCTTACACACACACACACACACACACACACACACACACACACACAAACACACACACACACACACGATAGACAGAAGGAAACACCAAACCACCAGTTTAACGCTCACCACTCAGGAATGAATGAAATAGCGAGTGTGTGACTCAGCTCATTTTTAATTGGGTGTGAGGAATTCTGTGGGCGGAGAGGAACGCTCTGATTGGCTGGGAAGGAACTCCGGGGCCGTTTGAATTGGATGAATTTCAAGCTGCTGTGTAATTTAATATCAGAGTGACTAACAGGCTTCTTCCTTTACTCAGTGAAATAAAAAAAAAGATTTATGGGAAAACTGGCAAACGGGATTAACGCTCCCAACGTTCCTTTTGTTTGTTCCTTTACTCAAGAATAAATGGATTTACGTAAGACTGAGTCACCGATCGTTGGCACGATAGATCACATTTTAATTCACAATATAAGGAAGTATGCACACGGAGTTCACGTGGAGGAGGAGAAAAGATAAAGCTTTGTCCGACAAACACGGAACAGTTGCAACAGTCAGGAGGAAAGTAAACGCGCCTGTCTCTGGAACGAGAGGGGGAACCGTTAGATGGAGTCAGAGTCAGAGATGACTCAGGGAAAGAATAAAATACTTTTAAATACATCAACAAGTCTTTAAATTAAGAACAAGAATCCAGAAAAAGTGCCTCGGAAAATAGAAGAAAACACGTGGGAATGGGAAAAAACAAAAGAGAGAAGGAAACATCCCTCCTGGTGAAGTTTACAGACGTATCCCTGGAAATAATAATTATCCAAGTATCGTCTCTGACTTTAATGTGTGTAATTTTACGAATTCCCCTTTAAATAATAATAAAACACAAACAGGTTCACGTGAAGTTTGGACAGAAAAGAGCTTCAGTAGTTCCTCCAGCTGTGTTACCCCTCCCATTCTGTTTATGTATGTATAAACAAAAAAACAAAACAAAAATGCATTTATTAAAATAAATAAGCTAGAGATGAACAAAGAAACTCTCACGACAACTTTAAAGTTTCTGGTTTGCAGCTTTTAATTCTCTCGGATGTCTGTTTGAGACGCGAAGCTCTGAGCTGCATCATTAGCACTTCAACCTTATGACCCACACACACACAGACACACACACACACACACACACACACACACACACACACACACACACACACACACACACACACACACACACACACACACGCACACACACACACAGGTCATGAGTCCATCACACCAAACCTCCCTGAGGTCAGGGAGCATCAGGAGGTTAAAGGACTCAGGATGTTTTTAAACTTCCAGATTTTTCTTAAATGACCATAAAAAAGTTTAACCCTTTAATGCCGAGTGTTCCGCTCCCAATGCAACCATAATACCGTCCGTAATTCTCCACTGCCCACTGATGCATTTCCAACACACTGTCAAATTTAACTTAACTTAATTTCGTACCTACTTGAAAGCAAAAACACAAGTGAATTTTTTTTCCACATTTGGAAATAAATTCAGGCTTTAAGGAGTTAATTTGTTTTAAAAACTCATTAAAAGATTTTATGACTTCATCTTTATTGTTCCCATATTGACAAATAGCTAGCTGTGTGCATGTTTAGGTATAAAATGAATAAATATTTAATCTGGGTAAAATCGTCTCTGTTATTGATTTAGGAGGACAACTGCAGCAGACGAGTATGAGGAGCCGTGTAAGCCATAATACATATATTCTCTCTACACACACACACACACACACACACACACACACACACACACACACACACACACACACACACACACACACACACACACTCCAGAAGAGTGCTAATTTCAGGTAAACTCGACCTGGTTGGTGTGAAAACGCCCTAAACAACAAAGTCATTCAGAGTGTTAAAAGAGGAAAACCAGAGAAGAAAAGTTAAACAAAACCTTAAATCTGAACCTGAGGAAGGGAGAATTGGTAAGGGAGCCATTCTGGTGACACGATGAACGAGTTTTCCTCTATTTTACATTCTACAGGTGAAAATGAGAGTCAGTAATCCAGCTCAGACTGAGAGACCATCTAAAGGCTCAGGAACCCTCTGCAGGTGTTCTGGATCCATCAGCTGATTAGAGTGTGACACTTTGAACCTTTTCACAATATTCTAATAGTATGAGATTCTGAATGTGGGGTTTTCATCAGCTGTAGCCAGAATCATCACAATTAACAAATAAAGGCTGAAACATCTGGATTTGCATGGAATGAGTCTGTCTCATAGTTTCACCTTTTAAGTTGAATTACTGACATGAATGAACTTTGCACCAGATTCTACCAGTGTTTTGTGTTATTCACGTAGAAATGTGTCATTTACTTGATCCAAATTAATACCAAAATGCAAAAAAGAAACATTTTTTTCTTGGTGTGGAAGTGAACGAGCCTCAGTGACTGGGTGAGGGTTGGGACTACACCTGAACAGGTTACTGGTCCATCCAAGAACCTGGAGACTCTGGAAAACCCCCAGCATGCATCAGGAGAGCGTGCTCCGAAAGGTCCCAGCCAGGAGCTGAAGCTGTGACCTCAAGGCTAACATCTAGCTAAGGTCAAACAGATTCAGAGCATAAATTAGTAGGAAAAATAATATTTATGCATAACTGAATCATAAATAAAGGTTTACAGTAAAGCTCAGGACAGGAATCCTGGTCCTTTGAGGGCCGCCATCCTGCATGTTTTAGCTGTTACCCTGCTTCATTACACCTGACGTTAAACAGCAGGGCTTCTGCAGAGCTCGATGAGCTGCTGAACAGGTGACTCAACCACTGAATCAGGAGTGTTGGAGCAGGGAAACAACAAAAACATGCTGGATACCAGCCCTGGAGGACCAGGGTTCCCCACCCCTGGTTTAAACAAAAGAAAAGACAGAAATCGCAGCTAGGGAATTTTCCAGAGACACTGACACTTTGTGCTTTGTCTGGGTGGGTGTGTCTGCGTTCACTCAGGCTCATGTGAGTAGATCTTTAACTCTCTGTTGACCTTTGACCTCTTTTCTGTATGAATGGGTTTTTATCCAGCGACGTGGCTTAGTTCACGCCTCAGCGTGTTCCGTAGAAGCAGGAAAAAATTATTCTTTTATGTGATGTTTAATGTTTTTATTTAGTCGTTTTTACCTCTCAAACACACACACACACACACACACACACACACACACACACACACACACACACACACACACACACACACACACACACACACACCCTCCTAAGCCCTGATCAGACCTGACAAGTGGACAGCTGTTGACACCTGGTACTGAGTGGCCAGATCTCTGTTAACGGCTCTAAATCCTAATGAACACGCCGTCATGTGACCCCGTCAGCTGTCGACACGTGAAATCTTAACTCCGTTTGGATTATCGTGACATCGACACGATTCAGATTCAGTCCACTCACATTCTTGTGTCCTTCAATAATTCCCTCCAGATTCATCAGCTGCTCTGATGACCTTGCATCCTTCCTGTGAGGCAGAGCCTTTATTATGGTTTAATGGGGATTGTTTTTGCCTGCCTCTGTGCATGTCCATCTCTGTTTGCCAAATATCTCATGATGGGTTTGAATGAAACCCTCTGAAAGTGACTGGATGAACGTTGCACTAACATCTGTTACCGACCAGTTTTCACCTCGTTGGCTCTTCAGCATCTCTTGTTCAGGTTTAGAGACAACAGATCGTTTTAATCCTATCCAACTAATCATCAGACCACGCCCCTTTTTGTGGCCACTCCCACCTTTGGTTCCACCATGTTGGGCCTTCCTCTGTTGTTCGCACTCATTCATTCATGCTGCGTCTCTTTTCAGGCTGGAATAACAAACCAGAGGACGTCTCGTTCATGTTGACACAGCGTGCTCACTCGCGGTTCTCCAGAACTGCTGCTCTTGCTCTTCTAACCCGTAGCTTGTTATGGCAGCATGTGGAGGTTAGTGACATGTGAGGGAAGCAAATAAATGCAGCTAAATGAATGAAATCACATCTATACAGGGCAAAACTTCCCAGTGTCGGACCCTCAGAAGGAACGATTCAGGCAACACACAGACGTTGTTGATAAGCTTGAGGTTAGGGTTAGGGAAGATAATGACCACATGTGAAAATGAATGAACATGTGAAAACACGTTTGTGTGAGAAAACATGTGACTATCCGTCTTTTGCACAGATTTGTTGTGTGAATTTGGAACGATTTCATGGTAATAAAGTGTGAAGCCTTTGGAATTTCACATGTGAAGCCCTTGAGATAACAAGTAAACCACATGTGTAACCCATACCAGACACCACACGAGTACATGTTCTTCACCTGGGATCACTTGTTCAACATTTTGAAGAACGTCATCGAGAAGTCAGAATTTTCCATAAAGATGAAAATGAATAACTGTAAGTCTTGTGCTGTTTGCTCTAATGTTCCATTATCAGAATTTCTTTCAAATCTGAACATAAAATAGCCAAAAAAAATAATTTTTTCCCACATTTCTGTTGATGTGTGAGTAGAAGCAACAATATCTTCCCTGCAAAGAGTCAACATCGCATAGACGTGCAGATCATGTCTACATTGGGTCCGTCGGTCCAGACCAGGTCTGTAGAACGTCCTAAATAGGTCTTTGCACAGTGGGTGATGCTCCTCACAGGAAGTGAGGGTGAATTGTGATTTTCCTGACACGCCCGACCTCTTTTCGTGAAGGCAATAGTGAATCTGATTGAGTTTCTTCATGCTCAAGAGCAAAAACCTCCACATCTCAGGGATGTGTGGTGTGCTAACGGCATTGTTCTTTAGGAACCAGATGTCTTTTGCACCTCTAACAAAAACATGGGCAGGTTTTCCTGTAAATACAGTAAAAACAGCAGGATGAGGTGCAACGCTCCCCTCCTAGAGACTTTGTGAACTACATGAGGGTGCGAAACCCAAAACCGCCCTCACAAACACACAAAACCCAAAACCAGCGAAGTTTCCAAGCACCGAATGTTTGCCCTCTAGGTTTGTTGTGGTTGTAAAAGGTTGCCCAAGGATACTTCAGCACATGGAAGAGCTGGGGATTAAACTAGCCACCCTGTGATTAGCTCAAAACCAGCGGAGCAAAGATAGAGCTGTGTGTGTGTGTGTGTGTGTGTGTGTGTGTGTGTGTGTGTGTGTGTGTGTGTGAGACAGGATCTTTGCTTCACTAGACCCATCAGCAACACAACGACACAGAAATCCCCCAGAAAATCTTGGTTTGATCTCTTTAATTTGCATGTTTTTGTACTTTATGTTCAGAATGATGTCATCTGGAACCCGCAGCGTGAAATGCAAATGCAGCCGAGTAATCAGAGTACTTTCTGTACTCCTACCAGCTGCCTTGAAGCTTTATTGTTTTGCCTGTTCTCTGTTTTTCAACATAAAGAAGTCACGTTGCTGTTTTTTCACACGCTTCCTGTTGTCAAGGAAACCTCGGTTAGTTTGTAAGAACACGCTGACCTCCGATTAAAACCACACATCCTCCCTGACTTCGTTTGTAACGTTCTTTGTTTTCTTGAGTCTTATTGTTTTGAGGCCTCCCTCTGTGTGTTATCAGCTCTTTGTTTGATTATTGGATGAACTCGACAGAAGCTGAGTGTTTTAAAGCATTTGAAGTATTTTTCTTTTACTCAGCTCTTTAATAAAAAGGTGCTTGGATGAGGGATTAGAGATGGGGGATGGGGGTTGCTAAATGGGTGGAACCACAAATTGAGATGAATATAAAGCCCCCCTGCAGCAATGCAACACCTCTGGGTAGAAGGAGTTCTTCTGCATCATATTTATTTATTTTGGACCAGACTTTTCCCTCCTTTAATGTGCGAGCTCAGATCAGAGAGTCTGGGGAATCGTTAACAACACAATTCAATAAAAACCCATTCAGTTTACTCCACGTGAGACTCCGTCACTGGATTACAAACCAACAGAAGTGGAAATGAAAAGTTCTTGCCTGCAGCTTTTTTATGCACATGAAACATTAACAGCAATAAGCAGATAAATGAGTTTGAGCGTGTGGTTCCTGCAGCGCCTGCAGCCTCCTGCACCATGCACGAGTCCTGTTAGGTGCAAATGAAAGTTTCTTTGCAAAATTATCAGTCAGCAAACATGCGAACTATTGCTAGAGGAAAGGTTTGATGCAGATTTGAGTATTTTCACTGAGCAGCACTGAGCTAGCGCTGCTGTCTGACCACAGAGAGCAAACCACACTCAGCAAACTAAAACCTGCTGAAGCGTTTCAAGACCCTCCACTCTCTGGTATCTTCTTGACCCCTGAACTCGTCACGGGAGGATTTATTAAAAGAAATTCCCACACCTTTTTAGGAAACTTTGAAGCTTTTTCTTTTTTTTTTCACAGAGAAGCTGCAGACCTCCGTTTCTGTTCGACTTCTATCTCAGCTTTTTTGACTGCTCCACTTTAAAGCTCTGCTCCTTTCCTGTAAGATTTTAAACAACATGTGTTCGTGTCGTGGGTTTTGATCTTCACAGGAAGTTGTGGTAACCATAGTAACGGAGCAGCTTCACCTGTTTTCTGTGGTCACACACGTACCGTGACATCAGCAGTGAGCTCTGTGGTGCTTTTACGATGCCACAAGGCAGCAAGCTGCGAGGCAACTTCCTGTCGATGAGAACAAACGTTGTACTTCTAGGAAACATTTGAAGATATAAAGAAATCTGACGTTTTAGTCCCATCAAACACTCAACAGGAAGCTCGCCGCGCAGGTTCAGGTTGTTGTTTTCTGACTGCTGTTAATTTTGGTTTTTAATATTTATGTTTTGTTTGCATTCAGTTTGCAAAACTTTTGGTTTTTAGATTTTTATCACCTGCTGCTGAGCGTTTCCTGTCTCATGCATGCAGAGAACAAACACACAAGTTCAGAAATGCATTAAACAACTATATTTGACTACTTAAAGAGATGTTTTTCTGGAGCATTTTTTGTCATATTGCTTGATATAATTTCCATTTACCGATAGCAACCAATAAATTACATGTTTTGTTACATGTTAATAATTTTATTCCCCTCTGAAAAGTACAATCCTGGACAATCTTCATCCAATCATTGTGAAAGTCCCGGTCTTAATGATTGGATCATGATCCATCTATCAAACTGCCC